>OY813002.1:33586248-34186248 GCA_963681545.1 Germaria angustata
AATTGTAAAACAAAACAATTAAAACAATCAAAAACATGTCACAAACAAATATAATAAATATCGTCGTGTTTAACAAAGTATTTTTGGGATATGAATAAGAGTAGATAAGAATATCCTTTTTAAAATTCAAACGAAAATACGACGTCACAATTTGTGTTTAAAAGCCACTTATCTTAAAAATAAATACACAATTGGAAGAAACACAGAGACACCACAAAACTGTTAAGAACGGCCATCTTGGAAGAATAAACGAGAAAAAACGCTACATCTAAAATTATTATAAAAACAAATTCGACCTCTATCATTATGGGTAATATTTTATTTTGGCAATGTAATATTAATTCGTAACAGAACTTCACAAATGTCTAATAATATTAATATAATAAAAACATTTGTCATTTAGGGGTATATTCACACACTCATACGAACTTTCCTCCATTATGGTGTTGACAAATTATTTTTTATAAACATTTTCTCAATTTCGCACTAAAAAACTTTTCACTATAATTATATCTACTTACATGCGTTTACTAAGAGATTTTTTATAAAATAAACTTGTTATTTAATAGATAAAATACGCAAAAATGTTTGAACAAGTCAACTATCAATTGATTTTTTCACGGGCAAACGCAAATTTTCACAGATAATATATTTCAACTTCTTTATCAGACTACTATTCACTTGCAAGTAATATCATTTATATTCACCACGTAAAGTTGCCACAAGATCAAAATTTTGGGACATAGCCTAATTGGCATTGAGCTTATGACAACCATAACAGAAACATCAACCGAAATAAAAATCACATATTCAAATAATAATAATCACATATTCAAATATGACAAAAAAATTTTCATTATTTGTTTTTCAAATATTAATACTTTTCAATTTATATGAAATAAACAAATATCTTGGAAATAGTACTCGATAGTAGCGAAATATCGATGAAAATTAAATTGGTTCTTAGCTTAAATAGATGCGTATGCTTACTCTTGCAATAAAAAAGCAACGTGTATTTTTGTTCGTCTATCTGTACCCTCCACGTTTTTAGTGATTTGTTTTTTTTTTTTGGGATTTTCGTTGACCCTTAGAAAAGCTATAGCAAATGCTAATATGTGAATATTATTGCTTATTGGCATGATGGAGGTATATATCAAGTAAGAAATATGAACCTAAACCCTGAGTAACTCCTGCCTAAAATTGGCAGTGGCGTACTTAGAGTGTTACAATTTCTAATAATAAGCTTTCGACCAGCTAAGTAGCTTACTAATAGCTTGTGAATGTTTACTGGTTACTTTCGCTTCAATTTATTAATTAATCCTTCGTGCAATAACATATCAAAGGCCTGAAAAATATTATTTTTCAGAGGAAAGTTCTAACCACAAAGACTGTTTTTTGTTCCACGATGCAGTATTCAAGGCGCAAAATAGCATTAAAATTATAAGAGTATTTTGTTTCCTATACGTCTCCAATCTCCATTCATATGACGCAATGAGCCTTACTCATTACGAGTCTCTTTAGTCCTCTGGTTGCACGTCATAATAAAAATTCTGTTTGTAGTGCTGTGTCCAGTTCTTGCAGATATTTTTTATAGCGATTCAGTTTTTTCATATTTTGCTTGTCTCTTAGCTGCTTACTGCTTTTGTTTATATTCATGTTTAGCTGAGCTGATCCGTATCGTTAGCAATTTTTTCTATTATATCTTAAGACTTGTAGAAGAAACATCTAGTGCATTCATTATCTAAATTAATATGACTTAGTTGATTTTAAGCAACAGAACGAATTTAATTATGGTTTAGATGCATATTTTAATATTTCTATTTATCATAATTTTGCTTTCAAAAGCTTATACCAATTTTCGTTTAACACGGTTTATCAGTTTAATAACTAATTAATCGGTATACACGAAGAACCAATCATCCGTATAGGTCGGGTGGTGGTGTATCAACAAACTAATGAAAAAAGAAAATGGATTTACTTCCATCTAGTTGTTATTTTTTTAATTCGATATGTTGACAAGAGTTGCCAACACTGTTATTTTAACATAACGTCCTAAAAATATACACTCATTTTTAATTTTACAGTCATATCATAACCATTCGATATAGCGAAAAGTTCGTTGCGTAGCAAAGCCTTTTGTGTGCATTATTTTATTTAATTTTCAACAGAAATTTATTCATTTATTTCAATAAAAGTACATATTATATATTTAATGCTAACAAAAAAGGTAAATGCAAAGAAAAAATTATATAGATATAAAAAAGTTGTTTATATACGGATAACGTGTATATAAAGACACACATATGTATATATATATATATATATATATATATATATATATATATATATATATATATATATATATATATATATATATATATATATATATATGAGATTTTGATATTTATTAGGATTTCTGACAATGCTAAACCCATTTCCACTATTCTGAAAATTTATTTATTTGTATGTTAAAGTCCTATACAATATTAGAGTATTTAGAGTCCAGGAATGTAGTGTCCAAAATTTCAGTTGACACGCCAAATATATATATATATATATATATATATATATATATATATATATATATATATATATATATATATATGTTAGGATTCCTCAAATAAAAGCCAATTGATTTCGGAGCAATATAATAAAGATGTTTTATTTAATACATATAAAAAGGAAGTAAGTAATTTGTAAAAGAGTAAAATCAAAGATGCACAAAAGCGCATACAAAAAGCAATGAGGAGATGCCAGATTTTCAACCTCCAACACCTCCACTAAAAGCTGGCTAGAGGTTCGTTAAGCCAATCATCTCAGCACACTTCAAATGTTTTTCCTTTGGCAATGGTTTTGTTAGAAAGTCCGCAGCATTGTCTTCAGATTTTCGGTACTGCAAATCACTATTTCCGTCATTAATTTTTTCACGAATAAAGTGATGACGTACATCAATGTGCTTAGAGCGACTATGATATCCTACTTTTCTTGCCAAATTTATTGCACTCTTGTTGTCACACATAAGGATGATTGGTTCCTGAGAGTTCTTCCAAAATTCATTTTTTAACTGACGAAGCCATTCCGCTTCTTGAATGGCTGTTGATATAGCCATGTACTCAGCCTCAGTGGTTGATAAGGCTATTGTGGCCCGACGCTTGCTACACCAACTTATGGCACCCTGTTGTATAAAAACGTAGCCCGAACACAACCGCCTATCGACAACGTCATTGATAATCAGCATCGCAGAAACCACAGACTCTAAAATTTTTACTTCTTTTGTACGTAATTCTTGCACCTGTTGCGCCTTTAAGATACCTGAAGATACGTTTCACGGCGGTCCAGTGCGAACTGTCAAAATTGCCATAAAATTTACTCAAATAATTCACGGCATATGCAATATCTGGGCGAGTACCTTGGACCAAATATAGTAAGCTGCCTATAGCCTCTTGATACGGTATATTATCCATAAAACTGCATTTTGATTTTGGCTTCGTCAATTTTGTGTTGATATCAAATGGTGTTGAAGCAGGGTTACAGTCTGCCATGTTAAATCTCTTTAAAATTTCAGAAGTATACACTGATTGATCAATATGTATTTCATGCTGGCTGCGAATCCTTGTTATCCGAAGACCAACACAGCTTTTAGCTTCGCCTAAATCTTTCATTGAAAACATATTTGTTAGGCCGATTTTTATTCGCGCCTTCAGCTCATCATTGTTTGAAAAAATCATAAGGTCGTCGACATAGACAGCCAAAAAAAAAACATTTTAGAATCACTGAAGTTGAAGTAAATACATGAATCAACAATTGACTGTTGTAAACCCAAATCCCTTAAAGCCTGATCTAATTTCTTGTTCCACTGACGGCTGGTTTGTTTTAATCCATATAAGGCCTTGTTTAGTTTACATACCTTGCCTTCGGTATTCTTGCAAAAACCTTCCGGTGGTTCCATAAAATTTTTTTCATCTAAATCACCTTGAAGAAATGCGGTAACTGCATCCATATGTTCTACGTCAAGGTCGAATTGAGCAGCTAACGAGATCAAAAAACGAATTGATGTGTATCGCACTGCAGGAGAATATGTCTATTGATAATCAACGCCTGGCCTTTGAGAACATCCTTTAATCACCAATCTAGCCTTGTATCTTTCAACCCTGCCGTTAGGATTACGTTTGATTTTGAAAACCCATTTACATTTTATAGGTTTTGCTCCAACAGGTAGATCTGCCATTGTCCAGGTGTTGTTATCCATCAATGATTTATATTCGTCTTCCGTAGCCCGCTTCCATTGTGCAGCATCTTTGCGTTCCATAGCTTCTTTTACAATTAAGGGATCTCCCAAATCCTCCGCATTCGCCAAATACAGATGATAATCCGGCATTTCAATAGGTTTTGGTGAACGTTTGGAACGTCGAATATTTTCACACTCATTCACATTTAATAAATTGGCATCATTTGGTTCTTTACCAACCGGTTCGAAACATTCGCTTGAAACATCATCTTCGTTCTCTAAAAAGTCTTCCATATCGTTATTATTGTTAGCATTTATTTTCCTAGAGTCATTTGACATATCGTCAACAGAATTTAACTCAATTTTGTCTTGACTACTCTTAGTGGTGAATTTAAATTCATTTTCGAAGAATACCACATCTCGACTCTTGATCACACGCCACCCATCCGGATCTAATAAACGATAACCTTTCGTGTCCTCACAATATCCAACGAATATAAGCTCTTGAGACTTAGCGTCCCATTTTTTCCTCTTGTCTTTAGGAATGTACGAAAGCGCCCGCGAGTCAAAAATTCTTATGTGATTTATATTTGGTTTAATATTAGTCCATAATTCTTCTGGTGTACGATCGGGAATGGCAGAGCAAGCAGATCGATTTATTACGTAAACAGCGTTTGAAACGGCTTCAGCCCAAAACTTAGATGGCAGTCCTGCGTGTAACAGCATACATCGAGCGCGTTCAACTATAGAGCGATTCATACGCTCAGCAACGCCATTCTGCTGGGGAGTGTACGGCACTGTTGTCTGATGTTGTATGCCATTCTCAATTAAGATTCTTGACAGCTGTGAATTGCAATACTCCGTGCCATTGTCGGTACGCAAACATTTAATTTTTCGGGAAGTTTCATTTTCCACTCTTGACTTAAATTTTAAAAACACTGCCGGCACCTCTGATTTTGACTGTAATATGTAAACAAAGACTTTGTGCGAAAAATCGTCAATAAAACTCAGAAAATACTTAGCTCCTCATATGGATAGTTCCTCCATCGGACCGCAAACATCCGAATGAACCAGTTGGAGTAGATCAGTTGTTCGCGTTTTCGATGATTTAAATGAATTTCGTGCCATCTTGCCTTTGATACATGACTCACATCTTTGATTTAATTTCTGCTGGAAATCCATGCCATTTACTTGTTTCTTAGTTTTTATTAAATCTGTATAGTTTAAATGGCCCATACGAGCATGCCACAGTTCAACGCTATTTTGTACTGCCACCATGCAGTTTTCGTTTGTTTTACGATTTAGTTTGAACATATTTTCTTCAAGCTGAGCAGTTGCGACTACATTACCATCTGCATGTATTGTGCACTTATCACTCTTGAATTCTACAGCATGCCCCCTTTTAATTATTTGACTCACTGACAATAGATTGACTGTCAAGTCCGGAATATACAATACGTTGTGTATTGTAATTTGTGTAGAGGAGCAATTGTTATTTTGAACACACACTGTCACGTTGCCAACACCTTCTACTTTTAATTTTTCTTTATTAGCAACTATAATTTCTTTTACTTGGGCTTGCTTCATTTCGGTAAACCAATCTTTACGCATGGACATGTGCATACTGGCACCAGAATCGGCAAACCAATCTGTTTCATTTATAACACCAGCAACAAACACTGTACAAAAACCAACTTCCTGAATTTGGTTATTTTTGGTTTTATTTGCACGGCAATCAGCCGCTTTGTGGCCATGGCGATTGCAGCTGAAACAGCGAAAACCCTTCTTTGCATCAGATTTCTTTTTTTTCGTCGTTGAATATAGCGCACTGCCTTCAGTAGGTTTTTTAATTTCTTGCAACAATTTAGTTTTTATTGAATCGCAAGAGATTTGGACACCTGAACTTTCTATTCCCATTATCATCAGGGAGTCCAGCTAACAACAACGTACCGATCCATTCATCACTTAGGGGCATATCGACTTCTTTGAGCTTATGTGCAGTGCTGACAATTTGGCTAACGTACTCTTCTATGTTTTCAGATGTTGTAAAACGCGTTGTAATTAACTGCCGCAACAGTCCTACCCTTCGTGTTAAACCAGAATCTTGAAAAGCCGCTATTAACTTGTCCCATACCTCTTTAGAAGTGACAGCACTTTCAATATGGACGTAATTAATTTTTTTCAATTAACAAAATAATCTTCGTTCTAGCCTTTGTGTCTAACTTAACATCCATATCTTTGCCCGGATAAATTCCTGATACGGTGTCCCATAGCTCTTCGTGTTGTAAATAATTTTTGACAGCAAACGCCCACGAGGTATAATTTTCTCTTCCTTTTAATTTCTCTATGTTGAAATTTGCAATCGACGCCATGTTTAAATAACTTTAAGTTTTGTACAGCTTCTGTTAAAATACTGCTTATCAAAGCTGGGCCCATAACCTGTTAGGATTCCTCAAATAAAAGCCAATTGATTTCGGAGTAATATAATAAAAAGATGTTTTATTTAATACATATAAAAAGGAAATAAGTAATTTGTAAAAGAATAAAGTCAAAGATGCACAAAAGCGCATACAAAAAGTAATGAGGAGATGCCAGATTTTCAACCTCCAACAATATATATATATATATATATATATATATATATATATATATATATATATATATATATATATATATATACAAAATTATGTATAAATTGTTTATATTATAGTGTTTATATATGTATGTTCTTAAAAATAATTAAATAAAAAGTGCTTAAACCTACTTGCGTTGCTATTAAGTTGTTTTATTCGAGGGGAAATAATCCAGAGGCGCCCATGTATGAAAAACTGCCATTCAGAAACAATAAAACGGTGAAAGGAACTATAGTCTTTTTTCCCTTAACTGATCTGGCAAATCTGATTTATCAATAAAATATTGCGGCATTTTTTAATAAATGACTAAATGACACGTATATTTTGAAGGTTGTTGAACGATACTTCATATAGTTTCGAGGATAATAGAGGCATAAGATAATATCTCTTCAATCCGTATACATATCTAATAATATTGTTGAATAAAACATTTAGTTTTCTTTTGCTAATAGAGTCACAGCTTGCAAAAAGTTCACATTCGTGGATTGAACCAGGAACAAGATAAAGTTTAATTTTTTCACTTAAAGAAAATCTTTTTCTATTTTCCATATGTATTTCAATTCAATTCTCAAAAGCGCGCTGCAAAACGGAAAGGGAATTACTTGGGGGCTGCAAGGCCGTTTAAACGATCTTGATTACGCAGATGATATCTGTCTATTGGCTCACAGCTTCTTAGATCTTGCATCAAACCTGCGTAGTATAACGACAAAAACAGATGCGGCTGGACTCAAGATCAACACTGCTAAAACCAAAACACTGCGAGTTAATGCGTCGTCTCAGGAATTATTCACAATAAGAAATGTCCAAATAGAAGATGTCAGCCAGTTTTGTTATCTTGGGAGCATAATTTCCAAAAATGGCGGGTCAAGTGAAGACATTGAAAACCGTGTTTAAGACCTATTTGGAATTCGTCTTCACTCTCTCATCGCACAAAGTTAAAAATCTTTAACACAAATATCAAGACTACTCTGCTCTACGGTTGCGAGACATGGAATGCTGCCCCTCGAGATATACAGAAGATCCAGGTATTTGTGAACCAATGTCTTCGCAGAATATTGAGAATATTCTGGCCTAGAGTGGTGTCCAACAGCAAGCTTTGGGAACAATCCAACCAACAACTCACGGCCACGGAAACAAAAAGACGTAAATGGCGCTGGATTGGACACACTTTAAGAAGATCAACGAACGACATCGCAAGAAATGCCATAGACTGGAACCCGCAGGGAAGACGAAGAAGAGGACGTCCAGCTCATACGTGGAGAAGGCAAATCGATGTAGAATTGGCTGCAATGGGTAAAACCTGGGGCGAAGTGAGAGCGTTGGCACAAGACAGGAATATGTTCAACCAATTCATTGAGGCCCTATGCTCCTTATAGGATCGATGGGAACATATATATATATATATATATATATATATATATATATATATATATATATATATATATGTATTTCATTCCATAACCAGACTTAACTAAGACTAAACTTCATTCTCGATTAAGGCCATATGAATGAAAAATGTTAAAAAAAAACAGCGATAAATTAAAAAATATTGTTGCCTATTTATATGTGTTTATGTATAAAATAGTGTCAATAAACAACTTCTTTTCTCATTCATATGGAAATATGTTTAAGCGTTCGTTATAATGAGTGGAAATAATCAAAATATTCTTTATATAAGGTAGTTAATATTAAAAAAACACCGATTCATCAAATCGCGATTTCGTTTAAGTCAGTATTTGTTATACCGAGCTTTAACTGTACCTTTAAAAATTATATTTTGCACGTTTTTATTTTTGTTTCATATTAAGTTTCTTAAATTCGAAATAAATAAATGGTTAGAAGTAGAAAAATAAATGTGGAAAAATTACAAGTTTTTTTTATTATATAAGTAGCTATAAGTTTATTTATACAAGTGGTTAAACGTCTGAAAGAAAAACTAAATACTTCTAAGACTCGTGATGTTACTGAATATTTGACATCGCAATGTAACTAAGTCTTTTACATTAAATCAAAGTATGAAAATAATTGTTTTCACACATTGAAATTGAGAAGACAAAACATATTTTAATACATATGTAATTAAGTACACATATATATGGGTGAATATATGTATAAACCCAAAAGAAGTAAGTTTGTTGTTGTCATTCTTTTATTATAGTGATTTTAATAAACTATATACCAGAATATAAAAATATGGAAGTCACTCTCTAGGATCCACATTTTCATTGCTTCCTGTGGAAGCATATACTTATATGCTTATTTTCATATATTGATTATATGTCGAAGATTGAAAAACAAAACGATTCTACTTTGTATCCAGTGTTTCAAACACTTCTCTTAACCCATATCGTACCAAGGATTTTTTTACGAATAAACTTATAAAAGTTGGTAGTTTTAAGGTAATTTGGGTCCAGAAAATACGAATCTAGTCAAAAAATTTTTTAAAATTGTTGTTTTTGAGAAAAATGATGTTCGATTAATCGAACAATGGGCACTATTTAGCATATTTGTTTTATGGTTCCTATAGATTTTAGATAAGAAAATTTTTTTTGATTCAAGATAATTTATTTAATTTACTAAAAGAAAAGTAGTAGAAGGCATGTATTTCAGTTAAAAATATAAACTATTTTCCCTCGTGATATGCCTCAAAACAATGTGTATGAAGTGCAACATTGCACTTTTTGCAGAAAAATGTGCTGGATTTATGGCAGTACTTACATCTCCATTTCTTATTGTGGTCAATTTTGACTATAATGTGCTTACTTTTTCTTATAGAAAGACTATTTATTGAAGGTCTAGTTGAGCCACCAACACTATCATCACTGGCTTGTTGTTTCACCATTAAAGAATGCGCAATTTCGACTCGAAAATACTTTTGTGATTGAATACTTTGGTTTTGTTGGCGGCGACGGAAACAGTAAAGTTTCCAGGCGTTTACCAATGAAGAATTTGAGGTAGCGATCCATAAAGGCCAGTACCACTTTTTTGCTTGAATTGCAACACTGTAATTTTGTACAGCATTGTCATGCAAATCTACTCCTCATGTTGTAGTTTTTCAAAAGTAATGGTTGGTTATAATTCACGAAACGACAAATATGTCAAAGATTTTACGTCAGTACCTGCCCGAAGGCCTTACCTGACGGTGCTGTTCGCACTGGGTGAATAAAGCCGTTCACCACCGTCCCGTCGCCCCTCCCAGGCGCACATGCCGCGTGAGGATCGACATGTGCGCCTACGAGGGACAACTTGGCAGCAAATTCTGTACAGGCTGCAGAACCATGTACAGACACTTTGCTGAAGTGTTGGAGCTATCTAACCTCCTACTACCCCAATGGCCCGGCAGCAAAATATTGCCCCGCGTCTTACCTGGGGCTTCGCCAACCGCAACCACCAGGGCAGCTTTGTCGAATAGCAAAAACACCTAGAGATATACGGCCTGAAGAGAGCATCTACAATCCGTCACTAGCACTTCTTGCAGACACACTCATCCGACCCATAACTCTTCCCGCGTATCTTTGGGTTTTAACCACAGCCACCACATGATCCCCGAAGGGGCCTCACCAATAACCAGTCTAGGACACGTCCTAGGGGCTACTGGTTCCCGTGGCACCAGATAGGACTCTGGTTAGCTGCGTGTTAAAAACACCTCCGATTTTAGGTCCCGTGCAAACCTGAGGTATCGGTAGCACCTCTACCCAGACAAGCATAGGCAGAGCTACTTCCTTAAATATCTTATATGTACGCCCGTTGCCCTGTTATGTCCAGGGATAGGGTAGTAACATACTAAGTTCAGGGGGTAATTGGCCAAAGGTCAAGGTCTGGAAAAACCAGATTACCGAACCCACTTTCACCTTTAATTTACTTGCATGCGCGCCCGTTGCCCTGTTGATTCAGGGATTGGGTAGCAACATACAAGTTTTTAGGGGTTATCAGCAAAAAGGCCTAGGTCCGGAAACCTGATAACCCTATACCCCAGGAAGCACAACACCAAGCCACAAAGACAAGATGTATTGACCGTGCCCCCGGGGGATCACGAAACGACAGTGTTCTATTATGCTGTCATTCCTATTTTTTTGTTTTTTCCATCTTTTCGCTGGCACAGTAGGGTATATCTGATCCAAGTTGGTCGCCACTGTTACAAACTCTATACTTCCTAACAAACGAAGAACTACATCGGCTCCTAAGCCAACTTCCATATCATAGTTGTATGGTATGCAATTATAAAGATATCCAGCTGAAGAGCAGAGGCACCATAATTTATAACCAAATCGGATTGGCTTTTGCAAGAGTGTCGTCCAAAATATTGCACCATTTGTTCATCAACCGACAAATCTGCCTCCCAGATTCCAAATTGCATAAATTTTTTGTTGATCAGCTCATAAAAAGGACGTATCTTATATGAAGTAAATATAATAAAAATATACTAATAAAATAATTATTAGTTCTTGTCTGATATCATCGAGTGGTTCATTTGTTCTTTGTGTCCACTTTGGCATATTAAAATCTGACAGCTTTTTATATTTTGTGTTTTCTTGGGGCTGAACTTCATTTCGACATCTTTTTGACGATTGACTGACAATGGAAGATGTTGAGGGTAGCATAGGAAGAAGGTTAACATCCCCATAGTCAGTGAACTCATCCGGAATCTTTTCTAATGGCTTCCACCTCAATAGTTCCAGCGCATTCCAATATTTCGTTTGGCTATTGATGCAAGTGTTTCCATATATATATATATATATATATATATATATATATATATATATATATATATATATATATATATATATATATATATATATATATATATATATATATATATATATATATATATATATATATATATATATATAATATTTTTGTCTTTGGTCTTTAGTTAAAAATATAGTTAAAATAATAATATTATGAAAAAGTCATCGTAAACTTTAAATACATTTTTTCTCAGTCCAAGTTTTTTGAGATAGGACTCTCTTGCAGCAAACGGTCGATATGGTTTTTTGCACTACTGTTTTTTTTAGAATAGAACAGACACGCGGATGAGGGCAAAATATGCGTAATATGCGTAGCATTAGCAGCAATTAAATGCAGGCACATAGACTAGCTTTCTTTACCCACAACAAATAGTATATTTTGTTTAATTAATTGGAGAACACATGGAGTAGTTATGATAATTTTCTTAGATGATAATAATAATAAAATGAGCTTTTATGTAAATACAAAGGTATTTCTTTAAGGTTTTCGGGTTTCTGTATTTAATCGATTAATTTTGTTTTAATCGGCTAAACGATTACTAAAAATTTTTCTTGATATAATTAATTTCAATTAATAAAAATACGTAAATTATTTATTATTTTGAGACTTTATTAGTAAAAAAAATAATAATTAAATAGCATAACAAACAGAAGTTCTTGAACTAAATCATATATAACAAGAATTTATAAAAAAAACAAGTAGCGGAGATGATATTATTAGCTAATTCAATAGTTAGGGAGGTCTCCTAAATTAATTTGCTAGAAAAATAATTTTTAAATTTTCCGTAGTTTCAATAAAACCTAATAATAAAACAATCCTTCATATTATCGTACAAAAATGTTGGAGAAATTGAAAACAGTCTATAACAGAGAATACTTATTTCTGGTTTTCTTCAAACATATAAAATCTTCCATTATATCATTAAGATGAATTCACCCATTCGTTCTGAACGAAATTATTGTTGTGACACAATTTTAGTTTACTGAGAGTTTGCTCACAAAAAATTCACCAACATCCAACAATGTTCTGGAGAAACAAATCTACCATATGGAACAAATCTGTAAATGATGTGTGTTACTTTACATACATATGAATAAAAGTCGAGTGAATGTTCTAATAGCTATTTTGTTAAATAAATATAAAAAAATTACAAATATACTCTGTATATTATTATACATACATATGTACATATAATATGATGTGGCAGCTCATTTCAATTTTGCATAAAAAATGTCTCTGTCTGGATACGCAGTTCAATTCGTTCAGGACGAAAATTAAAATTAAACCAATTCAAGCTATAATTGTTCCGCACAAAATTTACTCTCTTTCTCTATCAAAAATAGAGACGTCAAATTACATATAAAAAAAGCGATCGGAACGTTCAGAACGAATGGGTGAATTCACTTTAATAGTCCTGTTTTTTTAAGAGAATTGTTTTACACTTTAGAGCAATCCGAAAACATAAAAGCAATTATTGAAAATAATAAGAGTTGCCTAATGGCTGAAATTGAAAAGAAGTTTAGTGATTTACGTAATGAGATAATAAATGATGTAAAAAAAGAAATTCAACACTTAAATGAAAGGGTTAATAAATTGGAGACTGCCAGCAACGAAATCGATAAATTAAGAGAGGATGTGCATAGTTTGAATTTAAAAGTACTTGAGCACGAAAACTTGCTAGTATCGTCTGACATCAGAATTACTGGTATACCTTTTCATAAGAATGAAGACCTATCTGGTATATTTCAAAATGTTTGCAGCGCGTTAAACACAAGAGTGCCTACACACAAAGTTATTTTTCGTGTTAAGCACTTTAACCGTATGCGTGATGTTAGTCACCCTCCAATTATTATCAAAATGAACTCTCCATACGAGAGAAATTTGTTCCTCAAAAACGCTGCTGGTTTTCGTCGTGAACACAAATCACCACTTCGGTTGCGTAATGCAGGCTTTGACAGCGACATCCCTTTCTTTTTTAATGAAAACCTTACTCGGTATAATCATGGTATTTTTAAGTCGGCACTAAATTTAAAAAAGAAGAATTGCTTGAAAGCTGTGTTTACACAACGTGGAATCGTTCACGTGAAAACAAATGAAAATGATGAGCCTGTTAAAATCGTTCTTCCTGAGCAATTACAACAATTTTTTCGAGATTAAGTTCAATTTAACATAAATTTTTTTCTATGTTTTATTTTTCATTAATCTATTTCTGGAACTCTTTTACCTTTCGCTTAGAACTTTTGATATTCTATGTAATTACCATATTCTATTTTATTATATAACAATTTTTTTTGTTAAAATTATTGTTTGTTGCGTTGCTATTAATAACTTTTATTATATATTTAACTATGAACACGAGTAATGATCGCAACTGTGGGAGAAAATACTAGTGACACTACAATGAGCATGGTTAAGATTTTAGCCAATTATAAGAAAGGTCTAACGTTAAGCCATATTAACGCCCAAAGCATAAACAATAAAATTGATGAATTTAGATATGTTTTTGAAAGCTCTAACATTGATATTGTATGTGTTTCTGAGTCCTGGCTTTCATCTGGGACTCCTGATAGTTTTATTTGCCTTAGTGGCTATAAAGTGTTTAGAGAAGATCGGGAGGGTAATGCTGGCGGGGTAGCTATTTTTGTAAAGAATATTATATCTTGCTAAGTTTGCTTAAAATCTTCAAATAATATGTCATTAAATGAAAAATATGTAGAATTTATTTTTGTTGAGATAATATCTGACGGTAAGAAGATGTTGGTAGGGTGCGTCTACAGGCCGAACAAAAGAATATTTTTCTCTAATCTATTCAGTGCGTTGGATACGCTTGCTGCCGCTTATGATGATATTATTATTTCCGGGGATTTTAATTCAAATCTACTTTTGGAATCAGATTTAGTTGACAGTATGTTATCTTTTGGCCTAACTCCTACAAACGTGGCTAATCCCACTCACCATACAGCGACAAACAGAACTTTGCTTGACGTTATTTTTGTTGCGAACCCAGCAAACGTAATGTTTTATGACCAAGTGTCAGCTCCGTGTTTTTCGAAGCATGATTTAATTTTCTTAACGTATAATTTTAGAATCCCTATTTCAGAACATACTGTCTACTATCGTGACTTCAGAAGCTTAAACTATAACGTGCTCCGTGAAAACGTATCTCGTATTGATTGGTCCGAAATGTACTACATGCCCTCAGTTGATGAGCAAGTGTAATTTTTGGAAAACAATGTTCAACGTTTATTTGATGAAACAGTTCCTCTAAAGTCTAAAAGAACATCTGGCAGGGAAAAGCCTTGGTTTTCTGCCAATATTAAACTTCTAATAGCTAAAAAGGACTGTGCTTATTCAAGGTGGAAGCGATTTAGAACCTCAGGGTTGAAAGCTGAATTTAAAATGGCAAGAAGAAATGTTACTATTAGCATTAGAAATGCAAAAACTGAATATTATTCTAGACGCTTTGGCTCCGCAACAGGCTCTAGACAAACATGGAAATACATTCGTGAGATTGGCGTGGGTAGTTCAGAGAGTTTAAGCAGTTGTCAAGTCGATGTTGAAGAGCTTGGTAGGACCTTCACAAATATACCAGTAGTTCCAATAGTTAACACTCTTTACAACTTTTCGAGTCTAAACCCTAATTATTACGAAATCACTAGCAACCTGTTTCAATTCGCATGTGTAAGCCAATCTGAAGTCTATTTAAGCCTTAATTTAATTAAGTCAAATGCAGTGGGTTCTGATAATATGCACCCTAAATTTGTTATGATATTGCTGCCTGTACTCTTGCCATATATAACGCGGTGCACTGCAATAAAGCCATAGGCAATAAAGCCATATGGTTTTATTTCTCATTTCATTGAGAAATAAGGCCATATGGCTTTATTGCCTACACCCCAGTGCAATATCACCATAATCGTTTAGTAACCAAAATGGAAATAACACCATAACTGTGTAATTGTTATGGTTACAAATTGCCAAAGAATGAGTTGCCATTGTCAAATGTCTAAAAAAAATATGGTACAGGAGGTGGAAAGGTGGCGGACGCGTGTCCGGCGGGCGATCGCGGCGCACGGGACGGGCCCGCGACATACGCGGCACGCGCGCTCTATATTGCATTTTAACTTTAATACATTGAAAACATTTTTGTCTGTTGCTATGACCAACATTTCAAGTTTTCTGTGTTAAGAATTTATCAAAAAAGAAAGTTACGGTACTGACTATGTATGAAGAATTGTTAGTTTAAATTTTTTTTTTTTTTTTTTTTTTTTAATAAAATTTATTTATTGTATCTTCAGTTAACTGAACTAACAATAAGTATTAAAATCTTAAATATATATATATATAATTGTTAGGCCCGACCAGTGTCAGACATAAACTTAGTGATAATAATTAATAATACATAAATGTCATGTTAAGCACAAAAAATATTTTTAAAGAATTTCATATGCAGTGTTGCGTATTAATGCCGTAGTATCCCTCTTTTTTAAGCGGATGTGTCCTGGAAAGTTCAAGATATTTCGGGCAAGCGGATTCGGATGGGACTCGAGTTTTGTTAAATATTTGCCTGCATATTTTGCAATTTCAGCGGTCACAAGTGGCATATTTAAATCACGATGTAAAAATGAATTTTTCATGTACCATGGAGCTGATGTTATTAACCTTAAGATTTTGTTTTGCATTCGTTGTATTCTCTCTACATTGGAAGCTGAAGCAGTGCCCCATAGCTGAATACCGTAACACCATATGGGTTTCAAAAGTGACTTGTATATTAAAAGTTTACAATCCAGACTGAGAGTAGAATTTCTACCAATCAGCCAATGTATCTGGCTTAATTTAAGCTTCATTTGTGTCAGCTTAGAGACAATGTGGAGTTTCCATGTAAGCCGTCGGTCAAGGTGTATACCAAGGTATTTCACCTGTGAATGTTGAGGCACAACTTGGTTGTTGATTCGAATGGGGGAACAACTGTCTCTTCGTAGAGTAAATGTGACATGAACACACTTTTGTTCATTTACTTTTATTCTCCATAAGTTCAACCACAGTTCCAACAGCTTAATATGTCCTTGAAGATATCGGGATGCCTCGTGAGGGTTTTCATGCATACTAAGGCAGGCTGTATCATTGGCAAATGTAGAAGTTAGGATATTACTGCTCAAAGGCATATCACAGGTATAAATCAAATACAAAACTGGCCCCAGTATACTCCCCTGAGGCACCCCAGATGAAATAGTTTCGGGCACACTCATGAAGTCTCCTTCCACGACAGTAAACTTCCGGGCAAGAATGTAACTTTCTAAAAGATTTACTATGTTTATTGGTAGATATGTCTTCAATTTTAAAATAAGGCCTTCATGCCACACTTTATCAAATGCCTGAGAGACATCAATAAAGAGGGAAGAACAATACTTTCTTTCTTCAAATGTTCTTCTTATAAAATGAACCAATCTATGACATTGTTCAATGGTGCTGTGCTGACTTCTAAAACCAAATTGATGGTCCGGTATGCATCCATTATCAGCTAGAATTGGGGACAATTTTGTCATGAGAAGTTTTTCAAAGAGCTTTGAAATTGTTGACAGCAAACTTATTGGCCTATAAGACTCAGCCTTAGTAAGTTCTTTACACGCCTTTGGAATCATTTTGACCATGGCAAGTTTCCAGCTGTGTGGGTAATACTCCAGTCGTAAAATGCCATTAAAAATGAATAACAGGATTCTAATAGCAATACGAGGCAACTGCATCAGCATCTTGTTACTAATTCCATCAATACCCGGGGCCTTCTTTGGATTGGTTTCAGCAATTAGTTTTTGTACATCAAGCATTTTAAACTTTATGGGTCGAGGGGGTAGAGCAACTACGCTCGGCAAATCAACAGCACCAGTACATGTGTTTGGGGTAAATACTTGTTTTAAATGCTGAGCAAATATGTTACCTTTTTCAGTATTGTTTCTTGCCCAACCTCCGGTAGAAGTGCGCAGGGGAGGTTTAGACTCAACGGGTGTTTTAAGTTTTTTAGCAGCGCGCCACAAGGAGTAATTAGGTGCTGCTGTGACATCGAGACTTTCCAGATAGTTTTTAAGAGAAGCAGATTTTTCAGATGCAAGCAACTCTTGGAGTCGTTTAGTGCATTCTCTAAGTCTAATTTTATGTTGGGGCGATCTGTGCTGTTGCCATTCCCTTCTAGCTCTCCTTTTTTCACATACGAGACGTTCAATATCCGCAGAATAAATTCTATTAAAACCAGTCTGCGGATGGGAGGTAGTGGCATGTTTAAATCAGCACATTTTTTATTATTACATGACATTATCAAATATGTAAGTACTTATACTATTCGCGTGTTACAAGCAAACATCATCAAAAAATTAAATCAAATAATAAAATGGAAGAGAACCAAATATACGAATATGAATTAATATGGAATATGTATTTAGAGCATCCAGCAAATTATTATAACTACATAAAAAATTAAGAACAAATATTTAAATATAAATATAGGTAACGTGTCATAATACCCACGGACATAATCCCCATTTCAATTATGGGGCTTATGTCCGGTTTTTTTTCGGTCGTAATCCCCATAAAGGAATGGGGTTTATGTCTGAAAATAAAGCGGTCGCAATCCCCACAAAGTAATGGACATAACCCCCATAATAATGGGGATTATGTCCAATACGATTACGGACATAAGCTCCATTATGGGGATTATGGCTATTTCCGATGAGGTCATAATCCCCACAATCATCGGTTTAGGTTAGGTTAGGTTGATTGGAGGGGTATGATAGCCCATGTCATACATACACCTAAGCCTGTGAAGGCTTGTTGTGCGCTCCATCGGTTTCGCTTACAAGCTATTTCTGTATAGCCGGCCTTCGGCCGGGCTGAAAGATTTTCTCCTCTATGGTATTTCGAACACCGGCTTCGCTAACAAAATATTTTCCTCCTTCAACATTCAGGTGTGGTATAGAAGTTATTTCATTTTAATTAATTAAAGAGCTATTATTAGGAGTCACCTAATGGAAGCTATTTAATTAGGACTTATTCCATTATTCTGGCTACAGAGAAAACTTTTAGACAGCAAAGCCGGTATTTGTTATACTAGGCCGGGATGGCTCAATGATCTCTCTATGGTATATGGAACAGCGGCTTCGCTAACAAAATTATGTCTGTATAGCCGGCCTTTGGTCATATATCTATGATATCAAAGTTAAGGACCTCTTTCATCGGGAGTTACCTGCTAAACTAAGTTAAACTAAGAATTTTGTTTTTGTACAGAATTTCGACTTATTTTCGTTGGACATAATCTCTATAGCAAACGGTCATACTCCCCATGGAGATTATGTCCGTTTTGGAAGCGGACATAATCCCCACTTTATTATGGGGATTATGACCGGAAAAAACAGGCCATAATCCCCATTTCTGGAAAGGGGATTATGTCCGTGGGGATTATGTCCGGGCACCATAAATATAGCAGAAATAATATTAAATATTATTATTGCTATGAAAAAAACTGTAACGTTGGTGTTACGGTGGACTTAAATAACACGATATATTTTTGTTAATTTTTTTTTTTTTGTAAATAAAAGAAATCAAATAAATTAGAATAATAAAAAATTAAAATGAGCAATAACACCATAATGGCTTTATTTCATTCTTTATATGGAAATAAAGCCATATGGCCTTATTTCTCAATGAAATGGGCAATAAAACCATATGGCTTTATTGCCTATGACTTTATTGCACTGCACCATATAACGCATCTATTTAACACTATCATAATGACTAGCACCTTTCCGTCTAAATGGAAATACGCAAAAATAGTGCCAATACCGAAAAATAACTCAGAGTTTAGGCCAATTGCAATCCTTTGCTTTTTATTCAAGGCTCTTAAAAAAATTCTTCATAATCAAATTTCACTATATATCAAAAATAATAATTTATAGTCTGACAAGCAATCAGGGTTTCGCCAAAATCATAGCTGCGTTTTTGCATTACTAGACGTATCTGAAAACATACGACGTGAACTCGATAGTGGAAAAATAAATTTCTTGGTTCTTCTTGATCATTCCAAGGCCTTTGACATGGTTGACCGCAGCACCCTTTGCATGAAAGTTCGCCACTTCTTTAACTTCTTCCCAACTGCTACTCGTCTGCTATCTTCATACCTCTCTAGTCGTCGGCAATTTGTGTTTATGGACAATATTAATTCTTCGCTATTTAACTTATCTTGGGGTGTACCCCAGGGGTCAATCCTTGGACCAGTCCTTTTTTCTATTTATGTAAATGATTTGCCTCAACAACTTTCCCATTGCAAAATTCATATCTACGCAGACGACGTCCAGTTGTATTTCACTAGTTCAATCATTTCTGTCGCTGAAAATATTTCAAGACTTAATGACGATCTGAATAAAATATATTGCTGGGCAACCGCGAATGGACTTTGCTTAAACCCTCAAAAATCAAAATGTATCATAATTTGTAAGAAAACTATTAAACGTATTGAAAGTGTTGATGTTTTAATAAATGGGGAAAAAATCCCCATTGTAAATGCTGCCAAAAACCTTGGACTAATCTTTAATAATAGTCTTACCTGGACCAACCATGTTAACACAATCGTTGGTCAGACTTACACAAAGTTGAGGTGTCTTTGACCGACACAGCACTATACACCTTTCTATATAAGACAACTTCTTGCAAAATCTTACTTTATCCCTGGTTTAATCTATGGATGTGAACTTTTCGCAAGTTGTGACTCTATTAGTAAAAGAAAGCTAAACATTTTATATAACAATATTATTAGATATGTTTACGGTTTGAAAAGATATGATCATGTTTCCTCATTTTCTTTTAAACTATATGGAGTTTCATTCAAAAACCTTCTTAATATACGTGTGCTTTTATTTTTACATAAAGTTATTTATTCTGAAATGCCGCAATATCTTATTGACAAAATCAGGTTTGCCAGATCAGCTAGGGGGAAAAAGATTATAATTCCTTTTCACCGTTGTCTTGTTTCCGAACGTCAGTTCTTCATACATGCGGCACGCCTCTGGAATATTCTCCCTCAAACACAACAACTTAATAGAAGGCAACTAGCTTTAAGCACTTTTTATTTAATTATTTTTCACAATAGGAAATTATCAATATTATTATACTTAATTTGTTTTATACTTAATTATACTTAATTCTGTTTAAATATGTACGTCTCAGCTTAACTTTTTGATACCACTTTCCTGTACTTTAAATATAATAATAATAGAATATAATAATAATAGAACATGCAGATGAATAAATAAATAAATCAACTAATGCCTATTACATAACTTAAGGTGTTACTTCTTTTGCAAAAGGGATAGTGTAGAGAGGACAGATGGTGAACTTAGAAGACAGAGAGCTTATTTTTCTGTTTTATAACTCAGCTATTCCGCCTTGTTTATTATTGTTATTTTTTTCTTATAGCAGAGTTGCAGCGGCTCTGATGTTAAGTATACGCATTAAATCTCTTAAGCTGTATATTGTGTACAGCCATTTTATTAATTGTTTTAAGGTGGATTCACCCATTCGTTCTGATCAAAATTTTCGTTCTGTACGCTTTTTTATATGTAGTTTGACGTCTCTATTTTTGGAGAGAGAGAGAGGGAGAGAGAGAATATGTCACAGATTTTACGGCAGTACCTGTCATAAACTTAACCTGACGGTGCTCTTCGCACTGGGTGAATAAAGCCGTTCACCACCGTACCCGTCGTCCCTTCCAGATGCACACATAGGGTGTTGGTTCCACACGTGCCCCTAATAGGGACGACATGGTAGCAAATTCTGTACAGGCTGCAGAATCATGTACAGACACCTTGCTAAAGTGCTGGTGCTATCTAACCTCCTACCACCCCAATGGCCCAGCAGTAAGATGCCTCCCTATCTTAATAGGTACTCACCAACCGCAACCACTAGGGCAGCTCTGTCGAATAGCAACAGCACATAGAGATATAAGGCCTGAAGAGAGCATCTACAACCGGTCACTAGCACCGTATTGCAGACACACTCATCCGACCCATAACTCTTCCTGCGTATCTTTGGGTTTTAACCACAGCCACCACGTGATCCCCGAAGGGGCCTCACCAATAACCAGTCTAGGATACGTCCTAGGGGCTACTGGTTCCCCTGGTACCAGATAGAAACTCTGGTCAGCCTTGTATTAAAAACACCTCCGATTTTAGGTCCCGTGCAAACCTGAGGTATCGGTAGCACCTCTACCCAGACAAGCATAGGCAAAGGTACTACCTTAAATACTAATATGTACGCCCTTTGTCCTGGTACCAGGGATTGGGTAGTAACATATTAAGTTCTACGGGTAACTGGCCAAAGGTCAAGGTCTGGAAAGACCATGTTACCCATCCGGAGGAGCGAGCGAACCCACTTTTACCTTTAATTTACTTGCATGCGCGCCCGTTGCCCTGTTAATTCAGGGATTGGGTAGCAACATACAAGTTTTTAGGGGTTATCAGCAAAAAGGCCTAGGTCCGGAAACCTGATAACCCTATACCCCAGGAAGCACAACACCAAGCCACCAAGACAAGATGTATAATCCATCCCCCCCGGGGAGAGAAAGAGAGTAAATTTTCTGCGGAACAATTTTAGCTAGAATTGGTTTAATTTTCGTTCTGAACGAATTGAACTGTGCTGCCAGCTAAATACATTTTTAATGCAAAACTGAAATGAGCTGCCACATCATATTATATGTACATGTGTATGTATTATAATATACAATTATATTTGTAATTTTTTATATTTATTTAACTCAATAGCTATTAGGACAAATACTCCACTTTATTCATTTGTATATTTAATATTTTATAAAAAATTGTTTAATTTAAAATTCATCAAATTGCAATCATCTGCCACTGTGCTGCCTGCTTGTAAAAGTAACACACATCATTTACAGATTTGTTCCATATGGTAGCTTTGTTTCTCCAGAACATTTGTTGGATGTGGGTGAATCTTTTGTGTTTAAACTCTCAGTAAACTAAAATTGTCTCACAACAAAAATTTCGTTCAGAACGAATGGGTGAATCCACCTTTACTTCACCGATGATTCTTGGTTGTTATAGGTGAGAGAGGTAAATAGCTTGAGGAGGGGTACAGAGTTTCATGTTCTCTGCAATTCTCTTTTGCTTTGAAATTCTCCCTATTCAACTTGATGTTTGGTGACGTTTTATACCAAAATTGCAATACTAGATTTTTTTCTAATGTGGACACTAAAGCAATTTCAAAGCAGAATTTTAAAGAATTGCATGCAACAAAATTGCTAATATGGACGGGGACTTGCTAACATTACCGACGAAGGAGGACGCTTGATACAGTAAACATTAGTGTAGAAGAGTATCCAATCGCTGTTACTGTTAACTGACCACTGTTTTGCCTTCATCACTTAAACAGTCCAACAACAAAAATTCAGAAAAATTCATGATATAAATTTTTTTCTGACTTTGCTTGAACAGGGCACGAACCCAGGTTGTCAGTCAGAAATTGCTTTGTAGTCAGCCAAGAGCAAGTCAAGTTCTTAACACTTCAAGTAGTTTCATTCAATTTTGTTAGAAAACTGTATGTATTAGTGTCACATCATCACTGAACTCTCATCCTGAATATTCTACGAATAAAATGTATTCCCAACTTTTTTAGTTTCTTCTTCTGCACTGTATTTTAAAAAACTGTTACCAGATGGAAATATTCTTGACTTGGGGTATAAAATATGCGTGTTTAAAAGTTGAATACGTGTCGAACAAAATATAATCTTAAGATTATAAATCAAATCGTTTGTAGGAGTATTATTGGCTTTCATCATACTAAATAATTCCCTCAAGCTCCACCATAGCAGCAAAATCTTTACACATTTCTTTTATAGCCGTTATAGGCACGAAGCAAATAATTATGTATATATAAGATATACAATCAAACATCACAAAATATATAAAATTTTGTAAATCGGTTAATCAATAGAAATTAGCCGATTTAATCGTTATTCGAAAATAGCCAATTTTAAATATATTGATCTTCGTTAAATAATTCCTTCATTGATTAATACCTTCCCGATACCATATTTTCTGAAATAATATTTTTCAATTATAATTGATATTCCTACTCACTTGACAACTGATATAAAATGATGAGATGGTATAGCAGCACCGAAATAAAAACTGATCCATCCTTCTAGTGTGATGACTAAAATATTCTAATATTTGTTACTCAATAAATTTCTTTTTATAATTTCAAATATTGAACTCAGTCCGAAATACTATCTTTCAAGTTAATCCTATACAGTTTAGAGAAATTACGCGTAAATATTTATTTCTAATCAGACAGTTAATCGTATGTGACTATATAATTAATCGGTTAACCGATTAACGCTTAACCGATTGAATACTCTAGTAAATGCCATATTTGTAAATTTATTTTCTGCTTATTTAAACTATTTAAGGAATTTTTGACAGTGTATAAATTTATCATGCTGCAAATAAAATAAATTTCTTATCATAATTGTTGGTTACTTCATTCAATAACGAATACATACTTGCGTTGGTTTCGATATTTACGACTAGTTGCTTCTATAATCAGTAAAAGAGAGTTATTTTATGCTTTGTATTCTAGACCCCGTTCAGTATGCGAACAATCTCTGCGGATACAGTCGATATTTTTCTGAAACAGTGAAGAAAATACATGTAAATATAATCAAAGTTCGTATAGTGAAACGGCATAAATAATTGATATCTACAATATATAGAAAAGTAAGTGCGGGCGGTCGTAAAAGTGAAGAGTTCAATAGTTTTATAATTTTTATAGATATTTATTTTGTGGTAATAATAAGTCATAACAATACCATTGAGAAGATAATGCCCTCGTCGACCTGCGTAATGTAATTAAGGTGATTTCGTAAAGATCGTGTACAAATTCATCTAACGTATCTTATGCGAACACACATATGTACATATATACATACATATCCATACATAAGTATGTATTTAAATATGTGAGAGTCCTTTGCGAATATTAAGAACTGAAAAGGTTTGAAAAATCATTGTAAAATAAGTGTAAAATAAGTTAACGTGAATTCCAATAGAAATTTCAACAAATGTCAAGATCAGTTGTGTTTGTTAATTTTCAAACTGAGCTGATAATAAAGAAATAATTCGAGATATTTCTGATAGCAAAGTTGTTTTATATTTGATAACAAAATTAATAACAATTCATATGTACATATGTATGTATGTATACACTTATATAAAAGCAATATAAATATATACATTCATATAAAGTAAAACAATTAATGATATCCATACCCTGTACATATAGTATACGAGTAATACAAAAACAAAAATTTTTGAAGAAGTATTTAATTTGCACATGCACTTACTTACATACATATGTAGCTTTTTATGTCACTCGGAGGTACATACATATGTATTCTCCATGGTTGTCATCATCACTTACGTACTCGTACCATCACGAATGATTTGGCTATTACTCTTTATTACTGACATGACCATTAACTACAGGAAGAAGGCGGCCAATTAACTAATCTAATGCTTAAAATTTTTCGTAAAAGTTTCTTTTTGTAAAATAAGTGTATGGTGTGATGTGTGCAACATCCTGCTGATGTGGCTCATCTGTAACTATAATACCTTCCAACTTAATCACGAATAATCCTGTCTATATTGCTTGTCGATGAAACCTTGTGGATTAGTAGTTTCACCATTCCGTATAGTGCACCAATTGTGACTTTTTGAAAGTCAGGGCTTGACAACACCGTTTGGAGTCCCATTGTTCCACACACGCAGAGTCAATTTATTGTTTATCATAGATTTAACTCAACTAAAATGGAGTTTTATGAGTTATCATCATATTCCAGCAACTGAGGCAGATATATACTATTTGTATATACATATGTATGTATGTATATACAATTCGATTTGGATAAACGAAACAATACAAAACAAAAGATTGTAACTATTGTTTTTGATTAATTTTGAAGCTTTACTTTGTTTGAAAGAAAATCCGCTCAAAAGAAACGACATTTTGTTTGTAGAAGTGCGAAATTATATGAAACAAATATCACTTAAAAAAATAATGTATTTACTGCTTACGAAATATCATACAGTATGGTTTCATTTGAATCGTATTACGTGCAACTGATAAAATCTAAGTATAGAACGTAAATTTTAATTGTCAATTGGAGTGCATCTATTTCATTTTCAGCATGTATTACAATTTCTATATTCGGTTTCAAGAACAATTTTCAAAGTAATGAAAACGTTTAAAAACGTTTTTCTCTTATCCGCTTCTTGCTCAACCCTAAAGCACCCCCATTTTCTTAGTCAATTTGACTAAGACCAATGTTACTTCGATTTGTCACTACTCACTTATCGTATTCGTGTAACACCAGCCTTCAATTAAATATCATTACACGCAAGCGTACTTTGCTTTGGGTGGTCGAAACTTAGTGTGCTTTTTTTGTATGCCAAAAATTTCAATACCTTGCTTCGATCAAACTTGCAACAGACCTTTCTAAGCATCCTTATAAATTGCCTCTCGTTGGTACATCCATGTTTGGTTTGGACAAAAGTCTTATATTGCTGTCCCATAAACCGAAAACTAACAAAAATGCCCTGTCTTCTTTGTCATGTAATGATTTAGTTTCAGTTAATGAAAATACTGGAAAAGCCTATATATGTAGTGAAATTCTAATATAAAACTAAAGACGGTGTAGCCACTTTCGATCAGATGTGTAGTGTTTGGTCTGCTTACTCAAGACTAGCCATCGGCAATGATGATTGTTGATAGTAACTAACAGTCTCGTTCGTGTTGTTATCGTTGACCGAACATATGTTCGAACAACCAAGTTGGAAGACAACTCATACAAACATACGTAAATCAGAGTAGGAAATGTCACATACATAAGAAAAAAATAAACACACAAAAAAAATCCTACCTAAAATAAATATGAACATGTTGGCCAAAAAATCGAACATGAACATATTAATACCATTGCTCTTCCGACGTTATTTATGTGCCAATTCGGAGTTTAGGCCCCTTTCAGATTGGGCAACTTTAATTGCGCAAGTATAATTTTCATTTTCACTTATTTTCTTTTGAACTTGCTTTTATGTTCACATTCAGCAACTTGGTTGAGCAAGTTTAATTTTCTTATGTTCGAATTTTCTTAATTTGTTGACGTTTTGTTTCATTTCTGTATTCATTGTAATTGTAAAAGTGATTTGAAATTTGGTGTATACAATGGAAGTTGAAGAAAAAAATAATACATAAATATAATAATATAAATAAAAAATAATATAATATAATATAAATATGAAAATGAACGAACATTAAAAATGCATTCATTTTGTTCAACTAAATTGATTAGTTGTTCCGTTTCATTTCGCTTCCATTTTCTCATAATTTTTTAACTTTTTATTCACAGGGGCCTTATTAACAAATATAAAATTTTCACAAAATTAGACAACACACCGAAGAAGAAGTAAAAGACAATGTCAAAAACAAATAAATATCCCAAGACAAGAATAACAACAGAAACAGAATTGCCAAGTACAAGCAAGTCTGTACTCAAATCTCGGCAATTCTTTCCCCTTCAACCCGACCTTTCCTCTCACACCAACAAACACAAGACTTGCGCAAGTAAAGTTGCCTAATCTGAAAGGGGCCTTACTTTGTGTAAACTGTTATATCTCAATTAATATATTTTTTTTTAAATTCATATAGATTTGCTAGAGCTTTACATGATTCACCAAATGAATAATAACAAGAAACTTTTTACTAAACTTCGAAATTTAATCCAAAATCAGCTTCCCTCAGACGAACAATATAACAACAATAATAGTTCTGACAAAAGAAAACGACTTCCATACAGAGACCCAATCGAAGAAATTACAAAACGGACGCAATTATGAGTGAATTTAGAAACCGATATAATCGATTTCTAGTTTATATTTGACTCCTAGGGAAGATTGAAATATCTTGTCTCGACCCGTAGATTGCAGAATCATGGAATAATCAACAATTCGGGCGGTCACATTAACCGTCCGATTTCTATTTAAATTTCTATGGGACCAAACTGCAAATAAAAAAAATATTTCCATAAATGAAAAATTTCGGCGCTAATGAAAATTTGGGGCGAGCAAATCGTTTCGAAATTGTTTTTGTGGAATCAAGTTGCAACAATAATCTTTCAAATAAAAATATAATTTTATAATCGTCTAACAAATGATATACATACATAGTTATGGAAAATAATAACGAATCGATAGATAACCTACTTCTTATTTGAATTCGGTTAAAAAACAATAAAAACGAAAGATTTGGAACTTTTGTGACTACAAAAAGCTTTGAATATTGCAAAAAATGCCCAAACATATTTTTAGGAGACCACAATTTTTTTTTATAATAATAACATAAAATGGCATAATTGCATAATAATAATATGAAATTACATAGTTGCATAATATTGTTACTCATAATTATGATTAGTTTTTGAATTCCTATTTAAAGACGTATTTGGCTAATATTTAATCAAATTTTAATATGGTTTTAGCTTATCTATATATATAAAATAGGATGTATGTATGTATGTATGTATGTATGTATGTATGTATGTAAAGTAATGGCTCCAAAACGGCTGGGCCGATTTTGACGAAATTTTCAGGGAACCTTTAGAATACTCGGCCTGTTTGACACTGTGAAGTCCGATTTTTTATTTTCGGTCTGTGGGCGGAGGGGCGTGGCAAAATCCAATAATTCATAAAATGAGAACGGCTTGGCCGATTTCTGTAAAACTTTTTGTCAGTTGTTCGTATTTTCGAGGAGAAGGTTTTTATGGAAGAAAATTTTGGAAAACCCTCCGGAAAAGTCGGAAAATTGGAAAAATCGAAAATCGAGCTTTTGTATGAAATTTTGTTTGAAATTATTCCTTAATGGCTTTTCAAATGAAAAAATAGAAAGTTTGTCTGAAGGCTTAAAATTGGGGCGAGGCGAAGTTCGCCTGGTCCGCTAGTTTGTCATAAAATTAAATATTCGATTTTATTTTTACGAAATCAAAAACAAATCAACGACGTTGGATATATAAGTTAATAATTCTGAAAGTTTCTAACCGCTTACACGGTTTTATAAATGGAACTCACAGTTCAATTGTTTAAATGTGACTAACTTTTTATTTTCTTTTTTAAAAAATGTTTGACAAAAAAATAATTAAATAATTTAAAAAAATTATATAAATTTACAAAGGTAGAATTTTATAATTACAAGATAACAAGTATGAAAATTCTTATAAAGTAGTTACATAGATGTGTTTGCTGTTTTAGTTTTGTGTTAGTAGTATGTGTTAACTTCCCCCCTTCTTAAGAGTGGAATGTCCTCGTTTCAATGTACACTAGTAGCTTAGAGTGCTAATAGAATGTTAATGTAAGAATTATGTAGAAAATTATTTGAAAGATTTATTTTTTTTAAATGTATCTGTGCAAAAGATAGAAAAATTTATAACAAAATGAAAAAGAAAATTTTAAGAGTACTATCTTATATTATTTTTGTGTACTTGTTTGCCGTCTATTATAACCTTTGTACCTGAGTCTTTTTCAGCAAACTTTTCCAAATATTACTTATCCGTTTTATTGCCCAATCTTTTATTTTGTCGAACAAATACAATGTCACCTGTGTTAAATTTCCGATTTTTATTGACTACTTTTGCTTCAACCTTTGTTTGTGCTGCTTCTATTATTTTTTTTTGTACGCTTTCTAAGTTTTCAGTATGAAAAAATTGCAGAATATCAATTGGCTTTTCCTTTGTAATTGAGTGTATTGTGTTATTATATCTTTGAGTGGCAAAAAGTATTAAGTCTAATGTATCACTGACATCATGCTGCGCTCTTAGACATCTTGCAATTTCAAGCAAAGTCGAATGGAACCTTTCCACTTGACCATTGCTTTCACTGTGTAAAGGTGGTATGAAAAATTGTCCAATCCCAAAAAAATTTCGTAGCATATTTTTAATCCCCCTTATCGTGTTTGGCGATTTTCGACTGCAAATTCGACAGTTTGTACTAGATTAAAGAAAAATGTTGCTCGGTATCTTTAGTCTATTACAAACTGTCGAATTTGCAGTCGAAAATCGCCAAACACGATAAGGGGGAATAGTATTCCACTGAAACGGCTTTTCGTTATCAGAAACTAAAAGATTAGTGTTTTTAAAACAGTTAAGGATTTGTAAAAGACCACTTTTAACATCAATAAGAGCTCTAGAATTTATTGGTATGGAAACTGCAAATTTTGAAAACTTGTCGAGGTAAGTAAGAAGATGAACTTTATTAGTTGAAAAAATATCTATGTGAAGAATATGGCCAGGAAAATCTGCTATTGGTGATAAACCGATTACTGGTTTTAGTGGTTTTCTATTGTATTTATTTTCCAAATATATTTTGCAGTTTTTAATGATTGTATGAAGCATTTTCTTTATTTTAGGAAAAAATATTCCGATGTAATTTGTTTGTAATTTTCATGTAGAGATCGGTGAGCACGGTTATGCTCCAAGTTTAATGTTTCCAGTTGATCTTCTTTATTAGTTAAATCTATCACAAATTTTTGTGAGTGAACGAATTTTATAGATGGAAAATGATCAAGTACTTCATCTTGAATTTCTGCTTACGTGCTTAAATCGCAATATGTTGCGTTTACTGATCGATGGTTAACGCAACTTTGCAAATTTAATAAAAGTTTTTGAACATTACTGTAGTTTATAATTAATATGTCTTTTATATTAGGTTAGGTTAGGTTAGGTTGATTGGAGGGGTATGACAGCCCATGTCATTACGACATACACCTAAGCCAGTGAAGGCTTGTTGTGCGCTCCCTTGAGTTAACCTTGAGTTAACCATAAGATATTGAACCAAAGGTCTAGAGAAACTCCGTGTCACTCACAAAGTTCCTTAATTTCCTCCAGCATATTCCCCGTAATCGGCTTATGTCCGGTAAGATGTCACTCCCAAGATATCGGGACCTTATTTGTGAGAAGGCGGGGCATTGGCACAAATAGTGTTCCAATGTTTCGCTCTCCTCCCCACATGCTCTACATTCATCTCCTTCCGCTATTCCCAAGCGTTTAAGATGTGCCAGTAGTTGAGAGTGCCCTGTGACCACTCCCATTATTCTACTTAGTTCGAGCTTGCTGAGTCTTAGCAGCTCCCTCGTTCTTCTCTCGTCTGGATCTCCCCATAGAATTTTTGTATTGATTCCCATGGTTCCGTTATTCCAGAGAGTTGAATGGGCCCTTTGTGCCCAAGTCTTTAGCTCTGATTTAACTGCATCGAAAGGTTTCGCGCATTCCAAGCTTATATTACCTAACTCTATTGCCCTAGAAGCAAGTGAGTTTGCCCTCTCATTTCCAGTTATCCCCGCGTGCCCCGGCACCCATATGATGCGCAGTTCACCATGTGTCGAGTAACTGTTAATGGCGTTTTTGCAATCCCAAACTGTACGTGATTTAGTGCGTTCCTCTGAGATTGCTCTGATGGCCATCTGACTATCTGTGAATATATTCACAAGTCCTGACCTCCTCATTACATTGAGTTCCCTGATACACTCCGTTATCGCCCGAACTTCCGCCTGCAAAACTGTGCAATAGTCCGCCAGGCGGAAAAACAGTTCCGTGGTGTTTTCTATATAAACACCAAGTCCCGTTTTCCCTCTCGACCTTGATCCATCTGTGTAGCAATGAAGCCCCATGGGGATCTGGTTCCAAGGGTCGGTCAACCAGGAATGGATGTCGGGAATCAATGTTCCGCAGTTGGCCTCTAGTCTAGTCTCCGGTATGCGGTCATTTGCGACACTTTCCGGTATGGACTCTCCTATGGCCGTAAAGATTCGTTGATGATACGCTTCGTGTTCCTGATCGATCCACTCACCCATCACCTTTAGTCGTTTTGCTGCTAGAGCCGCTTCGTATTTTATACGAATATCGATTGGCTGGATAGATAATATTGTTTCCATTGCACCTGTTGATGTCGTTCGGAAGGCCCCACTTATACCAAGACAGCAGGTTCTCTGAACTTTCTGTATTGTTTTGATGTTGCATTTATATTCCATCGATGTCCACCACACTATAGAGGCATAGGTCATAATCGGCCTGATAACGCTACTATAAAGCCAGTGTGTCATCTCTGGATTCAGCCCCCATCTCGTGCCTATGGCCCGTTTACAGATTGACCAACATATATGAGCCTTTTTGACTCTTTCGTTTATGTGGTCTTTCCATTTTAATTTCCGATCGAGAATGACTCCTAGATATTTCACCCTGTCGGAAATATTTATTGTCCTTTCAAGAAAGCGCGGCTCATCATATGGAGCTATCTTCGTCTTTCTTGTAAATAGGCCAATTTCAGTTTTTTCTGGGTTAACGTTCAGCCCTCTTGGTTGAGCCCAGTTGTGTGCCAGGGTTAATGCCTCCTCGGCCTTCCTGCACAAATGATTTGGATCCCTTCCCTTCAGAAGTATCATGACGTCATTTGCGTAGCAGACTGTCTCGAATCCCTCATCGGTCAGAGTCCTAATAAGGGTATGTATTGTTGTGGTCCAGAGAAGGGGTGATAAAATCCCCCCTTGTGGAGTTCCACATTGTACCCTTTTTCTTATACTTACATTGTGCGCCTCACAATTAATCCATCTGTTCCTTAGCATATTGCCAATCCAGTCGCGTATCGCCCGGTTGACATTAAATTGGTCCAGAGAATGGATAAGTGTGTCGGTATGCACGTTGTTGAAAGCCCCCTCAATGTCAATGCAAACCGCGAGTGTGTACATCTTCTCACTAAGTGACCTTTCTATAAAGTACACCACATTATGCAATGCAGTGTCCACTGATCTACCTTTGACATATGCGTGTTGCCTGAACCTCAGCATATGGCCTGCGATCCTGCCCTTAACCATGTCGTCAATTATCCTCTCCATGGTTTTCAGCAAGAAGGAAGTTAGGCTTATTGGCCTATAAGCCTTTGGTGAAGAATAATTTGGCTTGCCAGGTTTGGGGATAAAAACTACCCTCGCTTCCTGCCAGCCTACTGGAATATATGCGTGTGTTAGACATGCATTATAAATTCCTGCAAGATGTGTCGAAACTAAATTCATCCCTTTCTGCAGGAGCGCCGGAAAGATACCATCCGGACCCGCAGCCTTAAATGGAGAAAAGCTTTTTATCGCTTCCATAACCATCCTATCGCTGATAATAGGCACCTCATGTACACTACTTCTCTCATCGTCCAGCATAGCCGAAGGTTCGGCCGGGCTGCATGGAAAATGTGTATCCATGAGGAGTTAAATGGTTTCCTCCACATTTTCAATTTTCTTGCCCGTTTCATCCACTAATGATTCAGCCTGGATGTGGGCTTTTGACAAAAATTTTTTTATTTTAGAAACATCGCTTACACTGTCCACCTGTTCGCAGAAAAGCCTCCAGGATGTACGTTTAGCTGTTCTCATTCTCTTGTTGTAATTTCGGAGTTTATCACGATAATCCTCCCAATATACTGGTAATCTTTTACGTTTCGCTCTATTATAGAGTCGGCGGACTTCCCTCCCCATTGCCCGAATCTCCCCTGTCATCCAGGGTTTTACGTATGGGGATTTTCTTTCCCGAAGTGGGCAACTCTCTTCAAACGACTCAACTAAAGCGTCCGTAATGATTTTGACTTTACTGTCTATGTCCTCTCTTTCTAGGCGATTGAAAGAAACCTGCCCTAAATGAGAATCAAGTGACCTTTCGAATTTTGCCCAATCAGTTCTAGCCCTGTTTCGAAAGGTTATAGGTTCTGGCGGTTGCCTTGCAATTTTAAACATAATATAACGATGATCTGAGAATGAGTGCTCGTTCAGAACCCTCCATTCAGCAATTTCATCGATTACGTTTTCAGAACATATGGTTACATCCAATACCTCCGCTCTAATTCTATTAATAAAGGTAGGCGTATTACCAGTATTAACAGTTAATAGATCGTTAGTATTTAGAAATTCTAAAAGAGCCTGTTTCCTTTTATTAATGTTAGTACTACCCCATGCAATATGATGCGAATTAGTATCGCATCCGATTAGTACTTTCCTACCTTTTATTCTGCAATCTTCTACCAAGTGTTGTAATTCCGACGTTGGTGGTAGTGTCGGTGCATCATACGGCAAGTATACTGATGCTAGGCATATGTTTCCATTTCCCTGCTTCAGTACTGTTGCGTCTTCTGTTGACAACTCTGTGGATAAAAGAAAGCATAAATTTTTGTGACTAAGAATACAGGTCCTCGGACGATTCCCTGTTTTAGCATAAAATAATTGGTAGTTTACATGGCTTAATCCATTAACCCTGTTTTTTGTCGTCCAGGGTTCTTGTATTAATGCCACATGAATCTTACCTTTGTTAATTTTCTCCATCAAAGCGTGAGTTGCCGTCTCGCTCCGGTGGAGGTTAATTTGGATGACCTCCCACATCATCCTTCTAATAGGCGGTCCTCTTGGGAGTTGGTGATATTTTGCTCCAACTCCTCCTTGGCCGTCTGGACCTCCGAGACACCCGCCTGATTTTGGCTAGCTGCAGCCTGTATTGTGCTTGTCCTGTCGTTGCTGGGGGTGGTTTTCCCCTGGCTGCCGATACAGGACTTGCCTATTTTGACATATACAGCTTTCGACACAAAGAACACCTTCCCTTCAGATTTGGAAAGGCTGGAAATAGATCCTTGGTCGATGCCCACCACAAAAAGAGTTCCATTTTGGTCCTCCTCTCTGTGGAACACCTCCCATTTCTCTACCGCCAGTTCTTTGTTTTGTTTACCAATAACCTCCAAAACACGGTCGGATGTGAATTTGCATCCCCATCCTTTGACGTAGAAGGTTGCCTTGGTAAGAGTTGGTATATTTCTCCCTTCCACCAGTTCCAGCTTACAGCCTTCCCATGGCGGAGGGATTCCTTCTACCAGCTTCTTTAGGGTAGCTGCGCAGGTCTGCGATGCTAATCTTAGCAACAGCACGCGCCTTTGAAACTCGCAGCTATTTATTTTTATTGGAGATCCGTTATCGGTTGCCATAACGTATTCCAATATCGCGTTATTTACCAGATCCTCAACCACTTGCTGTTGATTTTCTGGTATTTTGCCAGTCGGACGTGAGGTGTCAATGACCGCGTAGCGGAGATTGTCCCTGTATTGCCTCCTGGCTACTTTAGCGTAAGATGGCGGCTCTTTTTCCTTAGTTACGTCTAGCTTCCTCTTACGCGTGAAGAGATTCCGCTTTTTGGCGTTCTCTGCTTCCGCGGAAGATTTCACCGACGTGCCCGCCTTCTCAGTAAGTGCTGCTCCTTTGACCCCCTTACTAGAAGGATTCTTCATAGAGACTCCTTTAAGAAGGGAGACGCCCGGTTTTGGCGACTTACTGGTCGACGAGGAGCACCTTTTCTTATGCTTCGGCTCCGCAATGTTCTGCTCTTCTGGAGATCGGATCCTCTTACCAGTCTCTACCGAGGTGGAGGGAGTCTCCGATGCTTCCTTTAGGGCATCTTGCGCATTTTTAGCTGCTGCCTGGTTCTTCTTGGCAAGTTTTCGCCTTTGAGCCCCAGAGAGCCGCTTTTTTCCAGTATTTAGGCTCGCGATTTTGTCGCTCACCTCATCCACCAGTCTGTCTAGATTCTGCGAAGAATCTCTACCTGACTGGCTTATGTCATGAGAGTCAGAGTAGGTGTTCCCACCTGCCACTGAAGGCTGGGTTGACTTTAAGTCCCCCCCCGGGTATTACCACCTCTTCCTCTCGTTTTGGTGTCGCTGTCCTTGTCCGATTTTCCGTTCCGTTGTCCGTTTGTGTGTCCATTGTCGTCATCGTTGTATCTTTCGTTTCTGTGTTATTTGGAATAATTTTTTTCATACTTGGTCCCACGAGTGTAGGGGAAAGGGATCTCCTCCACGTCATAGCCCCCGATAACGTGGAGGGGGCGTAGTCTATTTGCTGAGGTGCCCAGGTATCAGCAAAGCTCCGTTTGAATACAGTCTCATGCCCCCGACTGCAAAGAGAACAGATAGGCACGGGTCGCGTAACACCTCTGTTTGGGGGTGGATAACTTTTAGTATGCAGGCTTTTATGCCCACCGCCTTCTTCAGTTAAACTATGGATCCTATAGAGGACCCTCGTTCGCCTTCAGAAGAGGTGTGCAATTCAGCCCACACTTAAGCCCTCACACCACGACAAGGTAGTTATCCCAGCAAGGGTGTCTTTTATATTGCTTAAATAAAATTTTTGTTATCATCAGAAGCTTTTGAAATAATTAATTGATTTGGAAATTGATTAATGGGTGCAGCTATTAATTTAATTGTCTTTGAAAATGATATTTCACTATGTACTGTTTCTGATTCTGTACTATTGAAATTGTGCATATACTGTCAGCTACAACGTTTTCTTTGCCAGGTTTATAATAAAATTTTGGGCAAAAATCCGCAATAAATGCTTGCCATCTTTTAATTTTAGAATTTGCATTCTTATCAGAAGTTGCGAAAGTTAATGGCTGGTGGTCTGTAAAAGTGTTAATATTTTTAACTCCGTAAAGAAAATGTCGTAACTTTTATAATGACCAAACGATACATTGCAGTTGCCGCTCATTTGTAGCATAATTTTGCTCGGTAGGCGAAAGTGTGCGAGATATCATGATAATTGGTTTATCATTTTGCGACAGTACAGCTCCAATTGCGTTGGACCTGGCGTCAGTCGTCAACTCAAATGGCTTATTGAAATTCGGATGTTGAAGCAATACATCCTCCGAAGCTAATATACGCTTTACCTTTTCAAATGCTCTAAGTGCTTCTTGAGACAAACTAATTTTAACATTTTCTGACATATTTGCTTTGATATTGCCGTTTTTTCCGCGAAGGTATGTTGTTAGTGGTTTTACTACGTCAGCATAATTTTTAACAAACCTCCTATAGTATCCGGCTAGGCCAATAAAAGATCTTAACGACCTAAGGGTTTTTGGTGTTTAGAAATTAAGAATGTCTTTTACTTTATCTGGAGAAGTCTTGATTCCGTTTTGTGCAACGACGAATCCAAGAAACTCAACCTCGTGTATAAAGAATTTAGATTTTTCTATTGATATTCGCATTCCAGCATTTGAAATTTTTTTTAATATTTTATCAACATGAGAGATATGATCATATGCGTTTTCCGAAAAAATTATTACATCGTCCATATAGACAAAACATGTTTTTCCGATCTCATCTCGTAAAATATCGTCAATTGCTCGTTGAAAAATGCTTGGAGCACTTCTTAGCCCAAAAGGTAAGCGACAAAATTCATATTTTCCGTTGTTTACACTAAAGGCAGTTTTACACCTATCTTTCTCTGCTAACAATATTTGATGAAACCCAGATTTTAAATCAAGAGTTGTAAAAACTTTTGATTTGCCTAAATTTGATAAGATTACTGCAATGTCTGGCATGTGATATTTATCAGGAACTGTAAAATCATTTATTTTTCGAAAATCTATTACCATTCGTAACTTTTGTTTACCGTCAGAATCAACTCCCTTTGTATTGACAACATGTATGGGTGAGTTATACGGTGATGATGATTTTCTTATAATTAAGCAGATTTTCTATTTCTGTATTTATAAATAGTGATGCTAAAATAGGATACGGATAGCTCCGAGAATAAATTGGTTCTTTTTTAGTTAAATTTATTGTAGCTACAACTTTTGTATTGGCTGGTAACGCTCTATCTGGGTCAGTAAATGCTACTTCATTGCTTCCAATAAGGTTTTCAAAATCACCATGTAATTCGAGAGGAACATATTTGTTATCAATATCTATTGAATTTACTTGTTCGCATAAAAAATGGTTAATTTTTTCTTTTCCGGTTTTGTGAAAAATTACACCAGACTTAGCATCAATAACAGCCTCAATTTCTTTCAAGAAGTCATAGCCTAAAATACCGTCAAAAGAACATAAACATGGCATTACAAAAAAGGTTGTGGTATGGTTCAAAATATTTATAGTACATTTTTCTTTGATAACCGTAGATCCGTTTATTGATTTGATCTGAAAAGGATCAGTTACTGGCATAATAGTTTTAATAAAACTGAAATTTCTAATATAATTTTTGGAAGTGCCCGTATCTACTAAAATATTTAGTTCCTGACCATTTATTGCTTTTTTGACAATATATGGCAAGAGCGATTTTACACTAAAAAATTCAAGGTATCAGTTGCATCGCCTTCAGATTCGTTGCAAGATAAATCTTCTTTTTCATACATATCATCAATTTCTTCATCATTTTCAGCGTAATTAATTCTTTGACTTTTTTGAAATGGAGACTGACCGGAGTTATTACCTAAAAATTGACGTTTAGGCCTATTTTCGTGAGAAATCCTTTTTGTATATTAGTATTCAAATTCGAGTTTTGAGAATTTTTTGAACTAGCAAAAGCATTTGCAAATTTATAGCGTTCATGGTTTTGCTCAAGTTCTTGAGCAGTTGCTAAGGCTGATAGCAAATCTGGTGGATTTGCAAAAAAACAAATATCACATAAAGGTTTACGAAGACCCGATATAAATACTCGTAGCGCGTTCATTCTTGCTCGCTCGTTTAGAGCTTCGATAACCTCATGTTTACCCGTATTCGTCATGAGAATTTTATTTACGATAAGACTAAGTTGTTTGTCAACTTTATCATAATACTCACTTATTGACAATTTACCTTGTCTTAAAACACTGAGCTCATTTTCTAACAAGTACAATGGTCTTTTATCAGAGTAAGACTGGTCTAATCTCGATATTATAGCATCAAAATTAAAAATTGTATTAAACGAACTTAAAGTGGAATTTGCTTCACCTATTATCTTATTTCGTAAAATACCGATGCCAACATAATATGATTCAGAATCCTTTGTATAACAATTTATGGCAAACTTTGCGGATTCTCTCCATGCTGGATATTCGCATGCATTTCCGCTAAACTGTGGAAGTGATTTTATGAGATCTAAATTTATATTGCTAGCGGCAGCACCAGGTTGAATAGTCACTGGAATTAAAGGTTCCACTCGACTTGGCTTTAATTGTTCGACAGCATGTGTTAAACTCTGAATTTGCTCTAAAATCTCTGCTCTAGCTATATCTACTATATCTACTACAGATTCAACCAGATTAACTACTTCACTTCTATTCATTTTGTTTGTTTCGTGAATTTCAAATAAGTTTGTTAATAATAAAATTTTAAGATTTAACATATGTGTAAAATAAAGAATAATAATAAGTAAACAATAAATAATAAAATCTCAAATAAATAAATAATAGGATATTTGTAATGTTAAGTTTTAATATTAAAACTAGTGAATATATAAGTTGGTTTAATTCTCTTTTCTTACTCTGCGATGAAAATGATGAAAATCAATTCTTGAAGTTACGCCAATCTTCTCGAGCTTTCTTTGGTTCTTATAGTTGTTTAAGTCACTCAGATATTAGCAGATTGTTTCTTGAAAATTCCTTTTTCCAACGCAAAATAGGTAATAATTGCAATAGTTATCTTTACACGCATACAAATGTATACTGTTTCTTCTTATAACTTTTGATATAAAATTTTTCTCATTAATTTGCAATTACAAGAAACGCCTTTATTATTTGCTGTTCCTTTATTAAATTTTCAAAAAAAAAAAATAATAATAATAATATCTCTTTTAAACGTTGGGCGCCAGTTAATAATTCTGAAAGTTCCTAACCGCTTACACGGTTTTATAAATGAAACTCACAGTTCAATTGTCTAAATGTGACTAACTTTTTATTTTTTTTATTTTCTTTTTTAAAAAATGTTTGACAAAAAAATAATTAAATATGTAATTTAAAAAAATTATATAAATTTACAAAGGTAGACTTTTATAATTACAAGATAACAAGTATGAAAATCCTTATGAAGTAGTTAGATGTGTTTGCTCTTTTAGTTTGTTTTAGTTTTGTGTTTAGTAGTATGTGTACTTATATGTACAAAAGTATCATTTAACTTTCATATAAAAACTAGCTGACCCGGGCAAACTTTGTTTTGCCTTCAAATTTGCACTAAATCGACATAGCAATTATTGTTCAAATAAAGGTATCTGGCTAATTAACCCCACTACACGCTGGTTAAGGACCCAACGCCTTCAGCAAAACGCAGCATAGGCTCATCGCGCTAATCTCTATTGGGCAAAACACAAAAAACAAAATATTGGGCCATCTGTCGGACGAACTTCAAACTACACAGAAACACTCCTCACGTCCCATAGAACATGTATATAAAGTTTGGTCAAAATCAGTGCAGTAGTTCTTAAGTTACGGTGCAAAAACACACACACAAAACAAAGTATTGCGCCATCTGTCGGACGAACTTCAAACTACACAGAAACACTCCTCACGTCCCATAGAACATGTATATAAAGTTTGGTCAAAATCGGTGCAGTAGTTCTTGAGTTACGGTGCAAAAACACACACACAAAACTAAGTATTGCGCCATCTGTAGGACGAACTTCAAACTACACGGAAACACTCCTCACGTCCCATAGAACATGTATATAAAGTTTGGTCAAAATCGGTGCAGTTCTTGAGTTACGGTGCAAAAACACACACACAAAACTAAGTATTGCGCCATCTGTCGGACGAACTTCAAACTACACAGAAACACTCCTCACGTCCCATAGAACATGTACATATATAAAGTTTGGTCAAAATCGGTGCAGTAGTTCTTGAGTTACGGTGCAAAAATACACACACAAAACTAAGTATTGCGCCATCTGTCGGACGGACTTCAAACTACACAGAAACACTCCTCACGTCCCATAGAAAATGTATATAAAGTTTGGTCAAAATCGGTGCAGCAGTTCTTGAGTTACGGTGCAAAAACACACACACAAAACTAAGTATTGCGCCATCTGTTGGACGAACTTCAAACTACACGGAAACACTCCTCACGTCCCATAGAACATGTATATAAAGTTTGGTCAAAATCGGTGCAGTAGTTCTTGAGTTACGGTGCAAAAACACACACACAAAACTAAGTATTGCGCCATCTGTCGGACGAACTTCAAACTACACAGAAACACTCCTCACGTCCCATAGAACATGTACATATATAAAGTTTGGTCAAAATCGGTGCAGTAGTTCTTGAGTTACGGTGCAAAAATACACACACAAAACTAAGTATTGCGCCATCTGTCGGACGGACTTCAAACTACACAGAAACACTCCTCACGTCCTATAGAAAATGTATATAAAATTTGGTCAAAATCGGTGCAGCAGTTCTTGAGTTACGGTGCAAAAACACACACACAAAACTAAGTATTGCGCCATCTGTTGGACGAACTTCAAACTACACGGAAACACTCCTCACGTCCCATAGAACATGTATATAAAGTTTGGTCAAAATCGGTGCAGTAGTTCTTGAGTTACGGTGCAAAAACACACACACAAAACTAAGTATTGCGCCATCTGTCGGACGAACTTCAAACTACACAGAAACACTCCTCACGTCCCATAGAACATGTACATATATAAAGTTTGGTCAAAATCGGTGCAGTAGTTCTTGAGTTACGGTGCAAAAATACACACACAAAACTAAGTATTGCGCCATCTGTCGGACGGACTTCAAACTACACAGAAACACTCCTCACGTCCTATAGAAAATGTATATAAAATTTGGTCAAAATCGGTGCAGTAGTTCTTGAGTTACGGTGCAAAAACACACACGCAAAACTAAGTATTGCGCCATCTGTTGGACGAACTTCAAACTACACAGAAACACTCCTCACGGCCCATAGAGCATGCATATAAAATTTGATCAAAATCGGTCCAGTAGTTTTTGAGTTTAGCGATCACGAACATACACGTAATTTTTATGTACATATTGCTGACACGGTCAGCTCAAAATATCTTCGGAACTACATAACCGATTTAAGAGTTTGATATCTCGTTTAGAAGAACATGACAACGGCTTTCCAAAAAAAAGTAAAATAAAATAAAAAAAGCACAAAAAATAAATATATGTATATGTCATTGGTGGTGCAATATGAAAACTTCATTTTGCCACGCCCTTCCGCCCACAGACCGAAAATAAAAAATCGGACTTCACAGTGTCACCCGCCCGAGTATTCTGAAGGTTCCCTGAAAATTTCGTCAAAATCGGCCCAACCGTTTTGGAGCCATTACGTTACATACATACATACATACATACATACATACATACATACATACATACATACACACATCCAATTTTATATATATAGATTACTAAAAAAATGAATTTCGTACTTATAGGATGTTCATACGGTAATATGAACCACTTGGCTCGCTCTCTGTAACCCTGGTGTTCAAAATATTGTTCTTGTTTCATTTTGACGTTAGTATTTCTTGTGCAAATGTCGTTTATGAAGAAAGAAAAATCAGGATTTAATATACTATAATAAAATCAATATTACTTTCCGCTTACTGTTCTCCACCTCAGGCCTTCAGAATTTAGCGACATTTTAACTACATGTGTGTATATATCGAGCCTTTAGTGCAATACCGTAGTAATTCAAAATTTTAATTTTTTAAGCTTATATTACGAAATTATTCGTCTTGTCATTTTTTATATTCTGTAAAAGTTTCATAAAAATATTTTGTATACTCAACTCTTGAGAAAAGAACCAAATTTTCTTTTACCATTAAGTTGTGTGTAAATTCAAAACCTTAAACTCAATTTCTGCAAAACAACATTTTTCGAATTATTACGTTATTGCAGCAAAGGCTCGATATGTAAATATTAAGCAGTTGCAGCTTCTTTAAAAGTTGTGTGGCCATCTCCTGCTGATCCGCCAGCACTTCGATGCTATTTTTTGATTTTTCAAAAAAGCTAAGATTAGAAAATATCCTTCCACACTTTAAAATAAGTTTCGCTATTTCTTTTTTATTTAAATATGTTATGTATGAATATATATGTATGTATGTTCTATTTTTTTGACCGTTTTTGTTTAATTAAATAACTTTATTTTATTTTTTATTAAGCTTAAGGTCTTAAATTTTTATTTTAAATTATTATCGATATTTCGGTACTCATCGAGTACCATCTTCAGGATATTTATTATTTGTTTTTTTTTGTCGATGAGTGCCCAAATATCGATAATAATTTAAATTAAAAATTTAAGACCTTAAGCTTAATAGAAAAATAAAATAAAGTTTATGTATGAGTATATGTATGTATACATATGTAAATACACATATACACAGGTTTCGAAGAAATATACTGGGTGAACTTCGTTTCGGAGCTGCTTTGCCAGACTGAGTCTGGAATTGCCTAGTACAACTATTATCAAATCAGTTAAGCTGCAGGAAAATTTTAAATTTCTTCAAGGACATTGTTGCACGAAGTATAGGCATACTGGACGTTTTCCTGACCTCTGAGATAGGCTGCGTATTTTTGTAGGGTGCTCCACCACAAATCAATATACAGTAGACGCTCGCAAATTAGAATCGCTTTGTTTTTGAGGCAATTCTAATGTCTGAATTATTCTAATTTCTGGACGTTTCAGTAATAATATTGCATTGCGGATTGAATGGGATTTCAAATGATTCTCAGTTCACCTCCTGCAACAATTAATTGAGAAAGAAACATACTTCTGTAATTGAGCTTGAGCGGTGCAAGCGGTGATCTCAATATTTGTTCTTACCTCTTTAATAAATATTCGGTGAAACCATTCGTGAAAAATCCGAGAAGTCATCCAAGCATTTTTTGAAAAGTTGCAGGTCAGAGGATTATTGTAACTTTTAAAACACCTGGGGTTTTTTGCTTTTCCAATTACCAATGGAACTAATTTATGTGATCCATCAGAGCTTGCACCAAGTAGGACTGAAAATCTGTCTTTTTGAATATTATGTCCAGAGGCGTTTTTTTCAAAAGCAGAGACATATGTATGTTCTGTCTGGTAGGCAACGAAAAAATTATCCGGTTTCATCGACATTATATATTTGTGACTCCATTAACCCCATCTCAGCGACCTTTGTACGATATCGATGAATAAAAGGAGTGATCGCCACAAATTAAAAAAAGACGGATTTTGTGTCGTTTTTTAAATTTGGTAAACCATCCATCACTTGCACGAAATGCATTTTCATCTTTATCGGGATATTCCTCTCTAAATATTTGTTTAGCTTTCTCTTTAAGTATGGGCCCAGTCAGTGTACACTTTTTTCTCGTTGATTTAAAAACCATTCATAGAAGACGACTTTCCATTTTTAGATATTTAGCGCTGTGCATAGATTTATTGCTTGCCTCCTGATATGCATGTGTTGGAAACAGCATTTAATATTGCTGTTCTATGTGATTTGATGTAGCTGATTGAAGATGTTGTCACATTAAAATATAGGGCTAACCGGTTACCTTGAACGCCTTTGTCAAGTTTTTCTAATATTTTGACTATATTTCCAATGAAAGAGTGTTTTTTAAGTTTATTTGACATTTCTAATGATAAACTTTCACTTTTTAATAAAGACTGCCAAAATATGTATGTATGTATGTACACGCGTATCAAATTTTACAAATAAACTAGCCACAAATACATACATACATACTTATGTACATAAATGCGACAAACAAAACAAATAGGAAAAACATATGTATATGATTTGGTGATTCCCCTTTTTAGTTTTACTTTGTTCAAACGGAATGAAAATAAATTGGGGATTTCTTGTGTTCAAATAACAAAAAAAACACGCTCAGAAATTAGAATTTTAAATCGAATTTCAGAGCGCTTAATATATTGCAAACACTGATTCTAATTTCTGGACGTTTGAATTACTGAAATCTCTAATTTGTGAGCGTCACTGTATTAACAAAACTTAGATAGTGATTGCATTCCAAACTCACCGTTTATTTGCATTATTTCTACTTGAGCTTTCATAAACTTTTTAGCACGTTAATTTGTTTTATATACTATAATTTCTTTTAAGTTATTTGAAAAAACTCTTCTGAATATCTGTAGCTCACTAACACGATAGGTTGCAAGACCACCACTAACTACACTTAAAAGCGGTATGAGACATAAATGTTCTAGAAACTGGTGGTCACTTAGACGCCTTTGTTCTATCCTATCCCTAGGAAAAACCAATTGAATTAAAGGTTTTCGGATTTTCCAGTTCTTCACTTTCAGAAGAATTTTTCAATTTCATTAGCAGTTTGTAATTCTGGCGCAATATTTGATGCTTAATCTTCTATGATATTATCGTCTTCATTTTCATGAACCTCACTCTCAATTTCGTTGTCTATGGTATATCATTAGCAATTGCCTCTGCCAACCTCTCATAATAGTTAGGATCAGATTAAGATTATGTCTACTGCCATACTTATTGTAGTGCTCTATATTTACAAACTGCAAACTTGCAACTGAGTAGTTTATTTATAAAATGTTGCAAGCAAAACAATTTTGCTTTTTTTTACAAAAAACCAAAATTACTGTTGTAATTTTCTATCACGATCGCTAACAAAAAAAAAAACATTTTGTTGTCAACTGCGAATATAAAAATTTTAGTTTCTCAAAACTTTTTTACACAAAACATCTTTAAATATATAAAAATAAAAAACGCCTGGTTAGGACCTGCTGTTCATTTAAGGGTTAAATACGAAGTTAAAAAATGAACATTAGTATGACAGACGTTTGTATTACAACATTTCTAAAAAAGTACAAATATTGCGTTTTTGCTTATTACTTTCTTATTTATTACTTAAAAGAAAAAACATAACTTTTTATTTTATTTCATTTAAATAAGTAAAATAACTCAAAATCAGTTCACTGTGTTTAATTTCGAATTGTATTTACTTGTATAACATGATTTATTTTTAAGTACAATCAATCGTTTCGACTAATGAAGGACTGGGGTAAAATAACAGAACGGAGTAAAAATAACAAAGCACTTCTAATGATAAACGAAAAAAAACGTTTAAATTTCCTATTTTCTTCTATAAGTCCTCGTCTATACATTTACGGTTTAATTTATAAAAAAACACTTTCAATTCATAAGACAAATTTCCACACAAAATTAATTTGTTATAAATAAAACTCATGGATGGTTACATTAAATTACAACTGGTATAATCTTGAGAGAACTCTTGGGAAAAATTCCTCTTATGAACTAAAACCCCTTCTGTTGGCGTTAAATTTAGTAAAAGAAAAGACTAAAAACTTTAATTGAAAGCACGGTGTGCTTGCCTCTTCTGATAAAATGCTTATAGAGCCTTTCTCTTCCGTAGCAGCCGTGGAATTCAACAGGATAAACTATCCATTTTGTAGAAGTGATAAACTTGGCTCACCTTTATGTCATTTATGTCTAGAAGAAGGTTAAACAACTCCGCTCATTCTCTGTGAATATTTCGTATTTCACTCTGATTCTAAGTGTATAGAGAATTTTAGGCGAGCTAGTTCCACTTTTGTATTAATTTCCATTAATAATATCATACATACATAGACTAGGCTTATGAAAGATCTCTAACATAAAAAATGCATTATACAATGACGTTGTTTTTACAAGATCGATTTACTTATTCAAGTCAAAAATTTATTTAAAATACAGCAATTTTTTTAAGTCAATGGCTGAAGTCTAAAAATGAGTTAGCTGGCAATGAAATGTAGACATATAGAGACGCCCGTCCCGAAAATCCTGGCACTTATCCGGGCATTAAATCCACGAGTTTTCGGGACTAAACAAATCTTTGCTGCCAAAATGAACATCATAATAGTCGACCCATTGAGGTGTCCACACTAGAAACGGTTAAAGAAACCCACAAGGTGGAATGATATGCATTATATAGGTATTATATAGTTATATACGAGTCTATCGTACATTGACGGAAAATTTGAAGATGGGTGCATTTTGATTAAGTAAAAAACGTAGGACTGTAGTCACCTGTATATTTTTGCGGGTTAAAAGTGTAACTGAAAATGAACTTGTCTCCAAATCGTTCTCTTCGCTGGGATATCAAATTTTCAATGACTCTGGTGCATAAATCAGGGTGAATCTGACCAATGGCATGGGTTATGTTGGCTTTGAGGCCCGCTTTGGTGGCCAGTTTAGGTAAGCAAGCCGTCAAATCTCTCGCGCAAAATGTTCAATGTTGCATGAGCTGTATGGCAGGTAGTGTCAGTGGCTTTTTCATAATGCATTGGGCGCTCTTGAATCTCATGTGGATTGGTATCGTTCGAAATTAGACAGGTTTGTCTGTTGGAGTACCCATTCATCTAGAGATGGGCCTCATTGCTGTAGTTGATTGTTTGATGAAAATTAGGGCCAGTTTCCAACTGCTTAAGAACCTGTTAAACGACCACACGTCGTTGTCTATGGCCCTTTACCTTCAGATTCTGGGCCAACTGAATTTCGTACGGCTGCAGGGCCAAGTCACGATGCAATATGCGCCGAGTTGGGGTCTGAGTTCTGACGAGCGACGCGAAATCGAATCAATAAGTCAGTATTTTTAAAATTTCCCTCCTCTTAAATGAAACTGCCACACTGCTCTTGTCAACAGACATCTGTCAGTTCACTCCTGTCAAAAATTTTAACAAGCTGCGTCGTTTAGTTTGTGATTGACATTGATAGCAGAATACCGCGTGTACTTATCAAGTATAATTTTTTGCGGAAAAAGCCATCATTCAAACGTATGTAGTCTATTCTGTACCATCAATTTCAATACAAAAACGAAGTTTAGCGAATTTAATTGTGGCAGCACAAGCACGGGAAATGACGAACTTTCTGGATGCCCAGTTGAGGTCTCTACACCAGAAACAATTGAAAAAATTCACGATTTGGTGTTGGTATTGAATGATCACTTGTGTATGAGAAACTTTTTCGCACGTCAGATGCCGCGTTTGCAATCATGTAACAGTTTCGCAGAATTGTGTGGCGTTGCTCAAACACAATATGGACGATTTTTTGCGCCATTTCGTTACCGTGAACGAAACGTGGATCCCCCACAACCTGTCAGATACCAAACATCAGTCTGTGGGTTTCAAGGTGAATCGGCCAAGGTTAAGGTGTTTTTGTCAGCCAATGATAACCGTTGACTACCTTCAAAAGTTTAAAACAATTAATGTGGGGAATATCATGCCAACTTACTAGGCCGCTTTAATGACAATTTGTGAAAGACGACAAAATTTGACAAAGAAAACGTTCTTTTACATCAGGACAATGTAAGGGTGCACACATGTGCAGGTTCCATGACATAATTGCATGAATTATGCTACGAATTGCTCCCTCATCTGTCCCATTCTCTGGACTTAGCCTCGAGTGATTTTCTTGTTTCCCAACCTGAAGAAATGGCTCAGCGGAAAGAAATTTGACTTCATCTCATAAACAAATACCCATTTTTATGACCTCGACAAAAATTGGAATATGATTAGAAAAAGTACATGTAGTTCAAAGGATACTATGTAGAAAAATAAAATTATTTTGTATCCAAAAACCTGTGTTTCATACCAAAGGTTCGGATTAATGGAGGAGTAACTCCAGTAATGTTGTAAAATAATAACAAGTTTTTTTCTTTTCTTTTAAATGACTTTTTACTGCTAATTCTCTTTGGTTTTTCTTGATTAATTTATATTTTTATTTAATATTAATTTTATATTTTATTTTATACGTTAAGAAATATTAAATATTAAGCGTATATGAACGCTTATCAGGAGCAGAGCATCTGTAAATGGCTGGAACAGCAACGAAAATTGTCATCACTGCCACAGTTTTGATTAAATTGGATTAGAATAACGAACCAATTCTTAAAACTTTTATATAGACAGCATCACATCTTAGATAAGTATTTTGACACCTGCAGAAGAATTCTATTGTGCACGATGTCTAGGAGTGCTTGTCACAAAATTAAAAAAATATCATACTTTTTAATTCTGCTAATTTGCACCTCCCTATTGCTGCAGTAATTCTTTCTATTTCAAAAACAGTTCCATCAAATTATTCCTTCTTTTGTTTGTTTTTTGCAGTGCAACAGGTTTAAATAATTTTTTTTGCTCTGTATTGAGTTCAATCATAAATACTGTGGAAACATACATAATATTTGCGATTTGTTTAATACAACCTTTCACTTTATTGATTCATTAATTATCAGTAGCCAAAATTTCATTGATAAATATTTATTAAAGAATTTTAACAAATCGCAAAATGTGAAAAAATGCCCTATAAAGTGGAAAACATCTAGGCAAAATATTAAAGTAAAAAAGTAATATATAATTTTCTAAAGCCGGTGTTCAATTATAAATAAGTTTAGCAAAACAAATACAAGTTGTACAAGTGACAGTGATGTTATTTGCCGACAAAAAAAGGCGGTCAGCAACAAAGCTGACAAAATAAATGGGGTTAAATTACGCATGAAACATGAAAAATTCAGCTTTCAATTACTAACCAGATTTTAGTCTGTAGATATTTTTTCTGATGAGAAGAAACCGAATTGGATGATACCATGGAGGTGCTAGCCTTATGATTAGGAGTGCATTTAAGTTCATAGGAAATCGTGGAGGATCAACTCAACCAATCCGTTCGGAATCTCTAACAGTGCTAACAGGTGGCATTAATAGCCAATTTATATTCAGCTTTTGCTGAAAAACGCAACTTTCTTGCACATTAAGCTTCATCAAAGCCAATTTTCCAGATATAGAATAATTAATAATTACACACGGAGCATACCATTTATTTCCTTCCCTATACACTATCCCTATTCTAACATATAGAAACCATAAATGGTCTCACTATTATGGTAAATAGTTACTGTGTATGTGGGGTAGGCATTTCCCCTATCCAGCTCTCCATACATAAAATAATAAATAACTTCTTTGTATGGAGGGTACCCGTTTTCTCTACTTATATGTATGTAAGTATGTATAACAATGTCTCTGCTGGAATACACACCTTAATCGCATTACATTAAATTTGGATAGTCCCAGGTCTCGAAAAGTAGAATTACTTGGTAAGAGTGTACCCATTCCCGGCACTGTAAAAAATAATATGTCGCCAAATTTTAAAACGATTGACTTTGTCGTTTGAAAGAAATATGCACAGATTGTTTCATATACACTAGAGCCCCGACTTGCGTCGTCCTGATTTACGTCGCTTTTTAAAAACTGGAAAAATTCGATTTGCGTCGTTGCAACTTCACGGTGCGTCGTTTTGACCCCGATTTGCGTCGGTTCGATTTGCATCGTTTTGATTTCGATTTGCATCGTTTTGATGTCGATTTGAGTGGCTAAAAACGGTTAAATTGTTTACGACAGCATTGTGGATTACAATTTTTAGCATTAAGAAGTTTTCGAATTGCGTGAAATAAGGGCAATTCCCTTTTCTTTGTTATATAGGTGGTCCCAAGAACAACTGTCTGGTTATGGTATTATTCGCCAAAATCCATCCAATCAAATGTTGTCTTGTTGATTTAGATTTATTATCTGAAGAGAGTTCAATGTAAGCTAAATAAAATAAAATTCTTTAATCCATCTACTTTTTATGAATATACATATGTAAATGAATTTAATTTTTATTATGTTTTTTGTTAATTTATTGTTTTCTTTCTTTATAATAATTATAAACATTTGTTGAAATAAATAAAAATGTATTCATACTTGTTTTTTTTTTACTCGATTTCCGTCGCGTTTGTCTGGTCCCTATTAACGACGCAAGTCGGTGCTCTAGTGTGTACATATATAGATGTGTGTAATAAATATATTAAAACAACCATTGATAAAATAGTTTCATTTTTATCCCTCATATCGGGTCAGATAGACTCATAATACTTGAACCTAATGCGCAATGGGAGCGCATGTAGTCCCATTTCCATTTGCGATCATATTTGATATAATAATATTTACTTGCGAAATGCACTGTTTGTTGTGGCCTTAGCGGTTCATATGCCGACATTTCATTGGTCGCTAAACCAAATCGTCAGTGAACTTTAAGCAGTTCGAAAACATTCAACCTCGGATGTTTATGACATACTAATCAAATACAATATGAGAATTCAGTATTGTATATGAACCATAACAAAATACAAAATCATACTAGACTTAGAATGGCTTTTATACAAACAATACAACAAACAATTATACTCAACGTAAATATATTTTATTTTTCTTGCAACATGTATACAATTAAACGCCCGTTGGTCGTTAATGATTGTATTCAGTCAGTCAAAAATAAAAAATAAAATCATTATTTTAAATACTTAGTATTGAAATTTATTATTTCGGGATATTCTACCGATTTGTGTGGCATAAACATCTGAGGTTGCAAGTTTTCAAACTGTTTAAAGTTCACTTACGATTTGGTTTAGCGACAACTGTCGGCATATGAACCTTGAACGTTACAACAAACAACAATTAGTTGGGGAAAATATCCCGAAATAATACATTTCAATATTAAGTATTTAAAATATTTATTTGCTTAATAACAGAATAAGAATAATAAAAACGTTATTACGTCTATATAATTTTAAAGAACTCTCGAGAAATATCAGGTCTTGCAATATTGACTTTGACAGCTCGAGGTGGTCATATTGTTGAAGTTGCATGCCCAATTGGGTGTCATTTATTAAGTCTGTTTGATCAAAATGAGTCTCATGGTCAAGTATCGCTCTGCGCCCTTCACCTAGTGATGCTGTTTATTTCTGAATAAATGCGTACGCCAACAAACAAAATTATCGAATTTGGGATGATAACAATCTACATGAGATCCAAAAATGACGTCATCGATCATATTTCTTAGGGAGCGTCGTTGGCCAGGCCATCACTGTCACAGGCGAGCGCTACAAGTTAATGTTTGGCAACTTCTTTTGACCTGAATCGGATGATATAGACATCAACGACATGCGTTTTCAACAGGACGGCGCTGCGTGCCACACAGCTCATGCTAATTTCGACATTCTGCATGAGCGATTTGAGGGCATGATCACCTCACATGGAGGTGATGTGAACTAGCCACCGAGATCGTGCGATTTGACCCCTTTAAACTTTATTTTGTGGGGTTCTAATAAGATGCAGGTCTATGCGAATAAGGCATACGCCACACCGGCCCCCAAAGCCAACACTACCCATGCCATCGGTCAAATTCAGCCTGATTTATGCGCCAGAGTCATGGAAATACTACATTTCGCGCCACCCAGCGTTAGGCCTTTTAAGCACACACTTTGCTTTATATAAATTTAAAGACAGAAAGCGCTTAATGAAAGACCCTTTATTCTTTCAAGTGCATATTTTCGACTTTATCAAAATATTATTTCAGTTTAATTTGATAAGACTCATTCAAGTGGCGTAAAGTCGTGTAAAGCAGATAATAAGTCACAAAAAATAATAATTGATGGGGCATGTACAACAGGCCGAGCGAAAAGAGAGGGGCAAATTTTTATAAACGAATCGCTTCTTTAATGCAACCTGTTCATATTCGTATCTAAAAACAAATGAACTTGGGAAAACGCAATTAAATTTATTAAGGGCGTAGCTTCCATATTAAAACTCTTTGATATAACTTTGGTTTTGCTTTAGATGCAATTCTGATTTTTTTTGTGGTATATAAAGAGGACATTGAGGAGTTCTTTTTTCGAGTAATTTAAAAATTGTGTGTTTTTGAGACATGTCTATGTTGGATTCAAGAATAACTCAACTTAAGGCCCATATCGACACCTTTTGGCGCAACTCTAGTTTAGCTTCAGAGTTGATTCTAATTTTTTTGTACATATAAAGAGTACAGTGAAACTTCGATATTGCGAACTTCGTTATAACCAATTTTTAGCTGAGTCCGTTGAAAAAACCTTTTTATTACAAAGTTTTTCATACAAAAATGCTCTATGGCTATAACGAAAAAATTCTGAGCTATAAAGCCTCTATATAGCGAAGTATTTTTTCAAAAGCCTCCATACAACGAAATTATAATTGAGAAATACATACATAACATTTTAGTATAACATTTAAGTGTGCAAGTCATTATCGAAAGCCTCTACATAGCGAAGTCTTGAACGATAGCCTCCATACAACGTCAGAATAAAGCAAAATTAAATTTTAAGCAAAACGGGGAAGTCCCTTTTAAAAATAGAATTTGGAAACAAAAACTGTAGTTATAACGAATTTTTTTCGTATTTCTTCAAATTTCGTTATACCAAGGTTTCACAATGCATATGTATAACGAATCAATAGCTATAACGAAGTATTTTTCGATCCCCTCTAGATTCGTTATATCGAAGTTTCACTGTATATGGATGAGTACTACTTCATCAATAACTAAAAAAAATTGATTCAAGAGATATTCGTGCTTTTAAATATGTACATTAAAAATTTCCTTGAAGATAAGTTTAAAACAAACATTATTCTCTAAAAAGTGTTTGGCATAGCGTCCGCACCTGATGAATTTGCGTTATAACACAACATATAACGCTGGCGGAGGACATGTTAATTTGTTTACATATACTAGTATTTATGTACATATGTAGAGTATGTTAATGACATGAGCGTTCACAAAATAATTATTTAATTTTATAATTATTATACATTTTTGGATTTATTTAAAAATTTTATAAATTTTATTTTGTTAACTGATTATTCTAGTTTCTTCGACCTTCCTTTTTATTTCAAGAACATTATTCGAACTCAAGGTCCAATAATTATAACAATTAATTAAAATTTTTATTAATCGCCTATTTGACTATCACGCAAGGACATATTAGAATTATATTAACAATCCAAAAAATATTCCAACAATTTTATAATTGTAGGGTCTTTATAGTTAAACACTTTGTATTATTTTTTTATATATTTTATCATACTATTTTCTGGAATTGTTTTCACGTTTAAAAAATGTTTTTTTGTTTTGTTGTTAAAAAATTATTATAAAAATACTCATTGAATAAAAAAGACATAATAAAATCGAAATAATAAATCTTAATAAAATAATCACTACAATAATGAAACACAAAATTTACAAAAAGGAAAAAATAAATACACAAACAAAAATTAAAAAGTAGGTTTATACGGTGTTGCCAAAATCTCAAGTTATACGGAACCTGAAATAGGGAGCATTAAGTTCCCTCAATCAACATCGGGGTTCTCAAGTCCAAACCGACCAGAGAACCAGTGGACTGGTTTCTGGTAAGGCTCCTTAGAGGAGCATGTGCTTGTTTTTGTGGAAGTTAAAATCGCGGAAAAAAGTTTATGATTAAAGGAAGAGGGTTTGATTCAGTGCCATAATTCCAAGGTCTCCAGCTCAGCAGCTAGAGGCTTGAGTATGGACCGTGGCAACAATGCACAAAAATTGTCACCTGCATACTGATGAGACATCAAGCTTCAGATTTTATGGGAATTTTAGCATCGACCCCTTTTAGCATGATTTTTCTCATTTTGCTACAAACAGCATAATTTTGCATTTTTAATTTGACATTAGAGTACAAATGGTATTTTAATTGTTACTACTAATTTCTAATTAAAAAAATAATATATTTGAATTTGTAAAATTGAGTTGCGGCCCATCAAAGTTTAAGAATGTGTTTGTATTCTGTACTTTCATTGAAAGGAAAGTCAATTTAATGATGTGACACATTTGCCTGACTAAGGACAGGGTTTTAGTTATTGAAGTTCAAAGTATCGTAGGCACTCAAAGCTTGTTAGTAGTTTGGCGCCACACAGCAACCCTCTGAGACTCTTCACTTGGAACCGCTGATTGTCCGCTGCTACGCATATACATACATATACGGAGCTTTCCACCATCCGCAACCTTTTCACTGGATGCGCCCGATAGCGTTCAGCTTTGCTTCCTTGGGTCGTAGAATGGACTCACTTGAACAAGACCGTAAATCTAATTTTCGTGCATTTCTAAGTCCACTCCCGACGGCGAAGACTATAAAAAATATAAAAATTTCGAAATTCAGATTTCCTAAGATTAACTATATGTTAATTCAATTTACTGTGAAACTTTTTTCGCTATTTGACCTGCTAGGAAATTATAAGCAAAAGAAGAAACATCATCTACGTGGTCTGTTCAAAAGAAATAGTGAATTTTGAAGTTCCTGGGCTATTTGCATTCGATTAGCTATTTTTTTAATATGTTGGCACACTTGCCTCGAACATCATCTACACGTAGTATGAATTACGGAAGGGCTTATCCGGGCAATTATTTGCGAACACCTTTTCAATTACAAGGCTGTCCTAAATTGATATAAAAAACTATATTTAGTTGTAAGATCAAATTTTAAGAAGATCTGATTTTGAAAATCAACTTAAATCTTTAAGTAGAATCTTCGGAAATGGTAACATTAATTCAACATTCGATATTGCGAATACTTGCAATATCATTGATTGATTGCAATATAAGTACTTATATATTGATTGCAATATAAGTATATATTGTGATTTTACGTCACTAAACTGTTTCCTTTAGCAATAAAGCAGAAACAATAGAGTTTGTTACCAAATACGAAATTGATCCTTCAGAAAATTAAATTTCATGATATTTACAAGCAATGGTTTGTTTTGTTCACTATTGAATATTGAATAGCAAAAAAATTACACAGCGTTGAAGAAATCGAGAGAAATTATAAAAAAAAACTGGTGGAATAAATGATCAAACAGAACTGAGTCGACATTTAAAAACAACAATTTACTTTAAAATAACGCAACGCTTCGCCTCTCATTTCGAAGGTCCTTCAGCATAAAATGTAAATGCAATAGAGTAATACTCGCTTATACCAGCCATATCACAGAACTTAATTCCATAAATCCGAGTTATCAGAAAACAAACATCGAACAATTCTCTTCTGAATGAAATACTTTAGATTTTCGAATTTAATTTGTTATTTTTAATGATTTAAATAAAGTTAAATAAAACTAACATAAAATGTAAGTTTAAATATATTTGACGATTATACAAATTTACTTTTTATATATTTAATTGATATTTATATATTAATGTTATAATTTACAAAATTATAAGAAAAAGCAACAATCACTTATTTTTTGGAAAAAACCTATATTATTATAAAAAATTTAATTTACTTGTATATTGCATTTACCTAAATTATGTCATATTCTAAAACAATAAGAATTTGATATTTTTGGGAATAAACAACAGCGATCGGAATTGAAAAAACGGAGTCAAAATCATTCCAATCGCAATCTGCGACATGTTGCAGCAACAAATCGAAAAATACAAAATAAATTTAATCTGTTTCAATGTATCTTGCTTTTATTTACTGAAAGAAGGTAATATGTATATATTCTGGTTATAGCGATCTTCTTCTATACAAGTAATTGAAAGACAAACATTTCTCAATTCGGTTTTGATCTTGCCTAAACATTTTACACTTGGAAAATTATAGACTCAGAATTTTTTTAATTCGCCGTTCGTTTACTTGAAGCGCAAGAAAATTTTAATTGACAAAAACATTTAAAACAAATAAAAGTATAGAAAAAATATTTGAATTTGTAAATAGAATTGTATTTGAGATTAGATAAAAAAAAACTAAAAATTAATACTCTGTGCAAAATTGACTTCGACGAAGGTGGCGAAGTAGTAAGGAAAATGATATGAAGCAACATACAGATAGGCCTGTACTACATACTACACATCTTTGCCCCCTCTCCAACGAACTTCGTATGTCTGTCTTTCAATTGCCAGAGTATAAAACGAACGAAATTGTCCCGGTTCTGTAGAGTTCGTTACAATCGAACTGCACTGCATTGCGATTTTGAAAAAATTTAATTTTTTAAACCGATATTTTATAGGTTGTATGTAATGCTCGTACGATGAGCCGACACTTTATGGTGTTTCGACAGCGACAAACACAAATGTTTTTCTTTTAAGCCATTTTTGTTTCGTATAATTTTGCACTTTTGCGAATTGTGTTTCCTTTAAATGGTTTTTCTTTTAAGCGAAGTAAAGTACTCTGAAATTAATTTAAAATAATAATTATAAGCTTTTGATTTCAACCGAGTAATTTTTTCTTTAAATGTCGTTCGTTTATCCAAATCCGACTGACTGTATATACAAGTAACTCTGGGACTTTTTTTTACTTATTATATGGTAAAAAAGCTCAATAATAATAGTTATTATAGGTTTCAAATTAGAAAATACACCTGTTACAATAGTAGAAAAAACATTAGAATATTTATCTAACTACCTTATATTTGTTTGCATTTTTATACCTGTTGTAATCGTAATTAGATACATATTATGTCACTATACAAAGTAATTGAATCTTCTATTTGGATATTAGAATACTTCAGAATTTGTAAAGTAATGGTGCAGGAAAGAAACTAGGAAGAAAACCTATAGAAAGCAAAAATTAGTAACAAAGTTGTATGTAATTCAAATTAGTTGAAATATTAAAAAAAATTATTATAAATACTTAATATTGAAATTTATTATTTTGGGATATTCTAACCAAATAATTGTTAAAAACAATTAGAGTTTTTACAAAATGTATTGTTCGTTGTGGCTTTAGCTGTTCATATGCCGACATTTCGTTGGTCTCTAAACCAAATCTTCAGTGAACTTTAAGCAGTTTGAAAATATTCAACCTTGTATGTTTATGCGTTAAAAATATACTTTTCGCTAAAAAAAATACTATATTTTGACCAATGATGGATGTAGGGTATATTTGCAACTGCGTATATAACTTTTTGTATCACTTTCCAGCAACCATCGAAACTGTAACTAAATTTTCAATAAATTTTCGAAAATAATAAATAAAGTTCTTGCGAAAAAATAAATTAACTTCTTGGATTATTTAATTCACATTTTAATGCTACAGTTTTTGAGGTACCGAGCTAAAAAAAAGTCTTCTGTCAAATATTAAAATTAAAATAAAAATTAAAAATACATATTTAACAAATTTGTTATTCGAGATATTCTCTAAAGTAACTATGTAATATTTTATTGTTTGTTGTTGGCTTAGCCTGCATTTCATTGGCGCTAACCAAATCATCAGTACCCTTTTAGCCAAAACATTCAAGGTCGTATACTTATGCCACAGACTACATATACTATATGAGAATTCAAACAGAACTCAATAATTTTTTTCTATTTGTAATTTACAAAACACATAAGTATAATATCTTTAGCAAGCTTTTGCACAAACACAACACAGCAAACAATTATAATTGATTTGAACACACTGAGATAAAGTGATTTTAAGAACATAAATCTATTAGTAAAGTTTCTATTTAACGCTTGTACTAACAAAACGTCATTCTGAGCACATCGTATTACACTGAAATTAAAGGAGATAAAGCAAATTGTCAAATATCAAAGAATTTATAGCTGAATTTGTTACCGGGATTGCACAATTCTTATTGAACACAGCCAAAAAGATGTGTTTAATGAAATACCACATTTATACTACGTAAATACATGTTCGTAGTACAGAAACCAGCTATAAATTAGTTTGTTCGGTGGTTTAATTGTAGTTTATGTTGACACACATGTAGTATACCATAATAGCACTATTGTAGTATGCAAGTCCTATGTCTCTCAGGGTTATAATACTAAACTTTGTCTACCATTAATATTGCACCAACTAACTTCGGTAACGAAATCGCAGAAGCTCAGAAGTTTTTGCTCTTTTTATAGAAATGGAGAAGTTCCACCTGAGCATGCTCTATAACCAGAGGTATAATGTATATTGGAGTTCTTAAATGGCATTTGAAAGTTTTTATATAAGCATGTGAGATTAAGTGCTTTGCAAACAGCTGGAAGTCTACTGATGAGTTGGTTAGCACCAAGAAAATGTCGCACATATAGACAACGGAACCCGCGATAAATACCAAAATGTTTTTTTGGGAGAATATTTTAACAAATATTTGTGTTTAATTTTCTTTGAATATTTATTACCAATGTTTGTCTTATAAATAAAAAACAGCTGTTCAAATAATTCTTACATGTGAAAATTTTACTAGTAACAATATTGCGAAACCTTTACGTCTTTCAATTTCATTCTTACGCGCCTTCCCACTCTTTCGTAATTAATTTCTTATGTACGCTAACATTTTCCATTAACAATTATTAAAAACTTTTAGTAAATCAACGTCTGTTGGTTTCACATCGTATGTACATGTACTGTATAGTGTTGCAAGCGTATATTGTGAAAATTATGAACGGAAGGCCAAACCTTTTCCTCTGTAATGAAGGGTACAGAAAGCACCAAGATTAATAAATAATTATTTATTAGATTATATGTAAAAAGTAATATACATTTAAATTGTATTTTTTAAATCATATTTGTTATAAATTAATCAGTGGATGCTTTCGTATTTTAGACCAATATATTAATCTTTTTTATTTTTCCCGTAGCTCTAACATGTAACGATACCATGGCGAAAAAGATTTATTCAAAGAAACACTGGAAGCCTCCATTTCTGCTGCTAGATTATTGCTTAGCAATTTTTTTATTTGTTATAATCATTATAAATGCCCAAGATTCGAGTAATGGAAATAACACAGGTAAGACTTATTGAAAGCATTACTTTATTTTAGACCATAGTTTCTGCAATATTAATTTAAAAAACTAAAGATATTGCTATTTAATTGTTCACAAAGATCCAAAAAGTATGTATTAAGTCTAAGTTATATTTAATAAATTTCAATACGACGGGTGTACAAAATGTTGCATATAGAACAAATGAAGAGTCTTTCATCAAGTGCCTCCTATCTTTAAATTTAAAAAAGCAGTAAGTGTTAAATATCAAAAAAAATTTTATTAATTTGAAATGCCCATTGATGCCATAATGTATGGAATACAACGTCATGTAAACATCCGCCGCAATTTCGCTGAGTGCGCGCATCAGAAATGTCCAATTTTCTATGACTCAGAAACATAAATCAGGCTGAATTTAAGTGATGGCATGTGTTATGTTGGCTGTGAGGACCGCTGTGTTTGTGGATTATTCGATGCACCAGCAGCTTAAGGAATCTCCACAAGAAAAATTCTAACGAGGTCGAATCGCATGATCTCGGTGGTCAGCTTGCATCATTCCCACATGAGATGAACATGCCCTAAATTATATATATATATATATATATATATATATATATATATATATATATATATATATATATATGAATATATATGAATATATATGAATATATATATATATATATAGTATATTCTCCTTGGCCCTATAAGGAGCATAGCCCCTCGTATAGAATGCTCAATGTTGCATGAGCAGTGTGGAACGAAGCGCTGTACTGTTGAAAATACATGTCATAAATAACTCAATTAAAGCCAAAAGAAATTGGTAATCATCGACATATATTGCTCTCCCTTGACATTGATGGACTGTCCAACGTCGTTCTTAAAGAAATATGAACTAATGAAGCCGCTAATCCGACTGCTTTAGGGCCCATTCAACGACAACATGTCGTTTGTATGTTCGTTTATCTTCATATCCTGGGTCAGTCGAATTTTGTACGGCTGCAGGCAAAAGTCATCGGAGTGTTCTCTAAATTGTGGCCTGCAAAAGGCCGGGTTCTTGTAAACGAATCGAAATCTACTGCCTCGGATTCCCTTGAACACTTTCACGGACAGCGGTGATATATTAGGCAGATCTTGCGTTTCGTTGTCCCTATTGGAAGACATGATACACGCGTGCGAATGAAGTATGTATCCCTGTTTAATAAACACCCAATTTAAAGTACTTCCGGTGATTTAACGCATACACATTTTTTTCTCCTTTTGTTCCTTGTTTAACGAATAAATTAAAAAATTGTGAACATGATATAGCGAATTTTCTAAAAAATAAAAAAAATGAAATTTTGAGAAACAAAAACTCAAACAAACAAGCAAAATTCTGCTTTTGATTCGAAAGTGTGCCTTCAAAATATCGCAGCCTTTTTGCAGTCCACAAGTGCTATTTACACAAGTGCTGAGCTGGCGGTTTTTGTTTACATTTTATATGTGTCAATGTGATGGGCTTTCCAACCACACCAATGAAGTTGAACTTTTTCTTAAGTCTAATTATATAGATATACTACTTGTATCAGAGACACATTTTACCAGCAGAACTTTTTTTAAGATAAGAAATTATGATATAATAAATGCTAATCAACCAAATGATAATGCCCATGCTGGATCTGCAATTCTTATTAAATCTTCAATAAAGTATAAAGTCTCCAAAATAATAAGTCAACCCTTTCTTCAAGCTGTCTGTATTAAGATATTTTGTAATCTGACTCCCATATCAATATGTTCTATTTATTTTTCACCTCGTTTTAATGTAAAATGCCAAGATTTTCAAGACTTCTTTAATCTCTTGGGACCTAGATTTATATTGGGTGGCGATTTTAATGCTAAACACCAATGGTGGGGGTCAAGAAACCAAAATCCAAAAGGCATAGAGCTACGCAACTGCATTATCAACAAAAACTATTCAGTTTTATCAACTGGAAGACCAACCTATTGGCCCACAGATCCAAGAAGAAATCCTGACCTTTTGGATTTTTTTGTGTATTCTGGTATTTCGAGACAGTTCCTAAACATATCTAATGAACTTTGTGATGAACTTAGCTCTGACCACTCGCCAATTTTATTAAACTTTAATAATTTTTTGCACAATAACTTGAAAAAGTATCAAATTATAAACCGAAGGACTGATTTAACTCATTTAAAGTTGAAAGAAATTTAAACCTTAATATACCAATTAAATCTCCACAAGAATTGGATGATGCTGTTGAAAATTTTAACAACTTGATACATGAGGCAGGTTACTTATCTACACCTAGAGATGAAAGTTTTAATTATCAAGACAGAATGGTTATAAGCAATGAAATAAGAAATCTTATAAGAAATAAAAGAACATTAAGAAGAATTTGGCAATCCAGTAGAAATCTCTTAGACAAGCGACGGTTCAATAAGGCATCAAAGGATTAAAAAAAACGCCTTCATGAACAAAAAACAGAACAACTCAACTATTTTCTAAGAAATCTGGGTGCTTCAAAAGCTGATGAATTTAATTTATGGAAAGCTACAAAGTATTTAAAACGTCCCGTAAAAAGAAATACTCCGATAAAGGATGAAAATGGAGATTGGTGCAAAACAGATAAAAGCAAAGCTGAAGCTTTTGCCTTACATCTTCGAAACACTTTTCAGCTACATCACCTCTGCAATAGTAACAACGTTAATGAAATAATTAACTTTTTAGATAGCGCTTGCCCAATGGATTTTCCCATTAAACATGTATCGCCATATGAAGTACAGGTAGAAATTAACAAGTTAAATAATAACAAAACGCCAGGATATGATGGCATCAACGCAAAGATCGCTAAATATCTTCCTAAAAAAGCAATTATATTTTTAACGTTCATTTTTAACTCTATGCTGCGACTTAGTCACTTTCCATCTCAATGGAAATGCGCTCAAATAATAATGGTAAACAAACCTAATAAGCCGGAAAATACTGTCACATCTTATAGACCTATTAGTTTGTTGGTAACATTTTCCAAAATATTTGAAAGAATATTTATGAGTAGATTACTACCTATCCTAAATAAATTTGATATTATTCCTGAACACCAGTTTGGCTTCAGGCATAAACATGGCACTCCTGAACAGTGTCATCGTATCGTGGCTTTCATTAGAACTACTTTGGAAAGTAAAAAATATTGTTCTGGCATCTTCTTGGATATTCAGAAAGCATTTGACAAAGTCTGGCATATTGGTTTACTCTTCAAACTTAAAAAATTATTACCAACACCTTATTATTTATTGCTGAAATCATATTTAAGCGAACGAAACTTTTATGTTAAAGTAAACGACGATTTTTCTGAAATCTATTATATTGAAGCAGGTGTTCCACAAGGCAGTGTTCTGGGACCAACTCTCTACACGATATTTACTTCTGACATGCCTTTAACAGATAACGTTTTAGTTGCAACTTACTCAGATGATACTGCAATTTTAGCTTCCAGTTCCTGTCCAACAATTGCTTCAAATCTTTTTCAAAACGAACTCAACCAGTTAGAGGTTTGGCTATCTAAATGGAATATTAAAATAAATACAGAAAAATCTGCAAATGTTGTGTTTACCTTACGAAGAGGAGATTGTCCACAATTATTTATTAACGGTATTGAAATTCCAAAAAAAGACAGCGTTAAATATCTTGGCCTTCATATTGACAAAAGGCTCACATGGAAGACTCATGTAAAGGCAAAAAACGAGCATCTTAAAATCAAAACCAAACGTCTTTATTGGCTTCTACACCCCAGGTCTCAAGTAAGCATTGAAACAAAATTAATAATATATAAAACTATACTTAAACCAGTGTGGACTCACGGCATTAAATTGTGGGGAACTGCCAGTAACTCTAATGTTGAAATTCTTCAGCGCTATCAAAATAAAACATTAAGACTTATTGTTAATGCTCCAAAGTTTGTTTCAAATCAAACTATACACTATGACCTAAACGTACCAAAAGTCAAAGACGAAATAAAGAATTATAGCGGAAACTATCTCAATAGATTAAATAACCACTGCAACCCACTAGCGATATCCCTACTTGATGATACTGAAGAAGTGAGAAGACTGAAGAGATACCATATACTTGACTTACCATTTATTTAACATATACTATATATTAAAATATTTATTGATATGTAAGATTTTTTTAGTATAATATCTAAATTTTAAAATAATTGAGAAAAAGGAAATGTATTGAATGAATGTTGTTGTTGTCACTGGAGAGCAACAATAACTTGAAATATTATTATATCTAATTTGCTTATTATCCTCAATAATAGGATAGATTGTAAATAAAGATTATTAAAAAAATATGTGTCAATGTGTATTTTTCTTTAATTTTTGGCCACTGTTCCTGTTTTCTTTCGTATTTGTTTACTCTTTTAACCGCCATTTGTGTTTTTTCTTGCACTTCTTTTTTTCTTTTCAACACAGCTGCTTTTGAGTGTAATAATTTTATTTCATAAACAAATTTTCGTAGCATGTGTTTGTTATAGAATTAACGACTTGTATAAATAGACCTTTGGATTGCAATTGCAAAACCATTGCGTTTACACAAATTTACAGCTTTTTTTAATGAATGTTGCGCTTACAGACAGCAATGTAAACTATTATTTTTCGAAAACACTATAGTGGAAAAAGCTCCATTTTTAACTCACTAAATTTAAATGTATTTATTAGTTTCATTTATAAATTTTCTACATTGTATCAACATTATTTGCAGTTACAGTTTTTTAATGGATTATATTTTTCACACGAATCTTAGATTAAAACAATTTATTGTGCTAAAAAATCTCAGCGACAAAACTTTAACAGTAATATTGGCTAATGTCTAATATATTCCTTATTTCGCTCCAAGTTTTCCTGTTCTGTAGAAACACAGAGTAATTTTAGAATTTGTTAGCAAATAAAAATTATATTGCAAATAATATAATAAATATTTTGATGATGTATTAATATCTAAAAACAAGAGACACCGAACTAACCCGAATATTTTCCAACCCGAAAATTTTTAAAATCACGAATAACCACAAAGTTGAGAATCAGGTTTCCAGCACTGACATCAGCTGTTACCTAGTTTTGAAGCACCTGAACAAAAATAAGCTCTCACGATTAATGGCAAAATTTCGCCGTTGCAAACATTCGCAATTTAAAACACACCAACTACCGAGTTCCGCTATATATTTCTTAGAATGTGTATGAAATTGCATGTCAAAAACAGCTGCTGTGCACCAAACAAATAAGAGAAATTTTCTTATTATGTACGAGTATAGAACAAAATTTCTATTTTTATTTTTATTATTATTATTATTATTTTTTTTTTGTTCTTTACTCAGTGAATGAAAACAAAATCAAAAACAATAGTCGTTTTCACGTTTGTGCCAAAGCGTGAACGCCTTCTTTTGTTGATATTGTAAATAAGTTAAAGCTCATACACATTTTGAAAAGATTTTAGAATAATGTATAGCTAAAACGCATTGGAATTGGAAAAATAGAACAAAATTTTTTATGGATTTCTAATTAAATATAGGAAAGATGTTAAAAAGAAAAGATGTTAAATTTTTTGTTAGATTAGAAAAAAATATATTTATGTATGTATGAATACAAAAATTATTTTAAAAAATTCATGAACTGAGGCAAAATTTTATAAACACAATGTTTCGTTTCGATTATTGATATTGAAAAGTGAATAAGAAAATGGTGAATAAAATTTCACGTGAAATCTGTTACCTTTTCCAAAAATTTTAATCGGCAATATTATATTGGTTTTGTTTTAAATTTGTTAAAGTTTTTTGTTTATGGGAAATAATTCACGTGAAAATTTTGTTCACATTTTATTTACAACAAAAACGATTTATAAAAAAAAACTCTCCTTTAATATAAAAATTATTCAACTATAACAAATTAAAAATATTGACAAAAATTTATTAAGTACAGAAATTGATGTATACAAAGCAGAAGAAGTCTTAAGACTTTTATATAAAAATATCAGTTTCTCAATACCATGTCCGATTTATTGTATAAAATACTAAAAATCACACAAACCAATTGTAAAAGTGGCTCAAAAAGTTCTTGTTATTGGCTTCAGCGATTTAGCCTGAAGTTGAAGTCTTGTTCTGTTTCCACATTTAATCTTTTTAATGAAATATTACATTGTTTCTAAATCTTCGAACATTTGTTTAATCTCTTCAAGCCACATCTACTGCAAAGAAGTGAATAAGTTGCATTTAAAGTAAATCTATTTCTAATTTTCGAGGTTACCACATTCATCCCACTGAATGCTCTATCAAATTCTACGTTACTAAAAGGCAAAACACAAATGTACTTGTACTCAAAAACATTAATTCAAAATTCTAAAGTTGAATTGAAAAAGCCTGAAGCTAAATGTAAGTATTTCATTCAAGCTAAATCGAAATTTATAATCCAAAAGCCAAAATGGTCATACTGCGAGTACATCACTTTCTATGGCACGGCTTTTGGAGTTGCAATTTTTTGTAAGAGTAGTAAATTATTTTTCAATTCGTTTTGTTGTTGTGGTCTTGTAATGTAGTGTATTAAAGAGGGCTATTTACTTTGATAGGGTACCATCTCCAATGAGGTTCATAACACGTGCGTGGACATGGTGTTACCTGGGGATTGTATTGCATATACTCGTAGAGGAGCTTTGCTTTAGTATGCAGGGATCAATCCCGTTTTGATGATGCTCTCAAAGGGCTCCCCATAAACGAAATGTTAATTTTTCCCTATAGCATAATTAATTATCCCTAAATTGTTCTCTATGCATAAATGTATTACTTTTAGCAACAAATAAACAACTGTAGATTTATTTCATCAAAAAAGTTTAAAGAGGGAGTTAAAAATAAACAAAAAACTAATATGTGTGTGCAAAAATTTTAAAATTTATCAATATCCCGCTTAAATAATTAATCAATGTAACCGTATTTCGCTCAGACATTATGTTAGAAAAGCATTCAATCTCGTATGCTCATAACGGAGACAAGTTCATAAATGCAGTATTAAAGTTCAATAGAAAAGCAAACTTTCCGATACAAATCAAATGATTCTCCTTTATTATGACCCGTATTTAATATAGTTTTTGACACCTTCTGCTTCTATGTTGCGGTTAAGAACATTTAAATTTAATGATGCAACGCAATATTGTATTTACCAACGCACTCAAATTCTCACCCAGCAAATGTGCCAATAGTTATGAAAGTGGTCTAAGTCAAAACCAAAAATTAAAAAAAGTATTGAAAATATTTAACAGGGAAAAGTGCGAGAGTAATCGTCTCACCAAAGTGAAATACATAGAACTATAAACACAAAAGAGGGCAACGACAACACTAAACATTATTCTGTTGCAACAACTGAATAAGCTAAAGATCTGTGATACTTTTTTGAACTCACTCAATTATATATTATTCCATACTGAGTGGTGGAGTCCAGGTTGTGGAATAATAATATAAGATTAAGCTTTGACTATGCTATAGTAAATAGTAAATTTTAACTATGATAATATATAATATGATCAAAAATTATATTAATTTATTGTATTTGTGTTAGATCTCAATAATAAGAACTGACGTGCTTGAAGAAGTTTGTAACAAACAAACGAATGTTGGGTAAATTATAAGAAACAATTACTGTATTTTTATTTACATTGGGAAACAAATAGTTGATCATTAATTCAAATAATTATCAACACAAAATATTGGCTATTAAAATTAACTTAAAAAATCAATTTCAGTTATTCCACACACCATTTTAGTATGAGACTCAGACGTATTCATAATAAATTTTTATTATTAAAGACTAATAAAATTAAAATTTTGCAAATTAATAAGAATTTTTAATTAACCCATTCCCAAACAAAAAATATATGACTTATTTCACTTTCATAATTATTGGCAAGAATAGGAATTATTAAAATATGATTAAAGTAAGCTTGAAAACTTAAGAAAAGGAATGAATATTTGATAAATTATTATCCTAATATTTAAGAAATGAGCTTTATGCCAAATAAATTTATTTTTTATGGCTTTAGCTGTTTGCATGCCGATAGTTCAGTGGTAACTAAATGATATTTCAATGGTCACTGAACTCATCAGTGAAATACAATATGGGAATTCCCTATCGTATATAAAATATTACAAAATACATAATCATGGTAGACTAATAATACTTTTATATAAACAGCATAACAAACTATTTATATTCGACCTGAATCGATTTTATATTTCTTGCAACATGTATACAATTAGACACCAAACGAAAATTTTATTTTAAATACTTAGTAGTGAAATTCATCAGGATTATACACAAAATTTTTTGAAAATTAACTCTTTAAATTAAATAAATAAATTTGAGAAACAAATTTTTCGTGTGCAAATCCGTTAATAAAAATTTCATATTTAAATCAAAATCAGCTTAACGTTTCCCCATGGTACTGTAAAAGTTTTGAAGCGGGCCGTCCGTTAATTTAAAATGTATGTATGTACATGCATTTACCAATGCAAATTAAATTCCAATTTTTCTAGCTTAACCCCAATTTTTTATTTTCTTTAAATTTGAAATTAGTATAAAAATTCTCATAACAACAAACAATAAAATATTAAAATATTATTATTATTTCGGAGAATACTTCGAATGACGAATTCAATAAATACAATTTTATTCTGATAGAGGCTTTGAAAAATCAGAAATTTTCTTCCAAGTCTATCAATACAATCAAAATTTGATAAAATATATAAAAAATTACATTAATTAATATCACTGTATTCTGTATTTCTTGGTTTCTTCGTTTAGAGAAAGTAATAGTTTTTGGCAAGAGGATAAAAGCTACAATTAACAAAAATAGTCTATACAAATCACAAGCTGCATTTGGCTACTCCTGGAATCTGTGTTTTATTCTTGGTAGCTTGATTTAGCTTATATCATCGATTTGCTAAAGCGGGTGTGTAAGAGTTTCACAAATTCTTGCATCAATGTCAAAAAAATATTTTACACGCATTGAAAGTACATTTTGTGTACTTTTGTTATTTTTATTGGTTAGTATAGTTTAAATCATTACTCAAAAAGGATACTTCCCCATTCGAAAAGTGTTGTAGTCAATTTATAATCAATGTTGCTTAGTTTACTTTAAATTACTCTTTTTAAAAAAGGTATTTGTTAGAGGTTCCCGTATCCATGCTGAGATTTCAACAATTTTGTTTACTTAGTCTTAGTTCTTCCTGCTTAGCGTAGCTCAAACCCCAACTTTTCCAAAAAGGATATATTGGTGGCAATATGCCAAGTGTGAGAAATGTGTTACGTAAATTATGGTAGTCCTAAACGATCCTCTGAAGAGGCTATTCCAGCTATTGTGAGCAAATTTCACGCCAGTTTCACTTTATCCTAAATTATCCATGAGCCCGTATCCGAAGTGTGCGTACCGAGGAGAATATTGCTGCTGTATCGGCCATGTCAATGAAGATCGCAATTTGTTAATTCTTTGCAGTTATCAATAATTGGGCTAGTGTGGTTCGACCACCTGGTAAATTTTGCGCAAGGATCTGTGTATGAAACCATGCCAAATACAGCTGCTGCTAGAACTGCAACCAGCAAATGTCGGTTGTTTGGTGAATGGGCCTCAGGAAATTCGGATGAAGATCCATTTTTCTATCGCAGAACTGTCTTCGCCGACGAAGCTCATTTTTGATTAAATGGGAACGTCAACAAACAGAATTGCTGAATTCGGTGTGAAGAGCAGCCAAAAGCAGTTCAAAGGCTGCCAAATGCACCCTAAAGGATGCACTGTTTGGTGGAGTTGGTGGTCCGGTGGCATCATTTGAACGTACTTCTTCAAGAACGATGCAAATCGCAACGTTACAGGCAATGGAGCAAGGTACCGATAGCATAAACCTATTGCGAGGCGATTTTGATGAGCAATTAATCTCACATTTTGCAGCAGTCCATTGGCAGCCGATATCATGCGATTTGACCCCTCTAGACAATTTTTTGTATGGATAAGTGAAGACTTTTGTGTATATCGACAAACTATCCACAGTTCCAGGCCAGGAAGACAGTATTATGACTACAATTGGTGAGAGACTGAGCAAAATGTTGGCATAGTCGCCAGCAACATTTACAAGAAATAATCTTTAAAAAGTAAATGGGAGGAATTCATTTATCGCTCTAAATAAATATTTCATTCATATCTGCAAATTTTCTCTGGTTTTTAAATTTTCAAAAACCAATCGGCAAAAAATCGCTCATTATATCGCTGCTTTAATGCAACATAGACGTGTCAAAATGTTCTAGTTAATGACGAGGAAGTCCTTCTCAATATCCCCTTTATATAGAGTAACAAAATTCAAAATCATATCTGAAGAACCTGACAATTCGGTAGATATGCTGAGCAATAATACTAAAGCAAGCAAGCAATGATCGCATATGGCACTCGGAGAACCCAAAAGTGATTGCTGAAAATCCATTACATCTATAAAAAGTGACTGTTTGGTGCGCATTATGGTCTAGAGATGTCATTGTGCCGTATTTGTTCGAAACGCCAAATACCTACGCGGAAAATCCCATAACGTTGTAGCATTTAAAAACCAACATTCGTCAAGTTATCACTGAGAAAATGCGAAAAAGTGCTCGAAAACTACCTCAAAAGGATCCACTGCTGCAACCGATCTAGAATCAGAAAAAAATCTTACGATTAGTTCTGGATTGAATAATTTTCTCTTGAGACACGAGTGTGCATATTAGAGTGTTCCTTATAAGAGGATTTTTGTTTGTTATGAAATTGCCCCCTTCTTTCTATTTCAACTGAATATACTTCACACATCTAGGACCACCTTACTCTAAAAAGGAATTATGCATACTTCCATGGAGTAATAATGTTATTAAGCATAAAAATACTTGCGACATAAACAACTTTCGGCCAATTTCCTTACTTTCCAATTAAGGAAAGTTATTTGAAAGAATTATTAGAGAAAAAATGGATATAGGTTTTAATGATTCGTATATTCCACAACAAACAATTTGGTTTCAAAAAGGGTAACTCTACGGTCCATGCTCTTTTAAAACTTCATTCTGATGTCATTCGAATTTTAAGGGAACGTCGGTGCACTGTAGCTGTATCTCTTGACGTTGAAAAGGCCTTTGACAAAGCATATCATGACGGTATTTTATATAAAATGATAAAAATTGGTTTCGATCCTTCCATCATAAAATTATTTAAAAATTTTTCAATGACAGAAAATTCTGCCTACAGTATAAAAATTTAGTATCAAGCCAGGGTAAAATTTCTTGTGGTGTTCCACAAGGCTCTGGGTTGGCGCCTCATTTATACAGCATTTTTATACATGAGTTTCCTCATGATTTAACTCTAAAGGCCTAATTTTTGCGGATGACTCGCTCCTTTTTGCACATGGTGATACGAGATATTAAGATATAAGAGATATTTTAAGCTTTTCTATTAGTTTTAAGTATATTCGTGCTCCTGGCAAGTGCCAGCAGCAAGCACTGTTATAACAAAAATAGTACTAATTAACATTCATATTAATGTTTCCTTCATAAATTTTGTTAAGCAAGTTGCATAATCTAATATTAATGTTATTAAAATAATACTTTATAATTTTAAATCTCTTTTCAAAAATGTGTTTTTGGAACTCCTGTTATATGAAAATGAATAAGTCTCAATAAAGAGCAAATAACAATAATAACAATGTAGTCAAGAGCTCACAATCGGGATTTTCAGTTTTACAAATAATGAAGGTTGACGCATCTCAGAAATAAGGAACTTAGCAAAATGTGATTAAAGTTTTAACTTTCACATCGAATTTATTGGTATGACTCCGGTTTATCTTCACATTTGATTCTGATTTTTCCATACATATAAAGAAGTACTTTTTTTAATATTGAGTAATACCTTTCCATCGATGTTTGATATACATACCTACGTCATTATTGTATAAGAGAGACAATCTGTATGTACATATTAGTAGTACCATATCTGAAATTGTTTACAATCATGAAACATTCGATTCAAATTATTGTAACTCGTATGTTTGGTATGTGTTATGTATGTATGTACTATATGTGCCATGTTTGAGTTACCAATTTGAAATGCGTATAACTCTTATGTTATATATCTAATTTTAATAAAACACACTTGTCAATCTCTGTAAAGAAGTGTCTTTAATTATACATTTGTGGCAAAAGCGATGTTCTCGGCCGCATGTGTGCTAGCTGATTGTCTACTAAGATGGCTGCCATCATTTTGGGCACTATTCTTAGGAGAGGTCACTTTCATGAGCCAATGCGTCTATTGCGAAATGGACGCAGCGGGAGTTTTGTTTGCAATCCCGAACCTTCAGATCCGTGTAATTGCTACATCCTCCCATAAATGATATGACAACCACTATCACTGAACATCAAACTGATTCCACAGAAAATCTCCATTATACCCTTAAGTTCTGTTTAGAAATTCAGGCAAATAATATCAACCTCTTTCCAAATAACAACTGCATTTTATGATAAGAACAAAAGCACTCCAAACGAAGTAGTGTGTGAATAGAAATTTATTTCGTAAAATTTCATAATCATCTGTATAACTGATTGTTTTTTTTTCTTTTTTCTTTTAGACGATATTCAAATTAACGTGGAAAAGACACCAAATAGTTTGAAATTTTCCATAGTTGAAACCGAAAAATATGAACTGCTCAATGTGACGTGCAGAAACGTTAACAATGTTGAAACTCTTAGCGACGAAAATCAAATTTGGTAAGATTTTTTATTTAATTCTATTAAAATACAAATGCCACTCTTAGAGGTAATTTGTATGGCCACTTCATCAAAACTCTTCAAACGTTTTAAATATATTTGTGCGTTGTTTGTTGTGGCTTTAGCTGATCATATACCGACATTTCATTGGCCGCTTAACCAAATCGTCAGTGAAATTTAAGCAGTGTGAAAACATTCAACCTTAAATGTTTAAGCTATACAAATCAGGTACAATATGAGAATTCAGTATTGTATATGAATCATAACAAAATACATAATCAACGTTTTTTTTCACGCATACATTTATTTATTGTGTCTTCATAAACTGAACTAACAATAAGTATTCAAATCTTAAATATATATATAATTGTTAGGCCCAACCAGTATCGGACATAAACTTAGTGATTATAATTAATAATACCTAAATGTCATGTTAAGCACAAAAAATATTTTCAAAGAATTTCATTTGGAGAGTTGCGTATTAATGCCGTAGTGTCCCTCTTTTTTAAGCGGATGTGTCCAGTAAAGTTCAAGATGTTGCAAGCAAGAGGATTAGGATGTGTCTCGAGTTTTGTTAAATATTTGCCTGCATATTTTGCAATTTCAGCGGTCACAAGTGGCATATTTAAATCACGATGTAAAATAGAATTTTTTATGTACCAAGGAGCCGATGTTATTAACCTTAAAATTTTGTTTTGCATTCGTTGTATTCTCTCTACATTGGAAGCTGCAGCAGTGCCCCACAGCTGAATTCCGTAACACCATATGGGTTTCAAAAGCGACTTGTATATTAAAAGTTTACAATCTAGACTGAGGGTAGAATTTCTACCAATCAGCCAATGTATCTGGGTTAATTTAAGCTTCATTTGTGTCAGCTTAGAGACAATGTGGAGTTTCCATGTAAGCCGTCGGTCAAGGTGTATACCAAGGTATTTCACCTGTGAATGTTGAGGCACAACTTGGTTGTTGATTCGAATGGGGGAACAAGTGTCTCTTCGTAGGGTAAATGTGACATGAACACACTCTTGTTCATTTACTTTTATTCTCCATAAGTTCAACCACAGCTCCAACAGGTTAATATGTTCCTGAAGATATCGGGATGCCTCGCGAGGGTTTTCATGCATACTAAGGCAGGCTGTATCATCGGCAAATGTAGAAGTGAGGATGTTACTGCTTAAAGGCATATCACAGGTATAAATCAAATACAAAACTGGCCCTAGTATACTCCTCTGTGGCACACCGGATGAAATTGTTTCAGGCACACTCATGAAGTCTCCTTCCACGACAGTGAACTTCCGGGCAAGAATGTAACTTTCCAATAGATTCACAATGTTCATTGGTAGATATGTCCTCAATTTCAAAATCAGGCCCTCATGCCACACTTTATCAAATGCCTGAGAAACATTAATAAAGAGGGAAGAACAATACTTCTTTTCTTCAAATGTTCTTCTTATAAATCAATCTATGAGTTTGTTCAATGGTGCTATGCTCACTTCTAAAACCAAATTGATGGTCCGGTATACACCCATTATTAGTTAGAATTGGGGACAATTTTGTCATGAGCAACTTTTCAAAAAGCTTTGAAATTGTTGACAATAAACTTATTGGCCTATATGACTCAGCCTTGGTAAGATCTTTGCCCGCCTTTGGAATCATTTTGATCATGGCAAGTTTCCAGCTGTGCGGATAATACTCCAGCCGTAAAATGCCATTAAAAATAAGTAACAAGATTCTAATAGCAACACGAGGCAACTTCATCAGCATCTTGTTACTAATTCCATCAATACCCGGAGCTTTCTTCGGGTTGGTTTCAGCAATTAGTTTTTGTACGTCACGCATCCTAAATTTCATGGGTCGAAGGGGTAGAGCAACTATACTCGGCAAATCAACAGCACCAGTACATGTGTTTGGGCTAAACACGTTTTTTAAATGCCCAGCAAATATGTTACCTTTATCAGTATTAGTTCTTGCCCAACCTCCGGTAGAAGTGCGCAGGGGTGGTTTAGATTCAACGGGTGTTTTAAGTTTTTTAGCAGCGCGCCACAAAGAGTAATTAGATGCTGCTGTGACATCGAGACCTTCCAGATAGTTCTTAAGAGAAGCAGATTTTTCAGATGCAAGCAACTCTTGGAGTCGTTTAGTGCATTCTCTAAGTCTAATTTTATTTTGGGGTGATCTATGCTGTTGCCATTCCCTTCTAGCTTTTTTCACATACGCGACGTTCAATATCCGCAGAATAAGTTTTATTAAACCCAGTCTGCGGGTAGGAAGTAGTGGCATGTTTAGCAGCCTGTTTAATATTCTCGGTAAGATTGGCAATGTTAAATTCAATATCATCGGAAGTTTTTAGCTTGATGTTCTCCGTACAATGACTACTGAGATATTTTTTGAACCCCAGCCAATTAACATGATTTATCATCTTCACATGTGGGTAAGGTAAGTCTCTTCCTAGTGGGCTACAAATTGTAACGATCGTTGGAGAGTGATCGGAGGAGAGATCATGAGAAGCTTCAACATGAATTAAATCCCTAGAGATATTTTTCATGACTCCAAAATCTATAACATCCGGAATTTTTTGAATGTCAGTAGGCCAGTAAGTGGGCTCCCCGCTCGAAATGACATCCAAACCCATTTTCGAAATTGTGTTGAACAATGCTCGACTTCTAGGTGTAATAAGACGCGATCCCCAGAACGAAACAAGGTCCAAGAGTTTTGTAAAAATCCTCGTATTGATCCTCAGTGATTGAAAATCTGGGAGGGGAGTAAATTGATGATATCACGAGATTTGAACAAAAATTTTCGATGCAAATATTTGTTGCCTGCAGATGGTGCTCACAAATGTTCTCAAGAATATTGTGCTTGAGTCTTGACTTTATTAGAATTGCTGATCCTCCGCATGCTCTTCCTCTCGGATCCTTTGAATCATATAAGGTGTAGCCATTAATTTTAAAAAGGCTTCTCGAAGTCAAATGAGTCTCCGATACCAACATTATATCAATACTCCTCGCCGTTAGAAAGTGCTCAAGTTCATTTCTATGTTGGCGAATGCCGTTTGCGTTCCAGAAACATACTTTTAACGTGTTCATGGCTTGTTAACTAATGCTAGAAGCAGTGTGTTCTGCATTCGGAGCATTTCTTGCATCATGCTAGTCATGTTCGTTGTAAAGTTGTTTATAGTTTGCACCAGATTATCAATAGTACTTTCGAGGCGACTAAAATTAAAGCTTGCGTTTGCATTCGTTGAATTATTTGGTGGTGAAACTTTTTGCATGGGAACAGAGTTGATCTTCACAGCGTCAGCATACGATACTTGAGTAGTGATTGGTTGGGCCATTACAGGATAAGTGGTGGAGAACGTATCTCCTGTTTGCGCTGGGACTACTTTAGGCTTTTGACTCATAGCCTTTTTAACGAAAGAGTATACAGGACATCCCCTGTAGTTAGCAGTGTGATTACCTCCACAATTGCTGCACTTTTTTTCTTTTTGAACTTCGACTTATTACAAATAGCAGTATCATGCAATTCACCGCACACAACACAAATAGTAGGTAATTTACAATAACTTTTCGTATGGCCATATTCTTGACAATTATGGCACTGTACGGGTCCTGAACGCTTGTGTGGTTCTTCAACTGTGATTTTCCGGTATAAGAGATATTTTAAGTTATAAATTGGATGGGTCTCATTTTTCTTCAATTTAATATCATTAGGCTCCAGTTCAACGCGAAATAAAGGTTGGGGGATCTTTTCCCTGTTTATTATGTTAGAGACATTTTTTACCTTAAATCCTTGGAGGGTGAGGGTATCTTTTATTTCCTCAGGAACAATATAGGAATCTATGCCCTTCAATACGATCTGTAGGCCTTTAGCACTCTTAAGCTGGAAAGTGTAGAAACTTGTTTTATTTTTCTCAAATTCAGTGACCATTTTGCGGAAGTCTTTTTCATCGTATATTTGAACTTTTGTCTCATCAATGTTACCACGTTTTATTGGAACAATGTGAAATGCCTTTTCACCGATGGCCGAGATTAATTTTGTAATAAGTGTGTTCGAATTCTTTTCCCTCAAATAGATTGGTGGTGGTTTGGACGTTTTTTTCGAGGACACTTCGGGTTTGTCGTTGTCTTCTTGCAATATTTTAAAGCGGTTTTGTCGGTTAGCTAAGGCGGCGTCGTTATCCCTGGATATCTTCGGAACAGATGAGATTTTAGATGAATTTGGGCTTCGCCCGCGCTTAACTACTGTTATATATCTGTCCATTCCGACAGGCACTTTAGGTTTCTGAATATTATCGTCTATAGTGATAACTGGGTTAAGTGATGAACACGAGCCCGGAGCGGATAATGGCACTGATTTAAATAAAGATGTACTAGGCAGCGGTAATGTTATAGAATCACTACTTGGCATCGGAGTAAGCGAATTTGATCGCTCACGTAAGATTGGCTTTGCCATTAGAAAAAGACTATCATCAATTTTTTTATTTTTATTGTTCGCATTAAGAGCTTCAGAACTCACAGTAAAATAGGCATTTCTGCCGTTAGAACTCACTTCAAATTTTTTTGTTTTTGAGGTACTCATGCAGAGTATTCCTGAGTCACTTTGTTTGTGTTTTTTGTTTTTGTTTTTTTTTGTTGTTTCAGATGATATGAAAAATATTATTAGTGCAAATAAAGCAAACTTCACAAAATGAGTACTTATTACAAATCAGTACTTATTACGAATATTTTTTTTTTTTTTTGTAATTTGTGTTTGTTTAGTATGTAAGAAAAAACTCCGCTAATACGTCCGTTCACTACGAAGGTTCAACAAGAAACATAATCAACGTGTGCCTATTTTATTTTTCTTGCAACATGTGGGCATATGAACAGCTAAAGCCACAACAAACAATGCATTTTACAAAAACTCTAATTGTTTTAACAATTAGTGGAGGAGAATAGCCCGAAATAATAAATTTCAATATTAATTATTTATTAAGTAATTAGGATACAATTTGGCTAACATTTGCCTAAATAAGCCCAACCACTATTTTTTGTTTTAATTCTTATGTGCAAGATATGAATATATAAAATCGACTACTGAAAGGGTGGCGATCGATGAATTTTCATTTACACTATTTGAATTTATGTATATATTTATTTATCAAATTTGTTATTCGAGATATTCTCCAAAATAACGATTTTAAATATGTTATTGTTTGTTGTTGGCATAGCTAGGTATAAGCCTGCATTAATTAAACTTTTGTCTTTTTTGTTGATTACAAATAGAAAAATATGATTGAGTTCTGTTTGAATTCTCATATAGTATTTGTAGTCTGTGGCATAAGTATACGAGCTTGAATGCTTTTCAATCATGATTTGGCTAAAAAGGGTACTGATGATTTGGTTAGCGCCAATGAAATGCAGGCATATACCTAGCTAAGCCAACAACAAACAATAAAATGTATATACATACATATTTATGTACATATATATTTTTTGTGTTTTGTATGTGTTATAACCCTCTACCACTGCAACAGTCGAAAATTTTAATTTTAGGGATAAGACTGCCAATTTTTATTTTATCATAAAATACACCAACAAATTTTAATCATCATAATATTAAATTTATATATATATATATATATATATATATATATATATATATATATATATATATATATATATATATATACGTATGCATATGTATGTACATAGCTGCTTCGGAATTATTTATTTATTTATTTTTCAATAAACATATTTTGAGAAACCATTTTGGTTTGTCTAGAGAAACATTTACGGTTCCGGGAATCTCAAATGCAAAATAGATGTACTATTTTCTTTGTGTAAAATTAGTTAACGAGCACTTTAAGACTAACAAACCTTCGTTGAAAAATAATATGCAAACACTACCTTAAACCGTTTCATGATTTAGGGAATTGCATTGACAACGTAATCGTACCTATCAACCAATTTGTAAATACTTTATGAGAAAAATAATTACAATCTCACTTCAGTAGCCAAAGACGTAACATCCTTGGGGTCCACAATAACTGCAATGATTTTGGTTTTTGTAAAATCGTAAGCCAATGTCAAAAACAGCTGATAAAAAACTCGCCTTGGTGGAAATCAAAAAACGTGTGTGAAAATGAATGAAATTGAAGAAATATATTATAAATGTGTAAACTAAAAGATCTCAAAAACAATCTTCAACACTAAAGGTGGAGGTACATAACACGCGTTACACGCGTGCGCGCGTTAAGCGCGTTGTAAACTTTTTACGCGTTAGATGCGTCAAGTTACACAACACGCTTCATATTTGTTCATACTCAATCAGCTGGTAACAATATTTGCTTCATAATATGAGCTGAGTAGCCGCCATTTTTAAACATGACGCGTGAAAAGTTGAAAGTTAACGAACTTCACGCATTAGACGCGTTGCCGACCTTTTTATGTACCTTGTTATATGAAAATACTTTAGTTCAACTTTTTTGACAGAAGTCTACAACGCGCTGACGCGTGTTATGTACCTTCACCTTAAGTGTCCTATGGTTTTACTGATAAACTGGAGAAAAAGCTTGTTTTGCTAAAACCGCTCCAATGAAAAAAAAAAACGCGGATAAATTCACGTTGTGTAGTCATACATATGTATGTATGTATGTACATGTACATATGCTTTTGCACATATGTATAGAGTAATTATAAACAGTGTTTGAAAAACTACTACCAACTCAAACAATATTTGAAAAATTTTATACAAAAATGTAAACGTCATTTTTAGACCTGCTGCTGGTATTTGAATTAGATTTTCTGTGTATCACCCTTTTTCGATTCAGCAATTAAACTTGCGCAAATTTTTATTGATTCTCTTTTAAAATTGCTTTCATGTGTCCGAACTAGCTCAAATTGATACAAACAAGGCGTTCCTAAAAACAGTGTCAAGCTTGAAAAATAATTAAAATAAAATTTTGAAATTTGTTGGTAAATTTTTTTTACACATTTATTTACAATCTATCTGAAAAAGAAAATAAACAACAAGGCTGAGATAAAGTAATGAGGGAGCCGTCGGCTGTAAACTCAACTACATATATACATACAGTTTGTCAAGAAATTGTTTTGACAGTGTGCAAATAGTTTTTATTTTGACTTTCATCATTAAAAAACAAAACGTGTTTTAACTCTTTTACCATTTTTTTTATAATCTAATTTTAGCTATATGTTAACTAACAAATAACGGCAAGGAGAACAAAATAAAAACTTAAGATTAAGAAATAAGATAAAAAATTAAAAGAAACTCAAGAATGTTGTTGTCAAGAAAATGTTTTTACATACTAATATAATATGAAAAAATGGATTGGATCTTTAAATTTAGGATTATCAATATTTTGTGTGGCCACCATTGGCATCAATCAGGGCTTGCAGGCGCCGTTTCTTTGAAAAAAAAAATAAATTTTTGTACATATTCTGTTGGTTTTTTATTCCATTCTTCAAAAATTACAGCTTTTAACTCACTTTGGTTTCTGGGACGCCTTTTGGCAGTATTTTTCTTTAGACAAGACCATAAATTTTAAATTGGGTTTAAATCTGGACTCTGAGCAGGTGTATCGAGTACCTTACCGCAGTTGTAGAGAAGCCACGTCCTTACCAAAAGAGCCTTATGTTTAGGGTCATTATCCTGATAAAATTTGAAATTCGGCTTTCTATCAGAATAAAACCCAAATTTAGTCGCGGTGTTAACTAGATGACGCTTTAATATACCCAGGTATTGATTAGCATCCATAGTGTTCTCAATAAAACAAAGATCTCCAACTCCCTTACTAGAAATGCACCCCCAAACCATTACTGACAGTTTTCCAAATTTTACAGTTGGAATTATGTTTCGACTTTCCAATGCTTTCAAAGGTTTTCTCCATACTCTATTAGGACCATCATTGTAGAAAAGCATTATTTTGGTCTCATCACAAAATATAACGTCATCCCAGTAGTCGTCAGGCTTGGAAATATGTGTTACAGCAAAAGACAATCGTCTTTCTTTATGTTGCATTGTAAGCAGTGTTTTTTTTTCGTGCCAGTCTGGATGAATAGTCGTTCTTTTTCAAAACTTGTCATACCGTTTCGTGAGAGACTGTCACGCCACACTCTTCTTTAAGTTCACATGCAAGCGTTCGTATGGATACCAAAAGGTTTTCGTCTACCTTTCTTCTTAAAAGACGTTCTGTTCTCTCCGAAATTTTACGTGGACGCCCAGTTGGAAGCTTTAACGTTAGACTATTTTCTTTTTCAGCGCGATTTAAAATATTGTACACTTTGCCTAGTTATTGAAAACATTTTAGACAACTCTTGGACCGTTTTCCCGATCGCGTGGTTATAGTAAACTAACTGAATTACACCGGTCGACGTTCTTTTGCCAGGCATTTTAAATCCTCGTAAAATTATCGTCTTCAGTTATAAAAAAAACAAAACTATAATTAAATCATTATCAATGATCACTTGACTAACGAAAAAAAATGTAGTTTGAACAGTAAAAACTAACGGTATAAAAAAACACACACACAAAAAGAAATTGTAAAAACATTTTCTTGACAACAAAATTTTTGTATTTATTTTGTTTTTCTTCTATTTATTTATTATTATTCTCTATTTTCTCCTTCTTTTGCTCCTGTTTGTTAACTAATATATAGATAAAATAGAATTGAAAAGAAAAAATTGTTAAACTACAAAGGAAAACTATTTTTTGCATTATTAAAGTCAAAACAATAATTTTTTTCACTATGTCAAAACAATTTCTTGACAAACTGTATGTATGTATGTATAGTGACAAAAACAATTTAAACAAAAAACGCAATTTTATGTACATACATATGTACATATGTATATTGAGAAAAAAAAATAAAAGAAAAAACATCATGAACAATGAATCAACAAACACGTAATAATTATTATGCAATTCTTGAAAATGACGATGAATGCAATGTTGAGTCTTATTTTATACATATACATACATATATAAGCATCTTTAAACGTATTATTGAAAATATTGTAAATTTCGTCTGTATTTAGGTTTCCGTTCAGTAATTCATCAGAGGTCTATACCCTCTTAGATGTTTATTTGAAATTGATATTATTTGAAATAACTACATACATATATGAATAGTTTTGTATTTATCAAATTCGTTATTCGAGATATTCTCCAAAATAACCATTTTAATATTCTATTGTTTGTTGTTGGCTTAGCTAGGTATATACCTGCATTTCATTGGCGCTAACCAAATCATCAGTACCCTTTTAGCCAAATCATGATTGAAAGCATCAAAGCTCGTATACTTATGCAAAAGACTACAGACACTATATGAGAATTCCAACAGAACTCAATCATATTTTTCTATTTGTAATCAACAAAAACACAAAAGTATAAATAGCTTTAGAAAGCTTTTGTACAATCACAACACACAATGAAATGCAGGCATATACCTAGCTAAGCCAACAACAAACAATAGAATATTAAAATGAATAGTTTTATGTTTGTAATGCTCGCACAGTGCAGTGAACACATAATTTTAGTTTACATTTGTGTCCTTTCCAGAGATTTATGCATGTGCCTTATTTTTAAATAAATTTTATGAATAATATTTAACAGATTGTATTAAAAAAAATAATAATAACAAGCAAAGAGTTTTTGCTGGTCTTTTTCTCTTATAAAATCATAAACAATGATGGTAAAAAAACAATGGAGGTAAAAAAATCTGACATTTCTGACAATTTTATACTTTTCGTCTTTGTGTTGGTTTATGAATTTAGGGATTATTATTGTGCTTTAATAGAGTCATATGTTTTATTATGAAATCTCATGAGAAGGGAGGTTATATATAATTGGGCAATCATACATACATATATGGATGATAAAAAATTAAAGAAGTGTCCAATGCTGATGAATTTATGTCAAGATGGATATTAAATTTACATTGTGCAAATTTACCACGTATAGACTCGATTTATTAAGAATTTAGCAGCGTTATAATATATTTTTTGAGCTCGAGTATGTGTTCACTTTATACCTACTATTTAATACCGATTCGCTGATGTGCTAAATTTTTGTGAACAATTATCTTTTGTATTTTTAGTCAAGGACTTGATCCATGCTCAACGTATTTGGCCATATTGACAATTAAGCAATTAAACAATGAAACTCAACAAATGGTGGAAAAAACAATGAATGAAATAACTGAATATCAAGGTATGTACACATGTAAATAAAATTTAATTACAAGGTAATTAAAACCGCATAAGTACTCATGTAGGCATAAGTACTCATGAGACAATATATGCCGAAGAGCAAACAAACTGAATGTCCAGCTGGTGAAAAGCAGTGGAACCTACCATATATTGGAAAAAGACTAGTAAAATTCTTGAAATTAATTTACTGTTCTTAATTCAGTGAACTTATTAACCACATATTTACATATTTACGTAGGTACGATATCTTTCGCATAAATAAGTAGTTCGAAATATATGTAATATGTATGCATGCACTTTTTCTCCTTTTTATTGCAAATCAAATTGATAATCATACATTTGCGTGTATGTATTTCAAATGATAAGTTTGTGCTCCAAAATGTTTACTGCCAGGACAATTAGCCAGCTGGTCACATGAAATAGTCGAACTGCTGGCAACAAATAATTTGCGCGTCCTTTAGGGACCAGGTATCCATATTCAAGGCGTTTCTTCCAATATTGCTATATAACTAGGATCTTTGAGAAACTTTGTGGTAAAAAATAGGCTAAAGTCCCCTCGCATAAAGTCCTCTCATAGGCATCGCATATAATTGCTTCGTTTCTTTTGTACTTTTTTCTATTCAAGTTTTTTCTCTTTCTTAAAATAGGTTAGGTTAGGTTGATTGGAGGGGTATGTCAGTCCATGTCATACGACGTACACCTAAGTCAGTGAAGGCTTGTTGTGCGCTCCTTTGAGTTTAACCATAACATATTGACCCAAAGGTCTAGAGAAACTCCGTGTCACTCACAAAGTTCCTTAATTTCCTCTTTCTTAAAATAGATGCCACAATGTATATGATCCCAGCAATTTTCTGGAAGCTAAAATCTGCATATTTGCCAACATAAAAAATAACACAAATAAATTAACAATATGATCTACTTCTAGGACCATAAAAATTGTCATATACTGTACTATTTGCGTCGATGGTAGCATCTCATCTTGATACCAATAGCATTCCTCGCTCTTAAATGAATGTTACCACTATAGTCCAAGATGTTGCAAGGTTTTTCGGTTGAGACTTAAATTTATTCAAATATCTCTGTTAATATTTGGTGATCTCTATTTTAAAAATGTCCCGTCCAGATCTTAAAGCAAAATCAAACTTTTATTGCATCATATGGAGGTTGCAATCATTCCTTGAACGTCGTCTTTACGTGTTTGAATTTCTTCTATTTAGAAAGTTTCTATCCAGTAGAAACATGCAATCTTACCTTAGAGATGAGTTCCAACCAATGACTTTCAATATGTATAAACTTTACTTCTAAAAAAATTTCTATCAAGATGCATTAGGGCGCCTTCGTAGGCTTTTAGCAAATGTACTAGACTAGTACTCCGAAGGTCGCATATTCGATTCCTGCCGAAGACTCTGGGAGTTTCTGCAGACAAGCCAAATATCTTCGCAGTTTGTGTTTCTTACTTTATAGAAATAAAGATTCAATTGTTGAGATTAGTGGTACAGCTTAAATACCACACCACACGTCAAATTTTATTAATGTTAATGCTTATTGTTGCATAATACATATTACTACGTTTAATCATTTCAAATGATTATTCAGGCTCTTTTTGGTTGCTTGAAGATAAAATAAATTACACAACTGGAATAATCTGTTAAATCATACCACTGTTTCTTGTTATTTACAGACAGATACAATAGAATATTCAAATACATTTATTAACAGAGCACTTTAAATATGACAATACAATACTAATCTTTATGACGATGTTAATTATATGACAAGTTACACAAAACTGAATTCCGGAATTCTTTTGCGACGTGCTCATAGCATTTTACAATAAATATTTCCCACCAAAAATAGGACCAACATCATCTTTGTATATTAAATCGTTTAATATCAAATTGTTTAATATATCAAAGTTTCAGGAAAGCTTTGTTTTGCAATTTCCTTACACATACATATGGATGTGTAAAGGTGTTGTTTACTTATACCAAAGTATATACTTACATCATCCTTGGAAGACTTTTCGTTCGATCATGGGGCTGCTAAAAAATTTAAACACATAGATACTGTAATAGACGATATGGGTACAAATCCGGGGAAACGAATTTTCACAGAAACGAAAAGTGGAAGGCATATTTCGAGATATCGATTTACAGTTGCGGTATTCACGAGTCAGCCAATTTTCAAAAGGCTGAGACTTTAAACCACTTATAAATTTACTCAATGTAGAATAGACTTTATTAAAAAGTCATTCGATTTCATTGAAATACAAGTACACTCGGTGCAAACTGATATAATATTATTTGTACAACAACAACATATGTATGTACCATATGTTTACCCTACAATAACACAAACGGTGATATTTAGCAGCACTTTTTTTGAAAATATGTAATTTCTGGCAATTTTCTAATATCGCCCACTGGGGAATGTCATCAAGACATCCCTGAAGTCAAGTGCACGACAATGTTAAGTTTTCATCGACAAATAGAGTATAGACGGGACAAATCGTCGAAGACTTTTACAAACTAGTATCGCAAAAAACGTGCAGGACAACAAGAGAGACAATGTCGCTCATCTCTTGTGCGTGCAATTGTGAACGACCGCGTAAGTGACAAACTCATTTAAGAATTCAAAAATGATTTTACAAAAGATATTGTCTCCCATTGAATTATCGAAGATTGCTTGCACGACAATATCCTTAACATTAATCTCAATGATCGTGTGGATGTCAAAGACACCAATTACATCAACATAAATTAAAAAAAAAATGGTTTTCTTCATGTTGAATGCTCATATATACTTTTTGTTCAAACAACAGACTTGATGTAATAATTTTAACATGTACTTATATTTACTTATTTCTTCATTTAAATTTACTTTTATTTTTGTTGAGGATTTGCTATTTTGGGATTTGAATTAAGATTATATTGCCTAAAACAAAAGCTTAAAATATAGTATATACATTATAAAGCTACGAGTAACATATTCATTTGGTTGATTGCAGACATAAATTGAGACATTGTTGGCCATATTCTCGTGAACAATATTTGATAGACGATAATCAATAAGACTTTGTCGCTTCTATTATCGTAGATAGGATTTTTTTCAATGTTAATCTACATTCTTTTGCTATTCAATGAGCGTATCAACATTGTCTCTCAGGTATTTTCATTTATAGAAGACGTTATTAAAGACAATGTCTTTCTTGTTGTCGCAAAGTCAGTTAGAAAGATCACGTCATTGTTTGTCTAAGACATTATTCGATATAATTTTGCAAACATTTTTACGAATCTTCTGCTTAACGTAGTAGATAAGGACATTGCCGCTTAACTTGTCGTCAACTGGACTAAATAGGGACAACTTACGAGATGTTTTCGCTCACCTAACCATACATGAAGATTTCTAACATCAATACCCTTCCACATATATTTGTATGCATTCGTAATATGTGCGCAAAAAATATTCTTTCATGACAATAAGCCACAAGAAATTGTCCTTGCAAAATGTGTTGTGAGCAAAAATAGAAGCGATCAGGGATGGAAATCTAAAATTTTAAAGTGTACCTAATTTACCAAAAAGTTTGTACCTTTTTGGGTCTGAATGTACCTAAAACTGTTAATCTATGGTGTTTAGTTTTTATGCAATTTTTTATTTAAACAAACATAAATATCCATATCTGTATGATAATAACAAAAAATTAACGCTATGCGCTATGCCCCTTTTGCCGGTTTATACACATTTTTGAAATTATTTTCGAATCCTTGACTGTTTTAACGCATTGATTTAAATGATCCAATGATGCGAAAGGTAGGTTGTGTTCTGATACAAATAAGCATAAGCGAATCTCTAGCTCTTTTGCCGAACTAGATATACGCATTTCTTCGCAATTTGGCAGCGCAAAATTTGACATTTTTAGAATTGATGTAGCAATATCTGCTTTTTTCTTGTGCAAGTCTGAATTCGCATGACGGACGATGTGGCTTAGGTTGCCATAAATGGGGACGCAACAAACTGAACACTTTTTACCTTGTGTAATGGTTTGGTCTTCTATCCACGGATGTGACAATTTCCTTTCTTTTCTAAAAGGGATATTGTATTTTTTTCTTTTTAGCCTTCGCCTCATTTCGCTCGTCTTCATCTGCATTGTTGCAAAAGAACAATTGTCAAAAAATTGCAGTAACTCAAATGTTAATAGAAATACATACCCTTCATCGCAATCATGATTTGCATTAATTTATATGGAATTAATTTGGTTAACTTACTTATCCATCGCCGTAATTTTATAAAGCCACCAAAGAAATCCGCGCAAAAGTAAAGAGCTCTTAATGTTTATTTTTTCTTCTGTTTATATGTACTAGTCACAATAGTGTAGAATAGAGTTGCCAAAACAATTTTTTAGTTTTAAAATAACTGGTTGTTAAAGTAATTATGGATTTACAGCCGTATAAGAGGTTAATAGGGAAATTGTGTAAAAACCGTTATTTATGTTAAACAGTGGAAAATCCGTGCAACCCCAACCGGAATGTACCTAAAATAAACCTATTGTACCTTTAAGGTTAAAAACGTCGGAAAAAGATACAATTGTACCTACTTTTTCAACACTGGAAGCGATAGTAACGAAAAGAGCAAAAATTAAAACCCTCATAGAGCATTTTTGATTGTATGAAATGCGCACCTTGTGTGAGAAATATTCTTTGCTTTTATGTACATATACAAGCATTGGAAGAATAATTCCACAAAATTTTTATTAAAAATATTGAGCTTAACTTTAACCAATAAGTTACTCAAAAAACCATCATAATGGCAATAAAACACTTAATAATATCGTATAGTATACTTAATTATATTGTATAGGGTACCTTTAAGTGGTTATTTTAGTAGAGCTTTTTTATTATGGTTTTGTTGTTGTTCCCAGGTGTTTATTCTGATATGAAGCTTGTATGTGTACTAGTATCTCTGTTGTGTTATTGTTTGTTAGGAAAGATGAATTTCATGGAGTCGTTCATTGAGCTACTGAATTTTATACAGGGGGACAGAAGTAATTATTTGTTAACAAATGGTGAATATGAATACTTCCCAAACAGTCAGTGCTGGGAAGAATACATTCTCCGTTGAAATAGAGAACAAATGACAGAATACATTCTCGGAAGTTTTCTAAACTAGCTCAGGTAATAAAGAACAAAAAAGACCGAACTTCCGAGAGATTAGGAGCTCTCAACAAAGTTCCAAAAGGTCTCTTCGATCCACGTGCTGCTAAGAGAGTTACTCGAAGTCAAGTTTGCAAAATACAGTGGCTTATTCTTTTCTATTTTGTGGTAATTGTAACCAAGTAATGACGATCCTATATACGACAACTATAGATCGTGTTCTCTAAGTTGAAACGATGGAAGTCGAGAAGGATGGAGTGGGTGATTTAAATGGAATCTATAGAATAACCAAATATATATGTATATATATATATATATATATATATATATATATATATATATATATATATATATATATATATATATATATATATTGTTACGTTTTTCACTTTTCTAAAAAACGCCTTTCGTGGGTTCTTAGATTGCAATGAAATTAAACGCACGATTCTTTGATTTTTAGTACTTAACAGCTACTACTTTATTTAATTTAATACCACTGTACTATGCTCAAAAGCAATAGTAACCACTTAATACGCTTTACACGATCACGGTAAAGTCTAACAACTCACTAATCACAGACTCAACACTGTCTGTCTACTGAACTCTGACTCTCACTGAGTTTAACTTTAACTGACTGACTCTTTACCTTTTACTGACTTGCTGACGTTGATGCGCACAGCTTTTATACTCTTAATGATCATTTCTCGAATAATCATCATGTTTGTTTGTTAAAGTTGTTTACATTATCGTACACTCAAATTAAACGTAAACACAAGCCATACACACATACACACATACACGTACCCAATATTTAAATGCCGACAGACAACAACAGCAATAATCATGATCTCATTTGTTGTCGCTTTGCTAGTAAACAAGTAACTATGTATGCACGTATGTATAGCTGTTATGTGTTCATTTAAAATGAGTAAACAAAAAGCAAATAAGACTAACAACAACAATGTAGTGAATAAGAAATAGTAAACAATTCAGTACATAACAATTCAGCAAATAATAAATAAGAATCAATAATTCAATAATTAAGAATAACAACAATTCGGTATATTCTAGAGCAATTACAATAGGACTATTCACTCCAAATTCGTAACAATATATATATACTAGCTGACCCGGGCAAACGTTGTGTTGCCTTCAAATTTGCACTAAATCGACATAGCAATTATTGTTCAAATAAAGATATCGGGCTAATTAACCCCACTACACGCTGATTAAGGACACAACGCCTTCAGCAAAATGCAGCATAAGCTTATCGCGCTAATCTCTATTGGGCAAAACACAAAAAACAAAATATTGGGCCATCTGTCGGACGAACTTCAAACTACACAGAAACACTCCTCACGTCCCATAGAACATGTATATAAAGTTTGGTCAAAATCGGTGCAGTAGTTTTTGAGTTTAGCGATCACGAACATACACGTAATTTTTATGTACATATAGTATAGCTGACACCGTAAGCTCAAAATATCTTCGGAACTACATAATCGATTTAAGAGTTTGATATCTCGTTTTGAAGAACATGACAACAGCTTTCCAAAACAAAGTAAAATAAAATAAAAAAAAGCACAAAAAATAAATATATGTATATGTCATTGGTGGTGCAATATGAAAATTGGATTTTGCCACGCCCCTCCGCCCCACAGACCGAAAATAAAAAATCGGACTTCACAGTGTCACCCGCCCGAGTATTCTGAAGGTTCCCTGAAAATTTCGTCAAAATCGGCCCAACCGTTTTGGAGCCATTACGTTACATACATACATACATACATACATACATACATACATACATACATACATACATACATACACACATCCAATTTTATATATATAGATATATATATATATATATATATATATATATATATATATATATATATATATATATATATAACTTATTTATTTTTACATTATATACTAGTCTTTTATTACATACTGCGGATACCAAATGTTCTTAAAAACATTACACCTTATGGAATCAAATTACTTCAAATTTCGTTGCACTGCATTTACACATGAGAGCACTTTCTTGAAAGTTGCATATACGTATCATCATCAAAAACTTCATAGAAATAATAAAATTTCTTGAAAAAAAGTGAAAGCTCATTTTGAATATGTCGTCAAAGGGGAAATTTATTGTTAAAATTGCTCTTATTCTATAATTGATATTAGACGCAGACGGTCGAAAATCATTTAAGGTTACCAAGGGAACTACTCAGGTTGATCTTTAAGGAATGCATTGTAATTAATATTTATTTTTATGTATTTTCATTAGATTTATGTACTAAAACAACATAAATTGTTTTCTTTATATTTATTTGAAAATAATACATCAGAATTCTTCGAGTACATGCGCAAAATAAACTGAATTTATAAATGTTATATAACAACTGTTTGTTTCTTTGTCTTTTTGCATTCAGAAAGTGTAAAAATATCTTTATTGAAAATTTCTTTGAAAGCTGAGCTGACAGTAATTCGATTAAAAATGTAAATATGTTAGTAGAAAGTGTCAATGCATTGTGTTTTTTCAACTACTCACTTTTATGAGTAAACGCCGAGTTAGACTTACAGAAAAAAGTAATAAAATAATAATATTTTTGACATAATCGAGATATTCGCAAACATCCACATTTTGTGACCTCTCACGCCGATTAAATTTTTCAGTGGCGTAGGGACTAGGGCGTTCTCCTTTTTTTCCTAAGCTTGCGAAAAAATGCAAATTGTTTTTAAGGAACAATATTTCCATTGCTTCCAGAATATCCAATAAAAAATTGCCAGGAAGATATATTAAAATCTTGATAAAATTAAAAAATTACATATTTTTCTTAATTCACTTATAAAAAATCAGTTCTTAATACGTTGACGATAGTTTATAGTTCAGTGAAAAGTATTGAAAAAAAATTATTAAAAAAGCTAATGTTAATATCCTTGGAAGTGATCTTAATTTGTATCCTTTCTGCATTAAATTCTTTTAAAGTTATTTTACTGACTTTTTCCAAAAAAAAAAAAAGTTTACTCTTACAGATACTGTCTGTATTTACTACCCAGTTAAATAATGGACATTCTTCTCAAGGAACGACATTTGCATTGCTTCCAAATGATGCGTAGTGCGTCTTTCGATTTCCTATTGACAAAATTTTAATTTGAAGTTGGAACTAATGTCTGATTTATTGTGGGACGAATAATAGTTGGAGGACTTCCGGAAAGTCGTATTTTCTTAACATCCTGGACATGAATTCAGATCCAATAAATAGAAGTCAAAAAAGTGAATGACAAATCCATGTTGAAATTATTAGAAATGATAATTGAAAGATCTGGCACAAATTTTCGCAACTAATCTAGAAAATTATACTAAAAAAATGCATCCAAAGAAGTCAATAAACATCTACAACTTCTGATCAGGAAATAGTTAAAAGTTGGATATTTTCCAATGATTTTAATATAGGCTTGGCATTGCCAGATGTTCCTGAATCGTCATAAAAACATTTCTTGGAAGTAGTTACCAGTACTATCATATATGAATTAATTATCATTCATACAATAAAAAAATGGGTATATATATATTTTTTAATTTAATCAAGATTTTCTCAACTTAGAGTCCTAAGAAGTCGGAGAAATTCACTAACGAATACTTTGGAGGCTATGAAAACGATATTAGTTAAAAACAACTTCCATTTTATTCCTAATAATGTACCTTAACAACTATTATATTTTGAGTTTTATGAAAAAATCCATAATTGTTATGGTCTTTGCTCTAGCTGCCCTCGTACACTAGTGGCTAGTGTACCAGACTAGTAGTCATAGAATCGAAGGTTCGACTCTTGCCGTAGACTCTAGATGTTGATGCTTTCTGTCTTCGTTAATCTTGTGTTTGAAATTTTTCATTACAAATGGGACCAAATAATGGCCCCAAAGGAGCGAAAGCTGCCTGTTGAACTTAACCTTGCCTACCCCCTGCCCGGGCTACGTCGTATTTCGCATTATGGTCAATATTCTAGTCTTGACTTAAAATAGCAATTTATCAACCTCTAACTATTTATGCATTCAGAGAAACATAAAAATACACGTCTTCAACTTATAGTGAAGAGGATCTGCTAATGCTCCCATTGAAGGAGCCGAACGTATTGAACGGCTAGGGACAGAGGAAGCACAATAGATCAACAATGGTCGCAGTGCAAAAGGCCATCCTGGGCCAAACCCCCATTACATTAAATTACATTATAGACCGCAACAAATTGAAAGCTATGGGCCTGTGTTTGCAAAACGAAAATAAAATTTTGTTCCAGTATTTATTTATATTGAAAACAACAATAACAAACACAAATTTGTTCTTGTTTTCACCGTACATAAATATTCGAATGAAATTTTGTTTTCGTTTTAGTATATAAATCCTAAGAAGCAAATATTTGATGCGTCTTTAACGAAATACAATCTTCTTTACTAAAAGTTTAACGTACAGATGTCCGAAATCAAATTGAAGCAGCCGGACCATAAAATTATTTTAATAAAATTCTACATCTATTTTAATTTGACATGTTCGGTCAGCTTTTAAAATAACTGCCATTATATATATATATATATATATATATATATATATATATATATATATATATATATACATATATATAGCCAGGACTATTTGAAACTGAAAGAAATTGATTTCCTTTCTCTTTGCATAATTTATTGCTCTCACAGAACCAGTTGTGGTGATAGATTCGATCGCTACGTCCGTAGAATCTGTAAACGTTACTTGGACTACGAAATTTCATACGTGTGTCGTTAATTATCTGGTTGAAGCGGTGACATCGGATAAGGAATATCAGTATCTTTTGACGAATGAAATAAACTTTCAACTATTTCAATCCCTAAAACCCTGCCGCGATTACACAATTACCTTAAAAACTTATATAGAGAACAGCACATTGATTTCAACTCAAACAGATAAGTGCACCACGGATTATGCAGGTAAGAGATTATACTTTCTTGGAAACCTTTCATCCCATTGTTATTCATTTGGTTTTTCTTAGAACCGGGAAATGTAACTCTTGACATCGTTCCTTATGAAAATGCTCAAATGAAAGTGACTTGGGGACAATTAACTAATGCAACATGTGTACGATACTTTTATCTTAAATGGCTTATTAAAGATTGCAAGCCAACTTACTCCAACAGCAGTAATATCAGCCATTATAATAACGATTCTGAAGGAAGTGTAAATGAGACCTCCTTATTACCAAACGAAATAAGTACTGAAAATATTTTAACTGGTCTACTGTGAAATGTGATGTTCATTATAATATACTGATTTCAGAAGGACAATGTGAATGGTCTGCCAATTTAACAGAAACAAATTCCAAACATTTTGTTATTGGCGCTCTACAGGGTTGCGAGGACTATGAACTCCAATTCTATATTAACAATATTGAAAATATAACATCGCTGCAAACATTTGTATCCCCAGAACAAGGTAATTTTCTATATAAGTAAGTTATATCCTGCATACATGTATTTCTTTAAAAAAAATTAACGTGGTTATGCATTTGAAATGTGTAGTTTCTGATTTATGTTAAGCTTAATAAAAAGGTTGAGCTTTACAGCAAAAGTTTTTGAAAAAAAAAAAAATAATGCCAAGCCGTATTTCAATATCGAAACTCAAAACATTTTGGACATAAATGGTTTTTGAAGGTTAAAAATTCTTTCATAAGTACACGAGTACTCACTCGTACGTATGTATACAAATTGAATTTTGATTTTTCTTTTTTTTTATTATAATTTTAGTTTCCAGCTCCGTTTCGGTTTTGTCGGCTGAAAAAGGAAATTCAAACATATCGTTGAATTGGAATTCACCGCTACAGCATCCAAAATGTGTGGCATATTATTTTGTTGAAATACGAGGTCCCCAGCAAAGAGCACCAAACACACAGAAATTGTTGTATACGTTCACTAAAAACACTTATGCAACATTTGAAGATTTAGATCCGTGCGGTAGATACAATTATTCCATCACTCCTGTATCGAGAAATAGTTCGCGTGGTGAAGCGTTTGTTGACAATTTCGAAACTCTCGAAGGAAGTAAGTGGAGTATAGAGATATAGATATACTCGTATATTGGATATATTGTCATAGATTTTTAAGTAATTTTTTTTTTATTTCATACACTTTTTCTATTGCTTAAGGGCCAACGGCAGTGCAAAATTATACAGTCGCTCCTCAACCTTTTGCTCTTAATATTTCATGGGAACCACCGAAATATGCTGATCTATGCTTAACTGGTTATCGCTTGTGCGGATGGGATGATGAAAACAAAATGGTGCCACAATTTAGTAAAATAACTCCAAATACATCAATATTTATTGATGAACTAAAATCATGTATGACGTATACAATTCAAATAATTCCAACTACAAAATCTATGGACGGTGAATTGTTGCATATTGAACAGGAAACTTCCTCTCAAGTATCTTCTGCCCCTAACGTCCAAATAAGTGGTGTCTATCCCGATAGGATTTCCATAAGTGCTCGTGAAACAGATCTAAATAATAAATGCGCAACCATATTTGCAAGAATAGTTTGTATTGCACGTACTTCAGCACCAATTATGGTAATTGAAAATTAAATATTTTAAATTTTTCATCTAATAACGGATTAGATAGTTATGCGAGCATAATCTCAAATGTTATTCTAAGTTCCATTTGTCTTATGAATTGTAAAAATATCAGAAAATGCCTGTTCTGAAATTGGAATACATCACTCCGGTGGCATAAAATTAAAATAATATGAATGTACATATCGAGCCTTATCCACGACTTAAACGTAACTGACAAGCACATAATTTTACACTAAATTAACTGGCTTTGCACTAAGATAAGTTTCTGATTCTATTTTTTATTGTTAAACAATCAAAAGTTTGTTGTGGCTTTAGCTCTTCATATGCCGACATTTCATTGGTTGCTCTAATTGTTTCTAACGATTAGTTGGGGAGAATATCCCAAAGAATGAATTTCCATATTAAGTATTGTTAAACAATTTTCAGAATTAATTTTGATGATGGGTGAATTATCAATTGAAATGAAAAAACAAATGTCGGAAATTATGTCGGTCACATTTTTTGGAATTGAAGCCACTATATGCATATATAATTTAACTAGTTCAATACAACTTCTCTTGAATTATAATAACTGCCCATAAATTGGAACGAAACTTTCATTCGGACATTTACATCGAAATCAAAAAACTAAAAAAATTGAATTCGCTGTGTCGAAATTGACAACCTATTTCTCTAAATTGTATCGAAAATTTTGTTTTTGAATTTTAATATTGAAAAATTTAATTAAGAAAACTCAAATTTGTATTTGTTTTTAGAAACAGACAGTAAATTTCGAAAAAAAAGTGAAAAAATGAGTCATTCTTAAGAAAGGCATTTTCACTGCTTCCAAAAATCCACTAGTACATGTTTCAACTTCCTGGGAAGTTAAGTTGACAAAATTTGTATAAAAAATATCAATCAATTGTACAAATTTTTTTTTTATTTTTTTATTTATTATAAACTTTTTTTTTTTATTATAAACTTTTATCATATGGATGATAAATATTCTGTTGACATTTGGCGTCCGTGTCGAAGTAATAAACAACTGGGTTCGTTCACTACTGCCGCCAAAATATCATGGCTCAACACATGGTTGGGATATAGAAAGCAGGTTAAAATACGAAGTAATTTGCAAACAAATTAATTCCAGACGAAGTTCCAATTGTAAATACGCCAGACTACAAATGACCGACTCACAAAAAAACCATCTCCTTTTTTTCTTCCGTATTGTATTATATGTACATATATTTAGGAATTATTTAAATACTGAAGCCAACCTTGTTTCTTATTAACTTGAATCCAATGTTACAATGAACTTTATAACTCCTTTCATTGCAAATGAACTAAATCGCAACAAAAGTAGACACGCATATTTGCATACATACTGGTATTTAATGAAAGTCTACCCATTTGAAAAAATTTTATTGTTTGCTGTTGGCTTAGCTGAGCAAATGGCTGCATTTCATCAGTACTCTTTAGCCGAATCATGTTTGAAAAGCATTCAAACTCGCCTTATACAAAAATAAGCAAATATGTGAGAATTCTATGTAATTCAATCCTGTTTTTTACTTGTGATTACAAAACATACTCGCATAAGTGTAATACGAATAGTTTTAGAAAAATTTTATAAAAACAACAATTATAATTGAAATGCAGTACTCAGTTCACCCAACAACAAACAATAAAAAATGTATGTAATTATTTTGAAAATTATCTCGAGTAATGAATTCAAAAGTCTGTTATTATAATATTTTTCACTTCTTTTCTAGATTGCCGAGAAATACGTTAAAGGCCAATTAGTAATTATTTTCAATGCTGAAATAGGACCGTTATCGCCCTTTACCGAATATGTTTGCAACTTTTCATTCTTCAATATCGCCGGATGGTCTGTAAATAAAACAGTCGTACAAAAAACTGAACCCTACTGTAAGTTCTAATATTCAAAGCCTTCTTTTTTAGCAGAACTACTCTATGTTTTCATAATTTATGGTTTAAACCTTAACAAATACGTTCGGTTAATTGATACAGAACTAAAACTTCAGCTTCAACTTCAATCATATATGTAACTATACAAGCAAAAAATGTTTGTAAAAGAAACTTGCAAATATTTTTTGCTTGTATAAAAACACTTTTAGTGCATATTTTTTAGAAATGCAATTCAATTGCCATTTTCTCTATTATAAAAATAGTTTTTAATACATACTCGTAATATTGAAATTTATTATTTTGGAATATTCTCTCCAACTAATCGTTAAAACAATTAGAGTTTTTGCAAAATGTATTGTTTGTTGAGGCTTTACCTGTAATTGTTTTTAACAATTAGTTTGGGGCGAGTATAAAAAATATAATAAATTTCAGTATTAAGTATTTAAAATAAAGATTTTATTTTTCATTTTTGTCTGATTAAATACAATCATTAAGGACCATGGGACAATTAATTGTATACATGTTGCAAGAAAAATAAAATAGATTCACGATGACTATAATTGATTGCTGTGTTGTTTGTTTAAAAGCAATCTAAGCCTACTATGATTATGTATTTTGTTATGATTCATATATAAGACTGAATTCTCATATTGTATTTGCTTTTTATGTCCTAAACATCCGAGGCTGAATGTTTTCAAATTGCTTAAAGTTCACTGACAATTTGGTTTAGCGACAAATGAAATGTTGGCATATGAACAGCTAAAGCCTCAACAAACAACAAATTTATTAATAGTTTTTAATTCTAACTAAATACTGCATAACATTCTACTATAAACCTATTTATACACCAAAACTCAAAATTAAAATTTTCTTTTAATAATTTATTATTATTATTATTATTATTGGACCTTTAATATAAACCACAATAAGAAAAGTTATCCAATCTTAACTCTAAAATTATTAATTATTCAACTTCAGTCAATGCCAGGTAAAAAAACTTAGTTTCTGCAGCTTCCGCAATGGTAGTCTTTGGTAGTAATCAAGTTTCTATATATACATATGCGCCTCGTGCTTGGAAACCACAGTGTTAGCATATGTAACATCGGTATCTATATGAATACCCGACATTCATAATGATCTTCAGAGGATTTCATTTTGTCATCTTTGATTTGTTGAAAATTTTCAACGCAGACGTTTGATGCTTGAAGATAATCTTCACAAAGGTTGCCCAATAAATAGTGTTTTAGTCTCTTTATTAGCGTTGCCGAGCCACCACAAGCTGTAGCTCAAGGATCCTTGTTATAGTACAAAGGATATCCGTTGGTTTTGAAGAAGCTTCTAGACGTGAGATAAGTTCGAGATGTTAGCATTATATCAACTTGTTTAACCGTAAGGAAATATTTCAGCTCGCTTTTATGTTGACGGATGCTTTGTGCGTTCCAGTAACAGATTTGCTGCTCAGGTTTGTTGACACTCCAATGCGATTAAAATTAGAGCAGTGATCTTCGTTTGCCGGCAGCCTGGTTGGGACTTTAGCACAGTAGCGCATGGAAACTGACTCTACGCAGTTGCAGAATCTCTTTAGGCTTATCATTATCAGGATTGATGAATTTTTCAGTTTTAGCAACTGAATTTTTTTAATTCAACCTTAAAAAATTTTATTGCTTTTGGAATATTCTAGTCATACGTATCAAAGAAGTGCAACATAATTAATGCAAATATATGTATAGTGGAGTTCGGATATTACGAACTAAATGGAACCGAGCAATTTATTATAAAAGAACTATATATGTAAATAAAAGTGACATATTTCAATGTATATTCTTCTTCGGCATGTTTATATGTATATAATATATATATATATATATATATATATATATATATATATATATATATATATATATATATATATATATATATATATATATATATATATATATATATTACGTGTATGTTCGTGATCGCTAAACTCAAAAACTACTGGACCGATTTTGACCAAATTTTATATATGTACATGCTCTATGGGCCGTGAGGAGTGTTTCTGTGTAGTTTGTCCGACAGATGGCCCAATTTTTAGTTTGCGCGATAAACCTATGCTGCGTTTCGCTGAAGGCGTTGGGTCCTTAATCAGCGTGTAGTGGCGTTAATTAGCCCAATAACGGTATTTAAACAATAATTGCTATGTCTATTTAGTGCACCTTTCATTCTTCTTCGAAATATCAATCCGTCATGACTTTGCCATGAAACCAGACTTGCAGTGAAAATAAAATTTGAAGGCAAAACAACGTTTGCCCGGATCAGCTAGTATATATATATATATATATATATATATATATATATATATATATATATATATATATATATATATATATATATATATATATATATATATATATATATATATACATATATTGTTTGCTATAACTGTAAGAATTTAGACGCATTTTTGTATTTAGAACTTAAAAACGATTTCTTTACAAGGGAAAAATTGTTATAATCGTAATACTTTGTATTAAATATTTAAATAAAATTGTTGGGACATTTGAAGTTGTTCAATACACGCGATAAGTCATTGCAACCGTTGTACGTTATAGTGATGTTCCACTGTATTTGAAATCCAAAACCGACAAAGTGCAGGTTTAAAAAACACTTATGACCAGTTTTTGACTTCGTATTTAAATATAATTAATCTTTAAGTTCTACTTAAATACGAATTTGTACTTAACTAGCGAAAGTTGCTTATTTGAAGTCCATTTATTAATACTGTTAAGGCCTAACTGTAATGTGCTTAATGCAACTTAAGCAAATGTGCGAATACACACAATCAAATGTATACAACTATAATGTACTTAAGTAACTTTTCGTCAAGTTTCGTCAAGTGTCATTTGCTTAAGGAAAGTGCGTTCAATTTCGCTCTTGCTTAAGCAAATGACTCATCAAGAACCCATTCTTCTTTCTGTCTCTATTTATTTCCCGTACTGAGGAGCGTTTTCTTTTCTTCATCGTCTCTCTTATTTTTTGAAGAACACATATTCCATCAAATGCACAATTCCATTTTTAAAAATTTTCCAATAAACACTGTACACAATAGATACATATAATTGTTTACAATTAGAAGATGCAACCACTGTTGCTTTTTTTTAGTACTTTTTTTTATTTTAGTTTTCGTTTACTTTATAAATATATAAAAGATAAACATGGATTTACTTGCTTATGGTAATATATTTATAACTTTTACAAATTTAATGAGATTTCGTCAAAAATATTACATTTTAAAGAAATAAAAACGAAAATAGTTTTCCAAAAGCACAAATGTTTGCAACTAAGTGTAAAAAGTTTTTAAGCTCAATAAGTACAATATAGCCACCTAAAAGTCTTCAGTAATTTACTTAAGTATTTGACATGCTTTTCGTTGAATTTTGACACTAGCTTAAAGGCCCAACTATAATGTGCTTAACCAAACTTAAGCTAGTGTCAAAATTCAACGAAAAGCATGTCAAATACTTAAGTAAATTACTGAAGACTTTTAGGTGGCTATATTGTACTTATTGAGCTTAAAAACTTTTTACACTTAGTTGCAAACATTTGTACTTTTGGAAAACTATTTTCGTTTTTATTTCTTTAAAATGTAATATTTTTGACTTAATCTCATTAAATTTGTAAAAGTTATAAATATATTACCATAAGCAAGTAAATCCATGTTTATCTTTTATTTATTTATAAAGTAAACGAAAACTAAAATAAAAAAAAGTACTAAAAAAAGCAACAGTGGTTGCATCTTTTAATTGTAAACAATTATTTATTTTATTATTGGAAAATTATTATTTATTTATTGGAAAATTTTTAAAAATGGATAGAAAACTGAAATTTCTGAAGACAGTGAAGTTAAGGAATTGTGCATTTGATGGAATATGTGTTCTTCAAGAAATAAGAGAGACTGTGAAGAAAAGAAAACGCTCCTGCTCAGTACGGGAAATAAATAGAGACAGAAAGAAGAATGGGTTCTTGATGAGTCATTTGCTTAAGCAAGAGCGAAATTGAACGCACTTTCCTTAAGCAAATGACACTTGACGAAACTTGACGAAAAGTTACTTAAGTACATTATAGTTGTATACATTTGATTGTGTGTATTCGCACATTTGCTTAAGTTGCATTAAGCACATTATAGTTAGGCCTTAAGTTTGGTTAAGCACATTATAGTTGGGCCTTTAGTCTGATAGTTTGTTTGTCTGGCAAATTTTTACATTTTACAAAAACGAAATTTAATGGCAAATAATATTATAAAAATTTTTTGTTAAAAAAAATCGTTGTTTTTTGAAGATTTCTTGGAAGTTTTGTATTGCTGCCATATTTTGAGGACAGCCACTTAAATAAGAGTTCTAAATTATAAAATATAGAAATTAAATAAATACGTTTTTAAATTCGAAGTTAAAAACTGGCCATTAGAAATCGCATTCGATGTATGTAGCATTTTGTTATTAAAGGGTCAGTTAAAGAATACCAATAAAAAATAATGACGCAGTTGATTTAGAATTCTACTTGCAACCAAAAATATGTAGTTGCCGATCAGTAACCGATATAACCGATATATATCGGTTGCCATTCATAATCGAGCCATAAGTTAATTTTATCTATAAGGTTGTTGTCTAAAATTTTTAGAACAAAGATTGACTAATTTCTAATTTATATACGAATTAAATACATAGTTCCCAACAAGCCTGAACAGCTGGGTGTTAAAACACGAACAAATTCTTCACTGTCGTTCTCGTGGACGCCACCACTTTATCCGAATGGACTCCTCAATTTGTATATTTTGTATTTTCAATATGTGGAAGCTGGATATCCTGTTCCAAATAAGTGCAACGGCTACTCATCCGATCCCGTCAGTAGAGAATCGTCTGTTCTTGAACTATCATTCACTGACTTAAGGCCTTGCACCAAATACAGTATACAAGTAGCAGCTAAGAACGAATTCGGTATTGGAGAATATACGTCGCCAAGTGTGGTTACTACGGAACCGTGGGGTATGCAGAAGTTTGTACAACATATCATTAATGGATTATCCAAATTAATCTGTTTTTTATTTCATTGAATATCAAAGTTTCTGATCCGATAACGAATTTAAAATCTTTTCCAAATGGTCCGTCTGAAACGGATGAGGAGTACAAAGCTTATGTTATTTTGACGTGGTATTCGCCGTGTAAATCGAATGGAATTATTGAGTATTTTCTTTTGCAGTTTGCGGGCGTTCGCCAACATCACGAAACTTTACATTTTCAAAAGAAATTCATTGCCGAATTTACCAATGAGGGAGTTTTCACATATAACGAAACGAATTTAAGACCTGAATATAGCTACAATGTCACAGTGTCAGTGAAAACGAAGGATGTCGATATTCTGAGTGCAGCTGTAACAAATAAATTTGAATCACCGGCAGGAAGTAGGTTTCTGAAGGATTTTTGTTGTTTTGCTCTAATAATTTTAACATTTGAAGCGAATTTCAGTTCCTTTCAAATTAGAGACCTCCGAAGTGAACAAATCTCGTGTTGAGGCGTATGAAAATAGTAATCCATCAAAAACGGCCATCGTACGTTTTCCTTCAAGTATATTACAGTCCGAATCAGGAACTATTATGTATGTGGCCTTGCTAGTATCACAAAAGGTAAGGTTATTATTTTTTTTTTAATTTTTAGGCTTATAAGACTTTCAGAGTGATTTGTGTGCACTCAACTTTCGGGATATATATTTTTAGGAAAATTACAAGACATACATATATAAAACAAGGCTACTTATTGGAAAAGTAAAGCAGTCAAATTGTACTCTTGTAAATGGTACTTTTTGGTTTTAAGATGATATTAAAAATATATATTATTTTTTTTATGTACTAAATACTCAATGTTATTATTTGGGATATTCTACCCACTCAGTTAATCATTTGAACAATTAGAATTTCAAGAAAAATAAAATAGATTCATTTTTTCTTTATTACCCCTCTTGGAAGCAGAGCATTTTGGCTTCTACAATGCATCTTCCGACTTACACAAGTTGTTGCAGTTGTTTTTGCATTGATATTATTTGTTTTTTGCCTTGTATCAGTTTCGTTAATCGATTGTTGATCCAGATAAGTAGATGATTGGTCTGCTGTAGCAGGTCTAGCATAATAGGTCAGCCATCTGTCGTTGCCTTGAAACAACGCCCTCTGTGTATTTGGTATAGTGGTGAGGAAACTTACTAATCTTTAGTTCTTACCTTTTTTCGCAAGGGGTGGCGGCTGTCTGACCTTTGACATGATGTTATCCTCTTTTCCAGGGAGAGGTTAGGCCAGGGGGATCCTTGGATGGATTTTTAGGAGGAGGTTGAAGCCACTTAATTTTTAAAACTTGAAAAATCATATTGATCATATTTTTTCCTCTGCCAGGGAACAAATCCGGGGTACTTGGTTTTCTAGACAATCACTTTAACCACTACACCACGCCACCACTAAAATAGATTTATATCGAATATTAATTGTTTGTTATATATTTGTAAGATATTATAAGCCTACTGTGATTATATATTTCGTAATTTTCATCTATGATTAAATTCTCATATTGTATATGTTAGTTTTTGTTTAAACATTCAAGTTGAATGCTTACAAGCCGGTTAAACTTCACTGACGATTTGGTCATCACCAATTAAATATCGATGTATGGACAGTTAAGCCCACAAAAAAACAATAAATATTTTATATTTAGGGGATTCAAACGGTGTGCTATTAAGTCATATTGTCATAATGTCTTAATATTTTAGTATGGTTTAAAAAAATTGTTTTTGTGCTGCAAAAAAAAGTCATAAAATAATAAGACTTTTTGAGGTATGTTTATTGTTTTGTCATAAAATAATGGAAAAAATCTGAGCCAAAAGTTAAACGTGTGCGCACAAATCCAACTAAAAAATGGAATCTGCTGGAAGAAAAGTCACTAAAAGAGATTTTGGAACCCCAAGGAGGTCACTTCTGCGACTAGTGAGCAAACTAGCAACATTTATTAAAAACCCTTCCCCAGTCTGTTCCTCCTCGTCTTTATCACCTACAACACAGAATATACACAGAATACCCAACTTTGACGTACAAAAAGGGTCCGAATCATATTTTGCATAAACTTTGTATAACGTGCATAAAGTTTGTGTGAGGAGATATCTATATAAAAACACACACAAATTTTATGCACGTTTTCAAAGTTGTCGGGTCTAGGTAGTTTATGACCTACAAGGAGATGAATTAAAATTTAAAAACATGTAATTTTCCCTTGTTTTTGGCATTTTCAAACAAAATTTTTATAAAGGTTTTAGTTAATTTTCTTTCATGTCAAATATTTATAAATGTTTTATGTTCATATCAGCTGACCGAATTCTGAAATCGCATACTAAGTTATGACGGGTTGTTCATAGCAGTCATATATGTATTTTCGTGCTATTATTTTATGACATACAACTTAATGACTACCGGTTGAATCCCCAATTATATAATATATGCTATTATTATAAATTCTGAATTAATTTCAAGCTTTCGTTAAGGTATAGTCATCTTGGGTGTTTCATCTAAGAATGAAACAGAATAAGCCGGATATTTTATAGACTTTTACTTAGTCATTCTAAAATTCTCAGAAGTCTAATAAAATCATGTTAGAGGTCAAAGGTCACGAAAATCAGTTATCTTTTTGGAAATACATATCTTTTTTTCTGTGCCTCAAATTGTGCTCGCACCTGTTGTTAGAGCAGTAGTGTATATGACAAGACAAATTTTTTTCAAATAGAATTAATAAAAAAAAAATTATCAACACGATCGCTGAGAGATTAAAAAAATAATATTGCTACTAAAGTATCGAGTGATGGTTTTTATGTTTCTAAACTCTATATTTCTATCCCTAGAATCCCGTGGGTGCAAAATAATTTCTATGATGATGATGCGAGAATCGCTGTGTGATAGAATTGATCTTTACGAGAGATACTAAAAGAATACCTTATTCATTTATTCAAATAGGGTAAAGAGCGTGAACTTGATGTTATTTCTAACAAAAGGGAACTCATTTTCTTCTATGAAATGTAGAATATCTGACTTTAAACCCATTGTTCTCAACAACTTCGAGATAAACAGAGATATACTATATATAAGTTTCAAGATCAGGAAAAAATTCCCGCACTTTACTCTTGCAAAATATCCTTTGGTAGGGACTTGGTTTTATTCCGAAAACCGCTCACTAGTCAATACGCGTCCTATTTTCTTAAAAAGAATTAAGACCTGCTCCCAAAAAAAGTACATTTATTTAAATGTAATAGAAGTACAGACTTTTCTCACTATATGCAACCAATGCTCTTCGCACTACTCCAACGGATGTATTGGTAGTACTTATACACCTTCCCTCAGTTAATCGGATCTGTTTTGTAAATCGCGTGATTTCATATCGTACGATTTTTAGAAAAATATATTGTTGTTCTACGTTTTGCAGGATGTATTTCTGTCAAATTTAAAATGTTATAAGATATTTTCAACGGAAAAAAGTTTGAAAATTAATTAAAAATGGTGAATAAGTTATTTGCAGCGAAATTTGTGTTATTAAGTCGCGTGATTTACAGAACTGGGTCAAATATCTGACAGTTGTAACGCCATAATGATCCTGGGATCCCAGCTTCTGTTATCAAAAACAACTACTGACTGTCGATCACCTCCTAGTAAGATGGTTAATTTCCACTAGCTGGACATGGCACAAACCCACGGGTTGCACCAGAGAGTAGGCATTGGCCTCTCGATAACTGAGACACGCAGGAATTATTTTTCGAAATATTTTCTATTTATTGAAGATTCTGTAAATTTTTTTATTTTTCGAATCTTTAGTAAAAATTTAACTAACAATAGCTGCTAAAATCTTAAATCTAATATTATTAATCATTTAAGTTCAGCCAATTCCAAACAAAAAACAATCGTCTCTGCAAGCTCTCCTGCCTTGTGTTCACATCTCTCATGTTTCGTCTAAGAGCAATAATTTCCATCCTTCTCAGCCGAGTGTGTCCTCTGTAATGAAGGATGTTTTTACATACCAGGGAGCAGTTTCAATCATAAATAAAACGGGTTTTATTTTGGCGCCTTTGAAGTTTTTTCTATGTTAGATGCTGAGGTGGTGTCTCACAACTGAATTCCTTAGCAATATCTTGGCCAATAAATTTAAGAAGCCCTTAATTTCATTTGTATCATCTTAGAGTCAATGTGCAAATTTTTGCTATTTCACTGTTATTCTTAATTTTTTCAGCCATTTTTCTAATATTTATATGTGCTCCTGCAATTTACGGGATGTTACTTGTGAGTTTTGGCGACACTGTTTGCTGGTAAGCTCCGCTTCAATTTACAAATAAATACTTCGTGCCACGCCTTATCAAAATACTGGGAAACTTCAATAAAGAAAGCTGAACAATATTCTTTCTTTAAACGTAGCTCTAACTTAATACATTTATAAGCCTTTATATCCTGATGATATGTTCCCTTCTGAAACTAAATTGGTGATCCGGGATAGGCCTACTCTCGATCGGTATTGGGTTCAGCCTACGTACAAGTACTTTTTCAAATAACTTTGACATGTTAAATAAGAGACTTTTAGTTCTCTCTGATTTCACAATTGTATGGTCCTTTCTTTGCCTATGGATCAGCAAAACTTTCAATCCAAGAGGAAGGAGAATAACAAATAGAAGGTAGGCATAAGAAATAACCGAAGAGTCTCAAGGCAGTTGTGGCCTCGGCTAAAAATATATACGATACAACCACAGAACACTGAAGAATAAAGTGTAGAGCTCTTCTTTTGTCCGTGTATCGCACTATCGCGAAGACCAACGGCTACCATGTCTTCAATTCTGTCGTTATCTCTGACGTTGCAGTTATTAAACTGCAATCCGGCTGGTTCGATGGTGGAAATTCTGTTTGGGCAGAGTTTTCGTGATATCACAATGAGCCAAAGGTTCCAAGCGAGTCTGAAAGAATTTTTAGTGCCATGATATAGTACATTCGAGGTTTATTTTAGTAACACCACTATTCTTATTACTAAGGTGAAGCTGAAAAGCTCCGTTGCTATTAAAATATTAACAAATTGGCTCGAAACTTTTTATTAACAACTGTGGATTACTTCGATATAAAATCAAAAATATAATACTTAGATCGTAGCCACTCACATTAATATCAGCAAGCCGAACTTTAATCGGCCAGAGAGAATAAATATACAACAATTTCATTCTGTTGTAAAAAACATTTTAACAAGGCAGATGTATGCCACATTTCCGCCTCAAATTGGTACATTTGTTCTCTTTAATATGTACACTGCGAATATTTACAACAACGCACAACTTTTTGTTGCATTGAAGCTTATATTTTATAAATAGAATTTTAATAAAAATAAAGTAACTGTGTGGGATGAAGAGAGAGAAAGTAATTTGCTTTCTTCTACAAATGCACTAAATGCATTCATATTAATATGTACGAATTTTGCTCAGTGCAATACCACTAACACATGCACGTAAACACTACTACTATCTCAATTCTGTCAGTGGCCACTGCCCAGCACTGATATACTCGTATACGCATATGCGCGAGTGCATAATTTTTAGATTTCTGACTACAAAATTAATATTTACTGTATTGGCTTTTTTTAATTAAATAAAAGTGCAGTTGCTAAAAATATTAAAATTCAAACAAGTGATCCTTTAATTAAGCTGCCCCTGTTTATCCAAATTCGACTGTATTAATTTTGAGAGCGAGTTATATAAAGGAAGTCCACAATTGGAACCATCGTATGACTACCCTTTGATGTCGATTCACATTTGAATAAATATATAATTTTCTTTTTTAGGATATAATGACTCTAATTACAACAGCATTTAAACTTCAATTATATTTAATTTTTTTTAGCATGTAATAGGGTATAAATAAACCTGCCTAGATGGGTGTATTTAAAAATAGAAAAATTAACAGCTATAATCACAGGCGAATGAAAGCTGTCGGAATTCTATTTAATCTAAATTTTAATTCAATTCTTTGATTGTAATTCACAATATACGTGTACAATATTCGAAATTTCATAATGAAAAATTTTAGAAATTGTATTAATCATAAGTTGTTATTTAAAAGGACTGCGATAATATACAGCTGCAATATGGAGCAATGGACACAGTTTCAGAGTGGCCAAAAACGAAATCATGGAACAATGTTTATTTTGATACAAACGCCAATTGCATAGCACAATATCAAACTACTCCAGCACGTTGGAATCCACGTTCCGCGAGGTCTATAGCAAAGAACGAAATTGAGTTCGTTATTGGAATGGAAGACTGCGTTGGATCTTTAAGTGCTTTTTGTAATGGTCCGCTCAAACCAGGTAATTTAATTGAAAAAGTTTTCATTGATGCTCTTAAAAACAATTTTTTTCTTTCCAAAGATACTGAATACAACTTGGTTATTCGGCTGTTTACAAAATCAGGTTACAATGATGTAGCATTATTGGAATTTAGAACAGACGCCTTAATTGAATTGACAATTATATTGGCAAGTGTTTCCAGTTGTTTGCTATTGGCTTTCATTGCTGGCTTTGTCTATTTATGGGTGACAAAACGAATAAAATGGTACATATATACACATATACACACATAAGTAGGTGTAAGTACATACATGTACATACTCAGCGGTAAAACTAAAAGGCTTTTCTCACTTCAGGTTTTCTTGAAGGCCTTTTTATCTGATTAGTTAAATATTTTTTTTTCTGATCAGCAGAGGCAAAATAATGCAGATCAAAGATTTGAGTTTGGAATGGAGGGAGGAGGCCTTCTGCATCCAAAAGAAGTGGTACGAAACCTCATATAAAGCGTCAATAGTTTTACCGCGATTATATATGTACATAAACACACACCTACATATGTATATACGAGTTCTGTTCAATAGAAAAGGTGAATTCTGAAATTCCTCGGGCTAAGTACATTCGCTTAACGATTTTTTTTTGTGTTGGCACACTTGTCTCGAATATATGTATGTTGTTAGTTGAGCTTTTCTGTGTTTAGTTCAGTTTGTTTTTAGGAGGCATAAAAGTTAGATGTGTTTTGCTTGTTCGGCGATTTTATTTTGTGGAAAAAAAATGGATCAAAGAACTTTTAAAATTGAAGAGACCCATGAAAGGACGGCGTTTTGCGATGATTGAGGAGATAAAAACCAAATCGGTAAAAGAACTCAAGGCCATACCAAAAAGTGAATATCAGAACTGCTTCGGGGATTGAAAGAAAACGCTGGTGCAAGTGTATTATAATTAAGGGGGAATACTTTGAAGGGTTCAAAATAGAAATTTATAAATAAATAAATATTTTTCGAGAAAAATTAAAAATCACATTTTCTATTGAACAGACCTCGTATTAATGCATCTATTTATTATCTATCAATGTACATTTACTAGGTAGTGGCAATTATACTACATGTATAACGTGACAAACACGACATGGTTTGTTGTTTTTTCATTTCCCTCCCCAAAATGTCAAACAAGTATTGCGTTGTTCGGAAAGTAATTTCCTTTTAGCCTTATGAAATTGAAAGACGATTTTCTTATTGTGAATGACGAACGATAAAATTTGATAAATTTCATGTCTAAGCAAACTTGTGAGTTATAAGTACGTTCGTAAAAGCAGTACTGGGCTGCAACATAAAAACAATCTTTTCCGCCATGCTGATACATCTCAAATGATGCTCCTTTGTTATATGACTATTGTATGACGCGTATTTAACATATCTTTGGAAACCAACTGCTTCACCGTTGCAGTTACGTTTGCAGCACAGTACTGCATTACCGAACGAAATTTCAAAAATATTGTATATGTATTTGTAAAAGGTAAAAAATTATGTTAGTTTAAAATTGAAAATGGGAAATCAGTGCCATCGTTACTACCTAGTATATTAATGTACTTTCGATCTACTCCTCCTTTTTAATTGTCGATAACTTTCAATAAATTTGATTAACTTTTGGAAGGCAACGTGACTCTTGTCATGGCATTGAAGATTCTTTTGGTGATATAGTTGCCAAAAATTTTGCCATTTTCTACCGCGAACTCTCCAAGCCGGAGAAAATTATACGTGAATTTAAGGAGCTAACAGCTGTCGCTTTGGATCTTAGCTATTCCGCTTCAGAAATGGGCTACAATAAGAACCGTTATGCAGATATTTTTCCATGTAAGTTCAAATGCTACTTTTGTTTAATAACAACTCAAATATTGTTCTCTTTCATTTTCCGTTAGATGACAAAAATCGTGTTATTTTGGACATCGATGCCGATGGATCGGACTACATAAATGCCTCCTTTATTGATGTAAGCAATTTCACACTGACCATTGGTTCGTGTGGCCGAACTGATTCTCATTAACAAATTTGGCAAGTCTAAAATTCCCTCAAAAGTGATCGAACAAAAAAGTTATTTATTTGCTTCTTATGTTCATTAAAGCTATACTTTCTTTTATTTGTATTTTGTCCCTACTATCAAAATTGTTCTTTGTAATTCATTCCCATAATTCTATTGATGGCCACTTTAGAACACTGAGTTTATTTCTCATGAACCATTTCACAAAGTTGTTATTTGTTGTGGGATCTACATTTTGTTGATGCTAACCAATTCATCAGTAGATCAAAAATCATGTTTGAAAAGCATTTATCCTTATGTTTATTTAAAAAAAAATTCCAAATACAATATGTGAATTTCAAAAAATTCAATAATACTTGAAAATATGTAACCATAGGAGACTTAGCATAAATGTTATTTCTATAAACGTTTTCTAAGCCTACCACGGTTACATGTATAACATGTGGCGCAAAAGTAAAATTGTAATTTTAATTGGCTGCCATTGATGCATTTGACACCACATTTCACACTACAAGAATAATCTTTTTATGAAAATAGAGCTCCTATTTTATTAAAAGAAAATTATGACATTACTTTGCTCCACCTGTTATTTATTTAATTTCAAAGTTTATTGAAATTCTCACATTCTATTTGCAAGTTTTTCTGTAAGCTATGAGGTTAAACGGTTTTTAAATACTATGGCCGAAGTCTACTGATGAGTTAATTAGCGTCTACAGCTAATTCCACAACAAATATCAACTTAAGAATAACTATTTGCGAGAATATTCCGAATATTGGTAAATATTGCTCTTTGTAAATATTTTAATTCTGAACAACTACTAGTTTTGTCTCATGTTTTTAGTATATCACATTTTAATGCTTTCTCGATCACTTATCAGAGAATTTTAAACACTACATTTTAGTAAATGTCAATTTAGTACTACCGGACGAATCAATAGGTTGCAGAGTAGTACATACATAAATATTTTTTATATATATATATATATATATATATATATATATATATATATATATATATATATGTGTGTGTGTGTGTGTGTGTATGTGTGTGTAGAAACATATTCAGCAATGTCACAGCGCTTTTTAGGGTTATCGAAGACGTAAAGAATATATTGCTACACAAGGTCCTAAACTTGAGAGTATCAAAGATTTTTGGCGCATGATTTTACAACATAATATTAGAGTTGTTGTAATGGTTACTCAGTTCCGGGAAGGCGACATTGTATGTATTATATAACACAAGTAGAGTAAAACATTTTATTGAAAAACATTTTTATCTTTTATAACATTTTCAGATCAAATGCCACGAATATTTCCCATTCAAATCCAACGGCATCAATGTGAACGTTAAGAAAAAGGATGCTTTCGATCTGTATGATCGTACAGAGCTATCAGTTACACACGAAACATTTGGACTGAGGCAAAAAGTTGTACATTTTTATTTTAAGAAGTGGCCAGATCACGGCTGTCCCACTGATCCAATGCATTTAATAACATTTATACGCAAAGTTAAGGTCGAAAAAGTGCCAAAATATTCACCAATTGTTGTCCACTGTAGTGCTGGCGTCGGGCGCACGGGTACATTTATTGGACTCGATATTATTATGCAGCGTCTTAAAAATGAGTCAAAAATCAATATTTACGAGACCGTCAAGAAATTACGATTTCAGCGCATGAAAATGGTTCAGACTTTAGCGCAGTACACTTTTCTTTATACCTGTGCCTATGAATTGGTAAAACACAAAAACACCCATTCCATCCTTAAGGAAGATATCAAGACACAAAAGAAAGTTAGTTTTGAAAGTGATCCCGAAAGCAATTCGAGTGACACTCGGAAAGTTAGTGATATATCTATCAACGGCTCTGAAATGAGTTCAATTCTCAATGAGAGTTCAGCTGCTCTAGAACGATGTAATCGTAACATAAGTAATACTGCAACACCTATAAAACTGAATGGCGTTTTTAAAGATACAAACAATGTAGCACGCAACAGAGATAACAATGAAAGTTTCATGTAGATTTCAAATTCAATATACATACATACATATGTATGTATGTATGTATATAAATTTAATGCAATATTCTTGTAAATATTTAATCATCGAAAGTCATCATCAATATTCTGAATTTTATGCAAATTATCTTATCTTATTTATGATATCGCAATTAGTAAGTATTAATCATAATCACTACATGTTAAGCTACTCGTATGTGGCATCTATTTGCATATTTGGTGATAAGTGCCCGCTTTTGCACTTTTTGGAATAAATGTTTTACTTAGAAAATTGTAATTGACATTTATTGTATAATTTTTGTTTTTATTTTAATTATTAACGCAAAATTAAGTCATTGATTTATTTGTACCCTACGTTTGAGGTCTGTTCAATAGAAAAGGTTTTTTTTTTTTTTCCCACTAATTTTATTTTTGTATCTTCAGAACTGAACTAACAAAAAGTGTTCAAATCTTAAATATAGATAGAATAATTAGGCCCAACCAGTGTCGGACATAAACTTAGTGATAATAATTAAAAATACATAAATGTCGTGTTAAGCATAAAATTATTTTCAAAAAGTTTCATCTGCGTTGCGTGTTAAGGCCGTAGTATCCCTCTTTTTTAAGCGGATGTGTCCAGGAAAGTTCAAGATATTTCGGGCAATCGGATTCGGATGGGACTCGAGTTTTGTTAAATATTTGCCTGCATATTTTGCAATTTCAGCGGTCACAAGTGGCATATTTAAATCACGATGTATAATTGAATTTTTCATGTACCATGGAGCCGATGTTATTAACTTTAAAATTTTGTTTTGCATACGTTGTATTCTCTCTACATTGGAAGCTGAAGCAGTGCCCCATAACTGAATTCCGTAACACCATATGGGTTTCAAAAGCGACTTGTATATTAAAAGTTTACAATCTAGACTGAGGGTAGAATTTCTACTAATCAGCCAATGTATCTGAGTTAATTTAAGCTTCATTTGTGTCAGCTTAGAGTCGATGTGGTGTTTCCATGTAAGCCGTCGGTCAAGGTGTATACCAAGGTATTTCACCTGTGAATGTTGAGGCACAACTTGGTTGTTGATTCGAATGGGGGAACAAGTGTCTCTTCGTAGAGTAAATGTGACATGAACACACTTTTGTTCATTTACTTTTATTCTCCATAAGTTCAACCACAGTTCCAACAGCTTAATATGTTCCTGAAGATAACGGGATGCCTCGTGAGGGTTTTCATGCATACTAAGGCAGGCTGTATCATCAGCAAATGTAGAAGTGAGGATATTACTGCTTAATGGCATATCACAGGTATAGATCAAATACAAAACTGGACCCAGTATACTCCCCTGTGGCACACCGGATGAGATAGTTTCGGGCTCACTCATGAAGTCTTCTTCCACAACAGTGAATTTCCGGGCAAGAATATAACTTTCCAATAGATTTACAATGTTTATTGGCAGATATGTCTTCAATTTTACAATTAGGCCTTCATGCCACACTTTATCAAATGCCTGAGAGACATCAATAAAGAGGGAAGAACAATACTTTTTTTCTTCAAATGCTCTTCTTATGAAATGAACCAATCTATGAGTTTGTTCAATGGTGCTATGCTGACTTCTAAAACCAAATTGATGGTCCGGTATACACCCATTATTAGTTAGAATTGGGGACAATTTTGTCATGAGCAGCTTTTCAAAAAGCTTTGGAATTGTTGACAATAAGCTTATTGGCCTATATGACTCAGCCTTGGTAAGATCTTTGCCCGCCTTTGGAATCATTTTGATCATGGCAAGTTTCCAGCTGTGTGGATAATACTCCAGTCGTAAAATACCATTAAAAATAAACAACAGGATTCTAATAGCAACACGAGGCAACTGCATCAGCATCTTGTTACTAACGCCATCAATACCCGGAGCTTTCTTCTGGTTGGTTTCAGCAATTAGTTTTTGTACATCACGCATCTTAAACTTCATGGGTCGAGGGGGTAGAGCAACTACACTCGGCAAATCAACAGCACCAGTACATGAGTTTGGGGTAAATACGTGTTTTAAATGCTCAGCAAATATGTTACCTTTTTCAGTATTGGTTCTTGCCCAACCTCCGGTCGAAGTGCGCAGGGGTGGTTTAAACTCAACGGCTGTTTTAAGTTTTCTAGCTGCGCGCCACAAGGAGTAATTAGATGCTACTGTGACATCGAGACCTTCCAGATAGTTCTTAAGAGAAGCAGATTTTTCAGATGCAAGCAACTCATGGAGTCGTTTAGTGCATTCTCTAAGTCTGATTTTATGTTGGGGTGATCTGTGCTGTTGCCATTCCCTTCTAGCTCTTCTTTTTTCACATACGAGACGTTCAATGTCCGCAGAATAAATTCTATTAAACCCAGTCTGCGGAGAGGAGGTAGTGGCATGTTTAGCAGCCTGTTTAATATTTTCAGTAAGATTGGCAATGTTGAATTCAATATCATCGGAAGTTCTAAGCCTGATGTTTTCCGTACAATGACTACTGAGATATTTTTTGAACCCCAGCCAGTTAACACGATTTATCATCTTCACATATGGGTGAGGTAAGTCACTTCTTAGTGGGCTGCAAATTGTAACGATCGTGGGAGAGTGATCGGAGGAGAGATCATGTGAAGCTTCAACATGAATTAAATCCCTAGGGATATTTTTCATGACCCCAAAATCTATAACATCCGGAATTTTTTGTATGTCAGTAGGCCAGTAAGTGGGCTCCCCGCTAGAAATGACATCCAAACCCATTTTTGAAATTGTGTTGAACAATGCTCGACCTCTAGGTGTAATAAGACGCGACCCCCAGAACGTATGCTTTGCATTGTAGTCGCCAGCTGCTATGAAACAAGGGCCAAGAGTTTTATAAAAATCCTCGTATTGATCCTCAGTGATTGAAAATCTGGGAGGGGAGTAAATGGATGATATCACGAAATTTGTACAAAAATTTTCAATGCAAATATTTGTTGCCTGCAGATGGTCCTCACAAATGTTCTCAAGAATGTAGTGTTTGAGTCTTGACTTTATTAGAATTGCCGATCCTCCGCATGCTCTTCCTCTCGGGTCCTTTGTATCATATAAGGTGTAGCCACTCATTTTAAAAAGGCTTCTCGAAGTCAAATGAGTTTCAGATACCAACATTATGTCAATATTTTTTGCCGTGAGGAAGTGCTCAAGTTCATTTTTATGTTGGCGAATGCCGTTTGCGTTCCAGAAACATACTTTTAACGTGTTCATGGCTTGTTAACTAATGCTAGAAGTAGTGTGTTCTGCATTCGCAGCATTTCTTGCATCATGCTAGTCATATTTGTTGTAAAGTTGTTTATTGTTTGCACCAAATTGTCAATAGTAGCTTCAAGGCGATTGAAATTAAAGCTTGCATTTGCATTTGTTGTACTAGTTGGTGGTGACACTTTTTGCACTGGAACTGAATTGATCTTCACAGCGTCAGCATACGATACTTGTGTAGAAATTGGTTGGGCCATAGGAGGATAAGTAGCGGAGTACGTATTTCCTGTTTGCGCTGGAGTTACTTTAGGCTTTTGGCTCATAGCTTGTTTAACAAAAGAGAACACAGGACATCCCCTGTAGTTAGCAGTGTGATTACCTCCACAATTACTGCACTTTTTTTCCTTCTGGTCCTTCGACTTATTGCAAATAGCAGTATTGTGTAATTCACCGCACACAACACAAACACTAGGTAATTTACAGTAAGTTTTCGTATGGCCATATTCTTGGCAATTATGGCACTGAACGGGTCCTGAACGCTTGTGTGGTTCTTCAACTGTGATTTTCCGGTATAATAGATATTTTAAATTGTAAATGGGATGGGTCTCATTTTTCTTCAGTATTACATCATTTGGCTCCAGTTCAACGCGAAATAGGGGTTGGGGGATCTTCTCCCTGTTTATTATGTTAGAGACATTCTTTACCTTAAATCCCTGGAGGGTGAGAGCATCTTTTATTTCAGCAGGGACAACGTAAGAATCTATGCCCTTCAATACGACCTGTAGGCCCTTGGCGCTCTTAAGCTGGAATGTGTAAAAACTTGTTTTATTTTTTTCTAATTCATTAACCATTTTCCGGAAATCTTTTTCATTATATATTTGAACTTTTGTTTCGTCAATGTTACCACGTTTTATTGGAACAATGTGAAACGCCTTTTCACCAATGACCGAGATTAGTTTTTTGATAAGTGTGTTAGAATTTTTTTGCCTCAAATAGATGGGTGGTGGTTTGGAGGTTTTTTTCGAGGATGCTTCGGGTTTTTCGTTGTCATTCTGCAATATTTTAAAGCGATTTTGACGGTTAACTGGGGCGGCGTCGTTATCCCTGGATATCTTGGGAACCGATGAGATTTTAGACGAATTTGGGCTACGGCCGCGCTTTACTACTGTAATATATCTGTCCATTCCGACAGGCACCTTAGGTTTCTGTATACTCTTGTCTATTGTGATAACTTGGTTAAGTGAAGAACACGAGCCCGGAGCTGATAATGGCGCTGATTTAAATAAAGAAGTACTAGGCAGCGGTAATGTTAGAGAATCACTACTTGGCATCGGAGTAAGCGAATTTGATCGCTCACGTAAAATTGGCTTTGCCGTTAGAAAAAGACTATCATCAATTTTTTTATTTTTATTGTTTGCATTAAGAGCTTCAGAACTCACAGTAAAATAGGCATTTCTGCCGTTAGAACTCACTTCACAATTGTTTGTTTTTGAGGTACTCATGCAGAGTATTCCTCAATCACTTTGTTTACGGTTGTTTTTTTTTTTTCTTTTTGTTTTTGTTGGTTCAGATTATATGAAAAATGTTATTAGTGCAAATAAAGCAAATTTCACAAAAACCCGAACTTATTACGAATCGTACTTATTACGAATATTTTTTTGTTTGTATTTTTTTTGTTTACTATGTAAAAAAACTCCGCTAACACGTCTGTTCACTACGAAGGTTCAACAAGACTCTTGAAAAGAAAAGGTGAATTTTAAAATTTCTCGGACTACGTACATTCGATAAGCGATTTTTTTATCTTGGCGCACTTGTCTCGAATATATATACATATGTATGTATGTATGACGTTAGTTTAGCTTTTCTGTATTTAGTTTAGTTTGTTTGTGAGATACTGTGCTTTTAGTCCAAACCTTTACATACAAATGAATACTTATACACATGTGTAACACCCAATTTACACGATGAATTTTATGACGTCCAATTTTAGACGTCATTTTTTGTTTGGTAGCAAGCGGTGTAGAGAAGAAACAGTGGTAGAAAAATAGACATGATTTTTGTTTTCATGGTTTTTTGACACTTTTTTCTGTTCTTTCTGTTACGTTTTATTTTTCTATTCTCATCAACTGGATTGTGCTTTTTGACTGATAAAAAAAATATTAAACAGTAATTAGTTTTTCCGACATTCAAAATAAAGAAAATAAAAAGTATTAAAGATATAAATTTAATAGTCTGCAATACAAAAAGAGACTATTTAGAAATACAGATAATTAATAAATCCACGCTATAAAAAGCATTTGTGCAAAAAATATTCTGCTCAGTAAGGGAAGGTTGGCTTTGTGTTTGTGGAAAAAGCGAATAAACAGGTGAGTATTATTTCAAACAATAAAAATAATAACATGTGCATACTGCATTATGTACATATATATGTAAAAATTATTGGAATACCTATAAATATTTGCATGTTTGATTTTTGTAGTGCTTGTGCTTGACTCACAGTTGAACAATAATGTGGACAAGGGAAACTATTGAGTGTTTAATAATACAATATCAACAACACGAAGTACTGTACGATGTAAGACATCCTTCCTATTTAGATCGTGTGAAAAGATCAGATGCACTCTTTTCCATATGCCAAGAGCTTTAAAAATTTTGCATGGACATAACCCCAGAATGTATAAAAAAGAAAATACATTCACTAAGGGCACAATACATCAAATAATTCGAAAATCTGCTCCATTATATACACAACTTTTTTATTTAAAAATATAAATAATTTTTAATTCAGAAACTGATTTATATTTTTTTCTAAGAAGAAAAATTATATACTTAAAGCAGAATAACCGATTAAGCAATAAAAAACAACCCTGGTGGCAAATAAGAATGAAAATGAAAAGAAAAATTAGACGTCTAAAAAACCATCGTATGAATTTGAGTAGTTTTTGGTAGAAACTTCTAAAAGGAATTAAGAAAATTGGACGTCATAAAATTCATCATGTAAATTGGGTGTAACATTGCCTTGAGTTGAAAACAACGTGTTATTTTTTGCTCGTGGGTGATTTTTCGAAAATCTTATTTTTTTCTATAACTCTTTTTGACTATGGCTAGTCAGAAGAGGGATTATTTTGGGAACAGTCCAAAATTTAAGATGCAAAGGGTTGAACCTGGAACTAGCAATATGTTTCATTTGCTTGCGGAGGAAGAGGGAGAGACAAGAATTGTAAAAGAGAAAATTCCACCGATTGTGGTGGACTCTTGTCACAGTTTTTCAAAAGTTTGGGAAATTCTTGCTGAGGAGTACTTATTTAAGCGAATGTCAATTGGAACAAAGGTCATATGCAACACTTTGGTCCTGCACGAAGCTGCAGTAAAAAGCTGAGCGAGCTGAAATACAGTTTTTACGCACACGAGGTGAAAGACGCTAAGTACTTTAAACTGGTATTATTTGGGTTGCCAAGAACGGACCCGAATTTACTAATGGAGGAATTTGCTAAAGTGCATAACATAAGACCGGTGAGTCTTAAAATCGTAACAAAATGAACTACAGCAGATGATGCTATTTACTTGGCGAAATTCAATAAGCAAGAAGTTTCGAAAAGTGAGGTTATGAAAATGAAATACTTCAGTAACATTGCTGTCTATTGGAGAAGACCGCTGAAAGGTAACAAAGGGCCTACGCAATGTACGAAGTGCTCTATGTATGGACATGGCGCAAAAAATTGTAATAGAGTCAGTGTCCGCGTAGTCTGTGCGGGCAAACACGACCAGACAGAGTGCGTCCGAGGCAAAAACGCTCAAGAAGGCAATATTGTTTATAAATGCCACAACTGCAACAAAAAGAACCTAAGAAACGTTAATCACAGATCAGATGACCCTAAATGCCCTTGCCGGAAGGATTATTTCGAAATGCGTCTTCGGATCACATCCAGACTCCAATCTAATTTCAGTAGACCTAAAAATAGTTAGGTGTATGATGAGGCTGACTCCCCGCAACTGTCAAGTCAACAACAACAAAACGATTCATGTGAGTCTGCCTTTCAAAGGAAATACTTGTACTCGGAAGTTTCACATAACAGAGTAAGCAACAGAGATGATGATTTATCCAACAAGAGATTGTTAGAAATTTTCTTCAATGCCGTGGATGCGTTAGAAAAGTGTCGAAATAAATTCGACAAATTAAGAGTGTTTGGTATGATGCTTAAGCAAGGCATATAAAATCATGGGTAGGCAAAATGTACATGTTATGCACTGGAATGCACAAGGCATAACTACTGATTCAGCAGCTTCACAGATCGAAAAAGTTCTTCATGAAGGAAATGTTGATATTATTCTTCTTAACGAGACGTTCCTGAAAATGTACCATAAACTCAAGTTTGGAGGTTACAAAATTTACAGAGAAGACCGGAAATCACATGGAGGGGGAGTACTTATAGCGGTAAAAAATAGTATTGAACATAAATTATTACCAGAAATTAAAACAAAGAGCATTCAAAATATCTCTGTGGAAGTTATAATAGGTAGACGTCCTGTAAGTTTTATTTCTATAATCCTCATTATACAATTATAATCCTCATTATACAACGAATTTTAAAACAGACTTAGACCTACTTACGTATTCTTTAAATGACTATTTTATTTTTGGTGATTTCAATGCTCAACATATGAGTTGGAACTGTGCTATAGAAAACTCAGTTGGTAAAGTACTTTACAGACATCAACTTGGTTCAAGTTATTATATATTCCATACAGACACCTACACTAGATTCGGACAAAACATAACTCCAGTTCAACCATCCACCGTAGATCTATAATAAAGTAACTCCAATATCTCATTCTCCCGCTTAGAGTTGCAGCCGAATATTTTACAATCTGATCATATTCCAATTTCATGTTATATTTATGGTCCACCTCAAAACCACTTAGTTACATTCCCTTTATATAATCGCGCAGATCGGCCACCAATAAAAAACTAGGTCGAGAATGAAATAAGATGTCACAACATAGGACAAATTGAACTAAATAATACTAACTTTGATTATTCATTAAATAAATTAATTAGTATCATTAAAGAAGCTTTCAGTAAGATTCCGGTTGGGGTAAAAAATTCCTGGCAGAGGGAAATTTCAAACATATCTAAAATGTTTATTTCACAGAGAAACAAATATAATAGGAAATTTCAGAGATGTAGAGACCCAAACTACAGAGCTCATTTAATAGGCATTATGAAACAGTTGAATCGACTAATTGATTTCCACTTGAATAAAGACAGAAATGCAAATTATTTAACTAACAAAACTAACAAAAGCTCTCAAGAGTAGAAACTCGCCAATTTCAGATCTAAACATAAATGAGGAAGTTTTGAGAACTAGTGAAGAAAAAGCTAATGCCATTGCAGATGTTTTCAGTAGTAATCATAATATTACGATAAACAATACATCGCCTTTAGATAATGTGGTTTCAAATTATGTACGTGAACTAAACAATGTAATTCTTTCTGACAACGACTACATTGAGCTCACACTTCCGCGGAAGTTAAATTGTTTGTTTTCTCTTTAAAAAATAATAAAGCCCCTGGCTTAGATGGTATAAAGGTGAATTCACCCATTTGATCTGAACGAAATTTTTGTTGTGAGACAATTTTAGTTTACTGAGAGTTTGCTCACAAAAGATTCACCCGCATCGAACAAATGTTCTGGAGAAACAAAGCTACCATATGGAACAAATCTGTAAATGATTGATTGATCCATATAATTAGTCTCCAAAACGCGTTCCTTTTCAAACTATGTTCTGTCGTGGAAATATTATACCTGTGAAATTACAAATTAAGTATTTGGACATCACCTTGGATAAGAAACTAAAATTTAAGCAGCATGTTAGTCTTATTTGTGATAAAGCTATAAAATGTGGTCGCGCACTGTATCCCATTCTTAACAGGAGATCCAACCTGAACATGAAAAACAATATATTGTTATATAAAATGTGTATTCGACCAATTATGACATAAGGCTGTCAAGTCTGGTTTCATAAAACTGCAAAAACCCATACAAAAAAGCTTCAAATTATTCGACAAATTTACTCCACACAAGACACAAGATGATAAACTCATCTATATGTACATATATATATAAAATGGGATATGTGTATGTATGAATGTATGTATGTATGTATGTAGGTAACGTAATGGCTCCAAAACGGCTGGGCCGATTTTGACGAAACTTTCAGGGAACCTTCAGAATACTCGGGCGGGTGACACTGTGAAGTCCGATTTTTTATTTTCGGTCTGTGGACGGAGGGGGGTGGCAAAATCCAATAATTCATAAAATGAGAACGGCTTGGCCGATTTCTGTAAAACTTTTTGTCAGTTGTTCGTATGTTGGAGGAGAAGGTTTTTATGGAAGAAAATTTTGGAAAATCCTTCCGGAAAAGTCGGAAAATTGGAAAAATCGAAAATCGAGTTTTTGTAGGAAATTTTGTTTGAAATTATTCCTTAATGGCTTTTCAAATTAAAAAATAGAAAGTTTGTCTGAAGGCTTAAAATTGGGGCGAGGCGAAGTTCACCTGGTCCGCTAGTTTACTATAAAACTGACACTGACATTTAATAAAAAATGCAGATGGTCTAACTTTGAAGCAATAAGAAATTTACAAGGTAACCACTAAGATTCGTTCGTTAGGAATGAAGTATTAGTGATTATCCAAACAAATTTCTTTCTTTCACGGTGATCAAAAAGATTTTTCTGAACAATTTTCCTTAAGGTTGTATATTTATTTTTATTAGTTTTCTAAATTTAATTATTGTTGTAATAGTTTTAGTAAAATCTCATATCTTTGTACCTTTTATGTTTTAAAACTTGTAAATAAATACTATTTAAAAACATGAATATACACATACACGTATGAACAGTTGTCAAAATAAATAAACAAAAAGGTTTTTGACAAAATTAAGTAAAAATTATTCCTCCAATATTTCAAGCTTTCTCTTCTTCTTGTCTAAAATAACCAACTTGGTTCGATAACACATTCAACATTTGCAAGAAATGTTGCCATCTTTGGTCGAACCTTCGTAGTGAACAGACGTGTTAGCGGAGTTTTTTTTACATACTAAACAAACAAAAATACAAACAAAAAAATATTCATAATAAGTACTGATTCGTAATAAGTACAGTTTTTGTTAAATTTGCTTTATTTGCATTAATAATATTTTTCGTATAAACTAAAACAACAAAAACAAACAAAAAACCACAAACAAAGTGACTGAGGAATACTCTGTATGAGTACTTCAAAAACGAAAAATTGTGAAGTGAGTTCTAACGTCAGAAATGCCTATTTTACTGTGAGTTCTGAAGCTCTTAATGCAAACAATAAAAATAAAAAAATTGATGATAGTCTTTTTCTAACGGCAAAGCCAATTTTACGTGAGCGATCAACTTCGCTTACTCCGATGCCAAGTAGTGATTCTATAACATTACCGCTGCCCAGTACTTCTCTATTTAAATCAGCGCCATTATCCGCTCCGGGCTCGTGTTCATCTCCTAACCCAGTTATCACTATAGACAATAATATTGAGAAACCTAAAGTGCCTGTCGGAATGGACAGATATATCACAGTAGTAAAGCGCGGGCGAAGCCCAAATTCATCTAAAATCTCATCGGTTCCCAAGATATCCAGGGATAACAACGCCGCAACAGTTAACCGTCAAAACCGTTTTAAAATATTGCAGGATGACAATGACAAACCCGAAGCATCCTCGAAAAAAACCTCCAAACCACCGCCCATCTATTTGAGGGAAAAAAAATTCAAACACCCTTATCAAAAAATTAATATCGGTCATTGGTGAAAAGGCATTTCACATTGTTCTAATAAAACGTGGTAACATTGACGAAACTAAAATCCAAATATGTATATGAAGAAAAAGATTTCCGGAAAATGGTTAATGAATTGGAAAAAAATAAAACAAGTTTTTACACATTCCAGCTTAAGAGCGCTAAAGGCTTACAGGTCGTATTGAAGGACATAGATTCTTACGTTGTCCCTGCTGAAATAAAAGATGCTCTCACCCTCCTTGGATTCAAGGTAAAAAATGTATCCAACATAATAAACAGGGAGAAGATCCCCCAACCTTTATTTCGCGTTGAACTTGAGCCAAATGATATATTATTGAAGAAAAATGAGACCCATCCCATTTATAATTTGAGATATCTGTTACACCGGAAAATCACTGTTGAAGAACCACACAAGCGTTCAGGACAATGCCATAATTGTCAATAATATGGCCATACAAAAACGTATTGTAAATTACCTACTGTTTGTGTTGTGTGTGGTGAATTACACAACACTGGTATTTGCAATAAGCCAAAGGATCAAAAGGAAAAAAAGTGCAGTAATTGTGGAGGTAATCACACTGCTAACTACAGGGGATGTCCTGTATACTCTTTTGTAAAACAGGCTATGAGTCAAAAGCCTAAGGTAACCCCAGCTCAAACAGGAAATACGTACTCCGCTACTTATCCTCCTATGGCCCAACCAATCTCTACACAAGTATCGTATGCTGACGCTGTGAAGATCAACTCCGTTCCCATGCAAAAAGTGTCACCACCAAATAACACAACAAATGCAAACGCAAGCTTTAATTTTAATCGCCTTGAAGCTACTATTGATAATCTGGTGCAAACTATAAACAACTTTACAACAAATATGACTAGCATGATGCAAGAAATGCTCCGAATGCAGAACACACTGCTTCTAGCATTAGTTAACAAGCCATGAACACTTTAAAATTATGTTTCTGGAACGCAAACGGCATTCGCCAACACAAATATGAACCTGAGCACTTCCTCTCGGTGAAAAATATTGATATAATGTTGGTATCTGAGACTCATTTGACTTCGAGAAGCCTTTTTAAAATTAGTGGCTATACCTTATATGATACAAAGGACCCGAGAGGAAGAGCATGCGGAGGATCAGCAGTTCTAATAAAGTCAAGACGCAAGCACTATATTCTTGACAACATTTGTGCAGACCATCTACCAGCAACGAATATTTGCATCGAAAATTTTTGTTCAAATCTCGTGATATCATCAGTTTACTCCCCTCCCAGATTTTCAATCACTGAGGATCAATACGAGGATTTTTATAAAACTCTTGGCCCTTGTTTCATAGCAGCTGGCGACTACAATGCAAAACATACGTTCTGGGGATCGCGTCTTATTACACCTAGAGGTCGAGCGTTGTACAACACAATTTCAAAAATGGGCTTGGACGTCATTTTGAGCGGGGAGCCCACTTACTGGCCTACTGACATACAAAAAATTCCGGATGTTATAGATTTTGGCGTCATGAAAAATATATCTAGGGATTTAATTCATGTTGAAGCTTCCCATGATCTCTCCTCTGATCACTCTCCCATGATCGTTACAATTTGTAGCCCACTAAGAAGTGACTTACCTCACCTATATGCGAAGATGATAAATAATGTTAATTGGCTGGGGTTCAAAAAATATCTCAGTAGTCATTGTACGGAGAACATCAAGCTAAGAACTCCCGATGATATTGAATTCAACATTGCCAATCTTACCGAGAATATTAATCAGGCTACTAAACATGCCACTACCTCCCATCCGCAGACTGGGTTTAATAGAATTTATTCTGCGGATATTGAACGTCTCGTATGTGAAAAAAGAAGGGCTAGAAGGGAATGGCAACAGCACAGATCACCCCATCATAAAACCAGACTTAGAGAATGCACTAAACGACTCCAAGAGTTGCTTGCATCTGAAAAATCTGCTTCTCTTAAGAACTATCTGGAAGGTTTCGATGTCACAGCAGCATCTAACTACTCCTTGTGGCGCGCTGCTAGAAAATTAAAACACCCGTTGAGTCTAAAACACCTCTGCGCACTTCTACCGGAGGTTGGGCAAGAACCAATACTGAAAAAGGTAACATATTTGCTGGGCATTTAAAATACGTATTTACCCCAAACACATGTACTGGTGCTCTTGATTTGCCGAGTGTAGTTGCTCTACCCCCTCGACCTATAAAGTTTAAGATGCGTGATGTAAATAAACTAATTGCTGAAACCAACCCAAAGAAGGCCCCGGGTATTGATGGAATTAGTAACAAGATGCTGATGAAGTTGCCTCGTATTGCTATTAGAATCCTGTTGTTTATTTTTAATGGCATTTTACGACTGGAGTATTATCCACATAGCTGGAAACTTGCCATGGTTAAAATGATTCCAAAGGCGGGCAAGGATCTTACCAAGGCTGAGTCATATAGGCCAATAAGTTTGCTGTCAACAATTTCAAAACTCTTCGAAAAACTGCTCATGACAAAATTGTCCCCAATTCTAGCTGATAATGGGTGTATACCGGACCATCAATTTGGTTTTAGAAGTCAGCATAGCACCATTGAACAAACTCATAGATTGGTTCATTTCATAAGAAGAACATTTAAAGAAAAGAAGTATTGTTCTTCCCTCTTTATTGATGTTTCTCAGGCATTTGATAAAGTGTGGCATGAGGGCCTGATTTTGAAATTGAGGACATATCTACCAATGAACATTGTGAATCTATTGGAAAGTTACATTCTTGCCCGGAAGTTCACTGTTGTGGAAGGAGACTTCATGAGTGAGCCCGAAACTATCTCATCTGGGGTGCCACAGGGGAGTATACTGGGGCAAGTTTTGTATTTGATTTATACCTGTGATATGCCTTTGAGCAATAATATCCTCACTTCTACTTTTGCCGATGATACAGCCTGCCTTAGTATGCATGAAAACCCTCACGAGGCATCCCGATATCTTCAGGAACATATTAACCGGTTGGAGCTGTGGTTGAACTTATTTAGAATAAAAGTAAATGAACAAAAGTGTGTTCATGTCACATTTACCCTACGAAGAGACACTTGTTCCCCCATTCGAATCAACAATCAAGTTGTTCCTCAACAATCACATGTGAAATACCTTGGCATGCATCTTTACCGACGGCTTACATGGAAACACCACATTGACTCTAAGCTGACACAAATGAAGCTTAAATTAACCCAAATACACTGGCTGATTGGTAGAAATTCTACCCACAGTCTAGATTGTAAACTTTTAATATACAAGTCGCTTTTGAAACCCATATGGTGTTACGGAATTCAGCTATGGGGCACTGCTTCAGCTTCCAATGTAGAGAGAATCCAACGAATGCAAAACAAAATTTTAAGGCTAATAACATCGGCTCCTTGGTACATGAAAAATTCAATTTTACATCGTGATTTAAATATGCCACTTGTGACCGCAGAAATTGCAAAATATGCAGGCAAATATTTAACAAAACTCGAGTCCCATCCTAATCCCCTTGCTCGTAATATCTTGAACTTTACTGGACACATCCGCTTAAAAATGAAGGATACTACGGCCTTAATACGCCACACTTCAGATGGAATTTTTTGAATATTTTTGTGCTTAACACATTTATGTATTATTAATTATTATCACTAAGTTTATGTGTGACACTGGTTGGGCTTAATAATTATATTTATACTTAAGATTTGAATACTTATTGTTAGTTCAGTTTCGGAAGATACAATAAATAAATTTTAGCATGAAAAAAAATCTTTGGTCGTTCAGTGTGGTATTATTGGAAGGTTTAAACTACCACACAAATAAATTAAACTCAGTCAATATGAGATTAAATTAATTTTCTGATTAGCTAACTAAACATTAAAATAAGTTTAAAAAGTGAACATAAGAGCGTTAGGGATATGTATAATAATAACTTATATTAAAAATAGTAACACAAATATTCCTACATAATTATTGTCCAACGATGCAAGCAGGCGCACTTTGTCTAAAGACGGGTTGCATATTTTTTATATAATAATCTATATATAAATAGGCAAGTGGAAAAAATTAAGAACAATTTTAACTGACTTAAACTCAACGTATTCGCTTGATTTTTGTTTTGTTTGATAGATTGTCAATAGGAGCAGTGCAGAATGTATTTTTTATTTCACATTTTTGTGCCTAAGATATTTAAAAACAGTTAAGAATATTAGCCAATCATAAAGCCATGATCTCTCTTTCTCTCTGAATTTGCTAAAAAAAAATTGCAACAAAAAACTGAAAATTAACTAAATTAAATTTGGCTTGGCACTCCGTAAGCACTCAGAAGGAAAAACCTATTTTATTTGTTCATTCTATTCCACCATTTGGTGGTAAAACTATTCTACTAAAGTTCGATTTAAGGCAAATTTTACCTGTTGTTCCACTCGGGACCCGATTTACTTAAATTGAAAATTGCATCATTAGTTGGAAGGAATTTAATTCTTTTCACAAAGTTACCTTAACACAAAATATGAGAGCTAGACCAGAAGCAGTAGAGTTTGTCGAATTTCATAAATAAACTTGGTAATGGTGAATTAAGAAATTATCCAGAATTAGGTGATGACATTATTGAATTGCCACTACAAATAATTGGTTGTTTTGATAATTTAATTACCGATATCTATGGTAATATTCGTGAGAATGTATTATCGGATCAAATTCTTAATTCCGTTATTTTAGCTCCTACCAATGAAGACGGCGCTTCAATAAATAATGATATACTTAATTTTCTTTCAGGGGAGGAGAAGGTTTATTTCAGTTTTTATAAAGTTTCTAATGATGTCAATGACGTAAATGAATATCCTTCCTAATTTTTAAATTCACTGAACGTAAGCGGAATGCCACCGCATAAATTGAAATTGAAAATAAATTCCATTGTTATGCTGATTCGTAATTTGAACATGGCACAAGCCATAGTAAATGGAACTCGAATGAGAGAAAAATGCTTGCACCACAACACCATAGATTGTAAAGTATTAACGGGAGTAGTTCTTAATAAAAGAATTTTGATTCCACGAATATATTTAACATTTTCTGGAACAATTCTTCATTTAAATTTCAGCGGACACAATTTCCAATTATACACGCATTTGTTATGACCACTAACAAGTCACAGGGGCAAAAATTTTAAAAGATAGGTGTCCTTTTGAGACTACCTGTATTTGCTCATGGATAATTATATGTACATAGCTGCGAGTAGAGTTCGTTCATTCGACAGCTAAAATTGTATATTTCAAATGAAAATTGTCAAGGAAACATACTCAATGACAATAGAGTTTTTACGAAGAATATTGTATATAAAGAAATTTTCCTTAGATTAAGATGCTAGTCGTACAACTACTTTAAATATTTTGAATAAAATGAAATTTTTTTACTTTTAGTTTTTCTTCAATTAATCAAAAAAATTTAATATTTTTAACATAGGCAATAAATTTATGTTTCTTAAATGAACATCAAAACCGTTTCTATTATTTATTTGGAAAGCTCACATTAATAGATACAACTATTAAAGTATGAAGTAAGTACGGTAATACATTTTATTATAAATGAAGAAAAATATGACATTTTATCTGAGCGGTTTTGTATTATTGCAATAATGGTTGAATTTCAACCACTAGGCGAACACTAGTACAAATAATTTCTCTATATTTTTTAATCTTTTTATAAAAATTTGGTTAAAATATTACTCATGCTAATAAATTCGTTAATCTTTATAAGTGTAATCTTCTTAAATTTATATTTATCAATTCCAATTCGCTTTGAAAATGTTTCAATAAATTGTGATAAATTGTGATTTTGTTTAAGTGTAAATTTCAAAACTTTGTTATGTATTTATTGTGTTAATTATATATAACTTGTTGTATCTCCGCACATTCCTCCATCCTATATGTTCTTTGTAGAATTCGCAATAAATTTTGGTATAATACTAGCATTTCTGCAGCGTATCAGGAAAATAATTGCGCACTTATGCCCAGTTTTTAACTTAATATTTAAATATGCAATTAGTTAAATTTAACATAAATTTAAATTGTATTTAAATACAGCTTCAGTTTTTCAGTGTTAAATAATTCTTGCTATTAAATAGCAATGAAAATATGGTAGCACTATGAAATGTTAGAAAATTTATCGATAGTTTCAAAGAAAACAGCTGTCTTTTTGATAGGAATCCCTTTTGTTGCCTTTTTTATTTATAAATATACTTATATTTATATATATGAGCATACATATGTATATACTTACATACATATATCTATAATTTTTAATTTAATTTACGTATATATTCTCTTTTATGTTTTATTTCATATTTGAAAAAAATACACACATGTACACAATAATGAATATTTTTTGGAAAAACAACATATAAACAATAAAAAAATTATTGAATAGTATTTCAACCAAATTGTTATAAAAAGGTCAAAACATATAGAGATATTATTAAAAATTGTGAGCACGGCAAAGAAATCATTAAACTAGATGTGTTATAGAAGATTCAAGCAAAATCCAGAAGCAATTAACATCATCAATAAATATAAAGTATATAATAAGAGAATAATACGGACTAATGCCCAGTTTTTAACTTTGTATTTAAATGCCATTTAGCTTTAAATGCCATTTAAATCCGAAATACAGTTCTTCAAGGCTTATTTAATTGCAACTTAAATGAGCAACATTGGGCATTTAAAGTTTATTTAAAGTCCAGAAGTTAACATATGATTTTGCCGTTTGTTTACCTCTCAATTTCTTGGCGTCAAATTAGAGATGGGCGCGTGTTGGATTTTTTCAACACGACACGAACACGAAACCCAAGATGTCAAGCACGAACGAAACACGCACGGCAAAAAATTTCAAAACACGAGACCAACCAACACGCACGAAACTAAATTCAATAAAAAAATTTTTCAACTTAAATTCATTTATGTATGGATGTACATACATATGTACTTATGTACATACAAATATGTTTTTGTTTTAACATAAAAGAATCACATAAACTTAAATATATTTAGTTATTTGCAAATAAATATTTATTACTACGTTTATACGCACGTCTTATTTGCAAATAGAACTATTTGCAAATAACTAATTCACTGTTTATACGGGAAATTGCATACAGGGGCCTTATTCTGAATTGCGATGCGAAAGTCAATGCGATGCGAAAATGAAATGCGATGCGAAAGAAAATTGGTATTCTATAAGGTTTTCGTATTCGCATTCGAGTTTTATTTTAAATCGTGGCAACGCCGGTCAAAAATAACAACGCTGGTCTAAAAAAACGTCAAAGTTAAATTTACAAAAGAAAAATAAAATTAGTGATTGTGCTTAAAAAATAACATTAATTTATATAATATTTGTGTAATTTACCAAAAATGGAATCTGTGGCACTATGGTTTGATGATGAAGAGGCGCATGACCAAAATGAAAGCATGCAGAGAAGATTGCTTAGAAGCAAATCGGATATTCTAAGCTTGAATGCAAAAAGGTAATTTATTTTGAAGCATTGAAAACAATTAATTATGCAAAATATTTCTATTCCAGCTTTATAAAAAATTTAGATTCAGCCAAGAGGCATTTATATATGTTTTAAATAACATTGACTTCGAATTGAATACCACATAATCAAGGGCGATTCCGTCAATTATCAAATTAGCGGCTACGTTAAAATTCCTTGGACAAGGAACTGTCAATGGGGAAATTGTGGATGCCTAAGATCTGCCACAATCTATTACTAATTCACCCAGCTATAAATAATAGTACTAGTGGTAATAACAATTACACAAACATTGCTAGAAATATAAGAGACGAAATAAAAAACAATATGATTTAAAAACTAAAAGTCTTTTCTGTTTTCTTTTCTTTTTAAAAACTTAAAGCCACTTCATTGGTTATATATTTCATTGGTTTTGTTTATTGTACACCTTGAAATCAGCTCAAACCTATTAAAATTAAAGTTGAAGTTACATACTTTTAGAAAATTATATTTTTAAGTGATTAGATATTTTTGCCAGTTGGCTGTGTTTCATCATAATTTACACCATTATTTCAAATTGGTGCGAATTGGTGGTCTTGTTGTTTGTTTCCCTGAATAATTTTAACAATTAATGTAAGAATAAATAAACAAAATTACTATTTTTCACTTACATTTTTGTGCTTTGCGAATGCTGTTTTGCCATCGAATATATTTTGCGATTTTCGTATGTATCTGACATTTGTTTTCGCAATACAGAATACCGACTTGCCGCATTTTCGCATTTTAAATGCGAATAAAAAAAGTACTTTGCGAACATCGTAATACAGAATAGAAAGTGTTCGCATTTGCATGTTTTCCAGTCGCATTGACTTTCGCATCGCAATACAGAATAAGCCTCCAGAACTTATGTTATTATTAGTGATGCCATGTGACGAAAATATGATTGTTTGGTAAGTAAAACACAAAAAACGTTCATGAAGTGGCAACGTCTTACTTTTTATTTGCAAATAGTGTCGTTATTCACGACTTGTTTAAGTGAGTTAATAAGTTACAATAAAAAAGTTATACGGCAACATTCTTCTTTTTTATTTGCAAATAAGGCGTGCGTATAAACGTAGTAATAGATATTTATTTGCAAATAACTAAATATATTTAAGTTTATGTGATTCTTTTATGTTAAAACAAAAATATATTTGTATGTACATAAGTACATATGTATGTACTTATGTGAATTTAAGTTGAAAATTTTTTTATTGAATTTAGTTTCGTGCGTGTTGGTTGGTCTCGTGTATTGAAATTTTTGCCGTGCGTGTTTCGTTCGTGCTTGACATCTTGGTTTTCGTGTTCGTGTCGTGTTGAAAAAATCCAACACGCGCCCATCTCTAATTTGACGCCAAGAAATTGAGAGGTAAACAAACGGCAAAATCATATGTTAACTTCTGGACTTTAAATAAACTTTAAATGCCCAATGTTGCTCATTTAAGTTGCAATTAAATAAGCCTTGAAGAACTGTATTTCGGATTTAAATGGCATTTAAAGCTAAATGGCATTTAAATACAAAGTTAAAAACTGGGCATTAGTCCGTATTATTCTCTTATTATATACTTTATATTTATTGATGATGTTAATTGCTTCTGGATTTTGCTTGAATCTTCTATAACACATCTTAGTTTAATGATTTCTTTGTCGTGCTCACAATTTTTAATAATATCTCTATATGTTTTGACCTTTTTATAACAATTTGGTTGAAATATTATTCAATAATTTTTTTATTGTTTATATGTTGTTTTTCCAAAAAATATTCATTATTGTGTACATGTGTGTATTTTTTTCAAATATGACACAAAATTTTCTCTTTCTTTAATTTTTTTTTAATGTTTATATGTATGTAATATATTAATTTTATTACTAATTCGATAATTTCAAATAAAATTGTTTAACCACTAAATAAGACCTCAAGCTTGAATAATATTTGAACCAAATAATACAAATATTACTTTCGACAAGGGCCAAAACGCCGAAATGTCAATGACTAACTCTATATTGGTAAATAGCTAATCAGGACTACAACAGTTTAATGGAGAGTTTTCTTCTAGGATCTAGTAGCGAGTCGCTCATACAAAGTTGTTAAATTTTTGTGAATCAATACGGGCTTGGTCAACGCGTTCTTAGTGAGGATCTTTCTGTACTATTTCTAAATTAAATAATTTAGAAATCAAGGTGTCTTTACTTAGAAGGTGGCAGCACGAGTGCAATAAATACAACAAAGTAAAAACTAATTTCAAAAAATTATAGTACAACAAATAAATTATTTTGTAAAAACGGGTATAAACAAACATGTCGAGCCTTTGCTGCAATAACGTAATAATTCAAAAAGGTTGTTTTGCAGAAATTGAGTTTAAAGTTTTGAATTTACACACAACTTAATGGTAAAAGAAAATTTGGATCTTTTCTCAAGAGCTGAGTATACAAAATATTTGCTTTTACAGAATATAAAAAACAACAAGGCGAATAATTTCGAAATATAAACTTAAAAACGACATATTTTGAATTATGACGCTATTGCAGCAATGGCTCGATGAGTTAAAGAAATATATACAATATTCGTAAATATGTATGTATATATATACATACAATAAAAAAACATTATACTAGATAACTTAATCGTATTTATCGTCAACTGATAGGAAATATACCAGACAGGTTGATTTCCTGGAACTACTGATATAATGAAAAATTAAAAAAATTAAAAATTGTCACATGGAAACCTACTAAAAATTCATATACCACAAATTTGCAATTGCAACATTACAACACCGGAAATTCTAAAACATATTTTAGCACTAAACACATAGACGACAGCAGACTTCACGACTTCACGGCTTCAAATGCTGCCAATTTCAAATGCTGCTCTGAAGTCAGCTTCATAATTATTTTGAAGAGAGCAACAGCATAATAGTCAGCTGATGTATATTTTAGCAATACAGATTTCAGGGATGCCGGATATATATTTTATAATGATTAAAATTAAAGTTATTGATAAAAAATGTAATAATATCACGAAAAACTATAAAAACACATAAATTTATTTCTTTATTGTATTTTTGTAATGTTCTTTTATGTTTAATATTTAAAAAAGTTTTTGTTTTTATTTTTCCAATTTATATATATAATGGCAACACTATATTTGTTTAATGCTGTCCGTCAAAATAGAAAATAGCCTAAGTTGGCAGCAGCACCAAATGCTGTTGTGCAGTCGTGCTGCTGTGCTGCCTTTAAAATAATTGTTTTCATTTAAATACATGGATTTTATTTTTGACATATTGCTGCTTGCTGTCTGCTGTCGTCTATGTGTTTAGAGCATTTATCAACATGCCCAAAATTTCTCAAACAACGACAAATAGTATTCAAAAACTTATCTAACCCAATATTATTACTAACAAATCCTAGCATTGTAAACATAACTCAAATAGTAAAAAATAATAAAATAGTTTTAGATGTTGTTAACTATAATGAAAATATAAACTTGTTATTTTTAAATTTATTTATTTAAAGAAATATACTTTATAAATAAATTTATAAAATACATAAAAAGTAAAAGAAGTCAAAAAATAATTGACGAAACGTTGGGAATAAAATGTAAAAAATGTATGTTTTTGTTACATTATATAATACAGGCCCAATTATCTTAAATAATAGCCTAACACAGAATACCAAAAATATTGGCCAAACATTTTATTACTATATAACTCAAATAGTAACGTTTTTAAAGAAAAACAATCTTTATAACCTTATCTAATTCAACGTAATATTGTTCTATTATGTAGTCTTAAATTATTCTTTTAACTCTAAATGTAAGCAGATCAACATTTGTTAAATACTCAAAGTATTATAGAATTATCGAGGCTGAGGCCCAAGTAGCCATGGCCCTTATACATTATGTTGTAATTTTTAATTATCTCCTAATGATAATAATAATAATAATAATAATAATAATAATAAAAATAAAAATATCTGCAAAAGTTTAAAATTATTTAGTGTTGAACAGAACTTAAGTGAATCAGGAAAAAGGAAATAAAGAGACCTCAGGCATTCCATATCAAGAAAGTCATTGTATACATACTTGCATATTAATTTAGGTTGAAGTACATTCGATATCAAGCATTCATAGCGCGTGCAGTCATTTGAAGTTGAAAAAAATATTTACTTTTATTTATTTATTTATTTATTATTTATTAATTTGTATGAAATATCGTACATTTTATATGCTAACGAAAACCTTGCTAAGCCGTGATGGCTTGTCTGCAGGTTTATATTAATACAAAACATAAGAAATTTGAACAGTGTATTAATTTTTTTTTAAGTAGTGAGTTTTTGCAAAATTAATATACTTAGAGTAAAATAAAATAATAAAAGAAAATAAATGAAAAGAAAATTAAAAGAAAATGAAAAAAATATAAAATGAAAATAAAATTAAAATAAAATAAAATTATATAAAATTAAAATAAAATTAAAATAAAATGAAAATGAAATGAAAAGAAATGAAAAAGCTCTCCTGTGATTTTATTGTTGGTGCAAGAAATGAGTTTTAAGAGTCTTCCTTCTAAATTGTCTGTTGTTGGCTTTATTAATGACATCAATAGGCATGCTGTTGTATATATTTGGTAGTATTACTGCTAACGTATTTTTTCCGTACTCGTTATTCGCAAATGCAACCTTATATCTCCCTTCTATGTTTCTTCTAGTCAAGTGTTGGTGGTCAATTGCACTGTGTGTAATTTTTTAAGTCGTGGCAAAATAACCATATACGGACACCACTACGTGATAAAAGACTAAAAAAAAGACCCGTGTCTCCCAATTTTCCCCAAAGTCATGCACTTTTTTTTATGGGCCGCCAAAGATTTGGGGCCTCGGTATCATTTTCGCAAAAAAGTGATCATTTTCTCGGGCTCATATCTTGCAAACCGTTCCGAATTTCGATTTACTCTCTGAGGCAAACTTGTAGTTCTTGTCATAAAGAACAAAAATTGCGAACATATAAAATCAAAAAAAAACTTCACCTTCCAGATAAAAATCGCAAAAAACTTAAAAAATTCGATTTTTTTACCTTTTTCTCTTGTTCAGGTCCATAGGTAGCAAACCGTTCAAAATTCAAGGAAACAATCAGCTACAAAAATTTACCTAAGATCTCAATAAACAAATTTCTACAACATATAAACTTCCTGGGAATAATTCTGAACACCGTTTAGGTAGCGCTTAGGTAGCCGCAAAAGTGAAAAAAGTGACGCTATATATATATATATATATATATATATATATATATATATATATATATATATATGTATATATATATATATATATATATATTTCTTAATTGTATAATTTTAGCTTTTTTTGTATCTCTTTTAAATATTTCGCGAACGGTCTTCGAAACCGCATAATACTGTATTTATTAATTTATTTCGTTTAAATACAATTATCTAGATGTGTCTTTTTGGATATCCCACTTGCATGCAAGGATGTTGAAAATTGTGCTTTTTTAATTAAGTTTTAAAACACTGAAATTTTTTAAAGTAGTTTCCGCTTTTTAGAGATGCGCAGAAAATAGACATATACATATATGAACTATTTATTGTAAAAAATGGAATCTATTAAGAGTGCTAAAAATTTTGGAGAAGAAGTTCATATTTTTGAAAGGTTTTCTATGTACGTCTACTTCTGTGTGAAGTAAACAACTGTTATCACCCATCATGTTGATCTTCCACCCATCCTTGGTATCATATCTGCCATCACTTTTCTCTTATATTACTTTAGTTATGAGGAAGTAAAGATGTTTGTTCAAGAACAGATATATCACAGTGGTAAAGCGTGGGCGAAGCCCAAATTCTTCAAAGATCTCATCTTTTCCCAAGATATCCAGGGATATCGACGCAGCTAACCGTCAAAACCGTTTCAAAATATTGCAAGATGACAGCGACAAACCGGGCGAGTCCTCGAAAAAAAATCTCAAAACCACCACCAATCTACCTGAGACAAAAAAATTCAAACACGCTTAATAAAAAATTAATCTCGGTCATTAGTGAAAAGGCATTTCATATTGTTCCAATAAAACGTGGTGACATTGATGAAACAAAATATACGATGAAAAAGACTTCCGCAAAATGGTCACTGAATTTGAGAAAAATAAAACAAGTTTCTACACTTTCCAGCTTAAGAGTGCTAAAGGCCTACAGATCGTATTGAAGGGCATAGATTTTTATGTTGTTCCTGAGGAAATAAAAGATGCTCTCACCCTCCAGGGGTTTAAGGTAAAGAATTTCTCTAACATAATAAACAGGGAGAAGATCCCCCAACCTTTAATTCGCGTTGAACTGGAGCCAAACGATGTAATATTGAAGAAAAATGAGACCCATCCCATTTATAACCTAAAATATCTCTATTGTTTGTTGTTGGCTTAGCTAGGTATATGCCTGCATTTCATTGGCGCTAACCAAATCATCAGTACCCTTTAGCCAAATCATGATTGAAAGCATTCAAAGCTCGTATACTTAAGCCACAGACTACAAACACTATATGAGAATTCAAACAGAACTCAATCATATTTTTCTATTTGTAATCAACAAAAACACAAAAGTATAAATAGCTTTAGAATGCTTTTTGTACAATCACAACACAACAAGCAATTATAATTGACTTGCGTCTTTTTGTTTTTTGTTTTTTCTTTTTACGCCTTTATACAATTAATCGCCCGTTGGGTGATAATGAAAGTATTTATAAGGCAATGAAAAAACAAAATTTATAATAACAATATTTATCAAATTCGTTATTCGAGATATTCTCCAAAATAACCATTTTAACATATACCTAGCTAAGCCAACAACAAACAATATAATGTTGAAATGGTTATTTTGGAGAATATCTCGAATAACGAATTTGATAACTAAAATATCTCTTATATCGGAAAATCACAGTTGAAGAACCACACAAGCGTTCAGGACCCGTACAGTGCCATAACTGTCAAGAATATGTGCTTGTGTTGTTCCTGAGGAAATAAAAGATGCTCTCACCCTCCTGGGGTTTAAGGTAAAGAATGTCTCTAACATAATAAATAGGGGGAAGATCCCCCAACCTTTATTTCGCGTTGAACTGGGGCCAAACGATGTAATATGGAAGAAAAATGAGACCCATCCCATTTACAACCTAAAATATCTCTTATAGCGGAAAATCACAGTTGAAGAACCACACAAGCGTTCAGGACCCGTAGAGTGACATGACTGTCAAGAATATGGCCATACGAAAAGTTATTGCAAATTACCTACTGTTTGTGTTGTGTGCGGTGAATTGCACGAGACTGCCATTTGCAATAAGTCGAATAACCAGAAGGAAAAAAAGTGCAGTAATTGTGGAGGTAATCACACTGCTAACTACAGAGGATGCCCTATATACTCTTTCGTTAAACAGGCTATGAGTCAAAAGCCTAAAGTAACCCCACCGCACACAGGAAATACGTACTCCGCTACTTATTCTCCTATGGCCCAACCAATCTCTACACAAATATCGTATGATGACGCTGTGAAGATCAACTTTATTCCCATTCAAGAAGTGTCACCACCAAATAATACAACAAATGCTGTTAAAAATGTTATAATATTTATACTTTACAATATATATAGTACTTGTTCTTAAAAATTAAAATGTTTTCAATACTTTTACAATACAAATCAAGGATTTGTAAAACAAATGAAAAATTGGATTTGAAAAAAGGAGAAAAAGAAGAAAAGAAAACTGAATCTAGGAGCACTAAAAATTTTTAAGTTTAATAAAATAAATAAATTTTACTTTCATTATTAAAAGTCTTTTCTTCAATAATTCTTCAAAATTTTTATTTTAATTTAAAAAAAAAAAATAAAATAAAATGTATAAAACACCGCCCGTTCATAAAAAAAATCGCAAGCTGTGGTAAATGCAATGGTCGTGATACAATGGATATGGTCCAATGCGATAGTTGTGATATATGGTACCATTTCACATGCGTAAGAGTCAACCAATCTATTTTGAACCATCCTTGGAAATGTATCAAGTGCAAAAACCAAATCAGCCAATCAAAGGAATGCAAAATACCGCAGAAAGCAAGAACTGTGTCAGTTAAAGTTGTTTCCGATTGTGGTAATTTTAATAAGACAGCGTCTGTACACAATTTGAACAAGTCAACAAAGGTTTCTGTCAAATCCTCTCGCCATTCGAAAATGGATCTCGAACTTATGCGATTACAGGAGGAAAAGACGCTGGAACAAAAATATTTGCAAAAGAAATTTGAAATTATACAAAGGTCTGAACATGATTCCCAAAGCAATTATAGCGATTATAGTCAACAAAATGTAAGAACACGCCAGTGGGTTTCGGAACTACCAGAGCCAATTCAACCAGAAAGGTTGTTTGAAAACCATCATGAAGAATTGGCGGATGATATGCATTTAACTCGTTCCAAACTTGCCGCACGACAAGTTTTATCGAAAGATTTGCCCATATTTTCAGGCAAACCGGAAGAATGGCCTGTGTTTTTAAGTTCTTACGAAGAAAGTACAAAAATTTGTGGTTTTTCCGAATCAGAAAATCTATTAAGATTGCAGAAAGCTTTAAAAGGAAAGGCTTATGATTTAGTATACTCTTAGTTGCTGCTGAAATTATGAAAACGTTGAAAATAATGTTTGGCCACCCTGAAATTATCATTAATAATTTGATAGAGAAAATACGCTACGAATCTGCACTGAAATCAGAAATGCTCGAAGGTCTCATATCCTATGCAATATCTGTAAAAAATCTATGTTCTTCATTAGAGGCGTCGCACATGACAAAGCATCTTATGAATCCACTTTTGATGCAAGAACTTGTAAGTAAATTACCGGCACAAAATAAACTAAGCTGGTCATTATATATAGGTGAATCTGAGCCTGATATTTCAAAGTTTTCGAGTTGGCTTTTCGGTTTAGCGGAAGCTGCAACTCGAATAAGCAATACATGTACGTTTAATATAGTAAATATTAATGTACATACACGTGAGACTGAAAAAGGTAATAGATAAAAATCAGAAATGTTACGCATGTGATAAAAGCCATTTGTTACAAGAATGTAAAAAATTTAAATCGCTAAAGCTACATGAAAGGTGGGAAATAGTTAAAGTAAAAAAATTATGCCGAATTTGTTTAAAAAAACATGGAAACTTTCGTTGTTCAGATGCCAGATGTTCCATTCAAGGATGTGAATTTAGGCATCATAAATTGTTGCATAAATTTGCTCAAATTCCTGTAACAGTATCAACTCATTCGAAAGATTATAGAATTGAGAATAAAAGTCTAACCCAAACGTTCTTCAAGATTCTACCAGTAATTTTACATCATAATGATCGCTGTATTGAAATTTTTGCAATGCTTAATGATGGATCAAATGTCACTTTAGTTGATCAAGATGTTTGTGACTATTTAGGAGTTCAAGGTGCAGTAGAGACATTGTGTCTTAAATGGACGTCAGGTGCGACGCGTAAAGAGGAAGATTCTATGAATGTAAATATGCAGATTTCGGGTTATGGTCAAGAATCAAAGAAGTATGACTTATTCAATAGCCAAACCGTGAAGCAGTTATGTCTGCCTGTACAAACCTTGGAAGATAAACAAGTTAAGTATTATAGACATTTAAAACATCTTCCCATTAAAACTTATACTAATGCGATGCCAAAAATTCTAATTGGTCTTAACAATGGTCATCTTATTAATACGCTTAAAACGGCTGAAGGTCACTACAAAACACGTCTTGGTTGGGTAATTCATGGTGGTGGGGTGACTTCAAATAGAAACCAGAATGTTCTACATATTAATACCTGTGAATGTAACCATGATCTTGGAAAGCTCCAGAATCTTATGTCAGAATATATTTCTCTGGAAAACATTGGAAAACCATATGAACTGAAATCAGCTGAAGAGGAAAGAGCCAATTCCATTTTAGAGTCTACAACGAAACGTGTTGGAAAACGATTTGAAACTGTCCTTTTATGGAAAAACGATCAACTAGATGTTCCAAACAACTTTCATATGGCACTAAAAAGACTCAAATGTCTAGAACAAAAATTTAATCCTACTGAAAAGGAAAATATAAACAAACGAATTTTAAGTCTTGTAGATAAGGGATATGCCCGAAAATTAACTGCAGATGAAACATTAGAATCAAATGGTCGAGTATGGTACCTGCCAATCTTTACCGTAACAAATCCCAATAAGCCAAATAAAATACGATTAGTTTGGGACGCTGCCGCCAAAGTTAATGGAGTTTCATTGAATTCAATGCTGTTAAAAGGTCCTGATCTAATGGCTCCCATGCTTAAAGTTCTGTATGGATTTCGGATGAAGAAAATAGCAATAACAGCAGATATAAAGGAAATGTTCCATCAAGTAAGAATACGCAAGGACGATCAAACTGCGCAACGCTTTCTCTGGAAAAGCACTGAAACATCATCTTATCCAGATGTATACATCATGCATGGTGCTGCCTGCTCTCCGAGTTCAGCACAATATGTTAAAAATAAAAATGCCTTAGAGTTTCAAGGGAGTCATCCCAGGGCAGTTAATTCTATTATTCATCATCACTATGTAGATGATCTTCTTGATTGTGCTGATACCCCTCAAGCTGCAATACAGCTTGCTAGAGATGTGGCTAATATCCAAAAGGAAGGTGGTTTCATAATACGAAATTTTAGATCTAATTCTTCAGAAGTACTTCACAGCCCTACGGACCTAGAAGTAGATGTAGCTTTGAATGAAAGTATTAATATTGAGTTGTCGTCGGAGAAAGTACTTGGAATGTGGTGATTAACTGAAACAGATGAATTTACTTTTTTGTTAAAACTAAAGCAATTAGATAAATCATTACTTATTGATACAAAAAAACCCACTAAACTTGATATTCTTCGAACACTAATGTCTATTTTCGATCCATTTGGATTTCTTTCTCCCTATGTGGTTTATTTAAAAATTATACTACAAGAGGTGTGGAGAACAACCGATGACTGGAATTTGTTAATAACAGACCCTGTATTCAAAAAATGGAGGGTTTGGATAAAGCTGTTACCCAAAATAGAAAACGTTAAAATACCTAGATGGTGTAATTTAACACAAAGTTCCCAAGTACAACTACATATTTTCGTTGATGCTAGTGAACAAGCTTATGCAGCAGTAGCCTATCTTAGGGTCCTATGCAATGGCAAGCTTTTATGTAGACTTGTTGGTTCAAAGTCAAAGGTCGCACCAAAACAACCTATATCAATTCCAAGAATGGAGTTATTAGCAGCCGTGCTAGGTGTACGATTAGCAACTACTATATGTAAAATGCATGAACTGCATTTAGAAAGACGATATTTTTGGAGTGACTCAAATACTGTTCTTTCCTGGATAAATTCTGAAGCAAGAAATTATAAACAGTTTGTTATGTTTCGCATAGGTGAAATTCTTGAGGGAACAGAAACATATGAGTGGAGATATATTCCTAGTAAATTAAACGTTGCTGATGATGCTACAAAGTGGAAAGGTGAAAGTGTATTTGATATGGAGCACAGGTGGTTTCGAGGACCGCCATTCTTAAAAGAGAATGAAAATACTTGGCCAAAAAAACAAAAATTTGAAAAGTCGAATCAAGCACTAAGACCACATATAATAATGATTCACGAACGTGAACAAAACACTAATAATATTCAGTGTTCAAATATGACAGTATTTTCCTCTTGGGATAAATTATTAAAAACGGTTTACCAAATATTTAAATTTTTTTACTTATTGAGACGCCAAAACATTCCTCGCTCCGACATCTTGGCAAAAGCAGAAAATATTATTTACAAGCTTATCTAAATGGATATATTTAGCGATGAAATATGCTTATTACAGGCAGGTGAAAGTGTAAATAAAACCAGTTTGCTCTACAAGTGTTCCCCATATCTAGATAATAATTGTATAATATGTCTACGAGGTCGTATTGACTTGGCTAATATATGTGAAGAAACTAAACGACCTATAATTCTGCCCCGATGTCATTACGGAACTTATCTCATCCTTAATCATTATCATAAACAATACCATCATGTCCAACATGAGACTTGTATTAACGAAGTTCGTCAGAAATTTTATATTCCACGACTAAGAGCCGAAATGAAGAAAATTCGTAACAAATGTCAACATTGTAAAAACTTTAATGCTATACCATTTGTTCCTGAAATGTCTAGTTTACCAGTTGGTCGGCTGTCTTATTGTCAAAGACCATTTTCCTATGTTGGATTCGATTATTTTGGTCCATTATATGTAACCGTAGGTCGCCATAAAGAAAAGCGTTGGGGTGTTACTTTCACGTGTATGACAATAAGGGCAATACACATTGAAGTAGCAAAAGACTTAACCACAGATTCTTGCATAATTGTAATCCAAAACTTCATAGCAAGACGTGGAACTCCATTAGAAATTTATTGTGATAACGGGACAAACTTGAAAGGAGCAGAGGCAGAGCTAAAAGGAGCTATTAGTGAAATTAACTTTAAACAAATCGAAATAAAATTTTTGACTTCTACAACAAAATGGAGGTTTAATCCGCCAGCTTCGCCGCACATGGGTGGCTGTTGGGAAAGGCTTATCAGATCAGTGAGGAAAATACTGTATAAAATTAGTCCTCAATTTAAATTTCATGACGATACTCTTGTAAGCGCATTAATTGAGTGGGAACGTGTAATAAATTCTAGACCATTAACTTATGTAGATCTCGAGACATCATCTGATGAAGCTTTGACACCGAATCATTTTCTTCTTGGCTCATCTAATGGACAGAAACCTCTTGGTGAATTTATTGAAGCAGATTGTAAGCTTCGAAAAAATTGGAGAAAACTACAATACTTTTCTAACTTATTTTGGAAACGATGGGTGCAAGAATATCTTCCAACACTAACAAAGAGAACAAAGTGGTTTAAAAAACAAAAAATCTATCAATTAATGATGTGGTAATTGTAGTAGATCCGAATTTTCCTCGTAATAATTGGCCACTAGGAATAATAATTGCGGTATACAAAGGAAAAGATGGCAATATACGTAGTGCATCAGTAAAAACCAAAGATGGAGTCTTCATAAGACCTGTAGCAAAACTTGCAAGACTCGATGTAAAGGCCTCAGAAAATTAGGTTGTTAAAAATAATATATCTGCATATATTATATTTAACGAGGGGGAGGTATGTTAAAAATGTTATAATATTTATACTTTACAATATATATACTTGTTCTTAAAAATTAAAATGTTTTCAATACTTCCTTGATTTGTAAAACAAATGAAAAATTGGATTTGAAAAAAGGAGAAAAAGAAGAAAAGAAAACTGAATCTAGGAGCACTAAAGATTTTGAAGTTAAATAAAATAAATAAATTTTACTTTCATTATTAAAAGTCTTTTCTTCAATAAAATGCAAACGCAAGCTTTAATTTCTTAAAGCTACTATTGATAATCTGGTGCAAACTATAAACAACTTTACAACAAATATGACTAGCATGATGCAAGAAATGCTGCGAATGCAGAACACTCTGCTTCTAGCATTAGTTAACAAGCCATGAACACTTTAAAATTATGTTTCTGGAACGCAAACGGCATTCGCCAACACAAATATGAACCTGAGCACTTCCTCTCGGTAAAAAATATTGATATAATGTTGGTATCGGAGACTCATTTGACTTCGAGAAGCCTTTTTAAAATTAATGGCTACACCTTATATGATTCAAAGGATCCGAGAGGAAGAGCATGCGGAGGATCAGCAATTCTAATAAAGTCAAGACTCAAACACTATATTCTTGAGAACATTTGTGAAGACCATCTACAAGCAACAAATATTTGTATCGAACATTTTTGTACAAATCTCGTAATATCATCAGTTTACTCCCCTCCCAGATTTTCAATCACTGAGGATCAATACGAGGATATCTATAAAACTCTTGGACCTTGCTTCGTAGCAGCTGGGGACTACAATGCAAAACATACGTTCTGGGGATCGCGTTTTATTACACCTAGAGGTCGAGCGTTGTTCAACACAATTTAAAAAATTTCGTTTGGATGTCATTACGAGCGGGGAGCCCACTTACTGGCCTACTGACATACAAAATAAATGTAACCAGTTATTTTGACACCTCGTCACAATTGACAATGTTCAGTTCGAGTGGCAACGCACTGATTGTAACGAGTTATTCTGGGACCTTGTCAACTCTGACAGTGTTCAATACGAGTGGCAACGTACTGATTGACCAATGATCAGCGGGCTTCTAAAATTATTTTTAAACGATGCTCGTTGAGTTACTGTTGGCCAATCAGAACCGAGCTTCTATAATTTCGACAGTTTTTTTTCTGACAAGCATAACAAAAGGTTAAAAACTAGAGGACACAGAAGAAAACTAGCACCGGCGAGTATAACACGCAGTTTTAAGAGAAAATATTTTAAATAATAAAAAAAGAAAAAAAGGCAAAAATTTCTGATATAACAGCTCAGGTGTGGGGTGCTTTTAAAATAAAGTGTAATAAAAAAAAAATAATAATAAATACTACGTTTTCGATGGCCGCTCGACTATCAAAGCAACAGCTACTGGAGGCATTAAAAAATGCTGGTGTGGAAATTCCGGCAAACGCCACCTCTGCTCGCCTCCGCGATTTGTACGAGAATGCGGTGATGGGTAAAGACGCCATACTAGGCAAAAGCTTAACCGTAGCTACCGCTCCCGATGCCTTAAGTCTAGAAGACGCTGATGCCGACATAGAAACTGAAGCCACTGAGGTAACTCTTGAGGTCTGTGCCACAACTGATGCTGATGCTAAATATGGACTTGACGTTAAGTCAGATGCTCTTGTAGAAGGTCAGTCCCACGCTGGCCATGCTTTTGCTTTTGCCGGCGAACCCGTTGACCTAGACAGACAGCTGGAAACTCTGCGAAAAAAAACGTGAAGTTCTAGAGCTGCAACGCGCCATAGCTGCGTTAGAGAGCAATATACCATCGCGGCCTGTAGTGTCTCAAACGTCCGCAATCGCCACTACAAGTAGACTTACTTTTCGCGATATCGAACACGCCATTGTGAAGTTTGATGGGGAAAATCGGGCATATAATGTAAACGATTTTTTGCGCAATTTCGAAAGAGTCATGGACATGGTCGCAGCTGAAGACTTGTTTAAGTATACGTCACTATGCAACTCATTGACAGGCACTGCGAGACTTCTCCTAAATAAAACTGATATTTTGAGCTATAATCAGCTAAAGGCGGCACTGATTAAAGAATTTGGTCGTACGTATAAGCCGTGGCGAAATTTATAAAATACTAGCCAGCCACAAATGGAATAAAAAGGATAATGTGCGCCGTTACGTCTTGGAGATGGAAAATATTGCTTCTCGATGCGGTGACATCGGCGAATTTGAACTAATCAGCTTTATAATTGATGGTATGCAGGACAATACTCCAGAGGCATATCTGCTGATGAACGCGCGTACAATGGAACAATTTAAGGAGTCCTTGGACTTATACGAGCAACGTCGTGAAAATCGTCCTTTGATTAGCCATGACATAGCATCACAAAAGAAAAGGGTAATGTCGACAAAATCAGCTGAGGTGAATGAATCTACGTCTGAAGTACGTTGCTATAACTGCACGCAGATGGGGCACTATCAAAGCAAGTGCCCATATGAAAGACGACCTGATGGGAGCTGTTTTCGCTGCTGGCAGATGGGGCATGATCATCGCAATTGCACTAACCCGAAGAAGCCATTAGTCATGCGTAGGAAGGAAGTAGCCGCTGTACATCATGATGAAACCGAGGTCAATGAAGATTTCTACGGGAGAGTTATAAAAGCTGTTAACAATGTAAGTATTGCCTTTTGTGATAGCAGGGTCAAGTGCAATAGATTCATGAAATGTTCTTCTCTTTTCGATACTGGTAGCCCAACCAGCTTTGTTAGGAAATCGTTTGTTCCATTCAAGATAAATAACACCGCGGTTAAGTCCAAATATTGTGGCCTTGGCAAATCCAACTTGATGACATATGGAAAAACTGGAGTGAAAATTAAATTTAAAAATAAATGTAAACAATTCACTTTGAATGTTGTACCAGATACAACTATGTCGCTCCCACTTATATTGGGGCGGGATTTTCTTAAAATATTTAACATTGACTTATGCCAAAAATTGGATAAGAGTGATGTTGCAAATAAATCAACTGAATTTCTTGATAAGAATCATTCGTCTATCTGTGCACTTGATCCGGGGGAACTTAGAACAGAGGGTCAGGCAGATGTTAGTCGTAACGTAAGAGGCTCTTCTGTTATTAATGAGGTCTATTTGGGATATGGTTCTGGGGGTAGGGGTTATGATCGGTTCGGTATTGGGGAGTCTGCAGTTCATCCAGGTGGAGGTGATCTGCTGGGGGACTGTTCAGGCGGCCCTTGTGGATTTGAGAACGGGCATGACTGTAATGCTGCTGATATATGTGGCTTAAGGCGAGATTGCTGTGTTACAGTAGTTTCTTCGGATGTTGACATTAATCCGAACCTCAGTCAGGAACATTTCGATGAGCTGTATGGGGCTTTGAGGGAGAATTATCTTGAGGCAGGTGACATTAAGGAGCTACCCTACGACTATGAGATGAATATTAGACTGACAAGCGATGTTCCGTTTCATTCCTTGCCACGCCGTTTGTCTTATTACGAGAGGGGTGAATTACAAAGAATTACGGATGAGCTACTGGCTAATAAGATAATTAGGCCCAGTGACTCCCCATACGCCTCCGCTGTGGTGCTGGTGAGGAAGAAGAACGGGGACATTCGCAAGTGTGTGGATTATCGTCCTTTGAATAAACTTACTGTCAGGGACAACTTTCCACTGCCCCTTATTGAAGATTGTATAGAATACTTGGGTGGAAAGCGGTATTTCACGACCCTTGATTTGCGTAACGGATTTTTCCATGTTAAGATGGCCGAGGATTCTGTTAAATACACGTCTTTTGTGACGCCATATGGCCAATTTGAGTATTTGCGTATGCCCTTCGGCCTAAAGAATGCACCCGCTGTTTTCCAACGATATATTTATAATATATTTAGGGATTTGGTTGATGAGGGAAGGATAATCATTTATATGGACGATATAATTATTGCCACCACTGACTTTACGGCACACTTGCAATTGGTTTCTAAGGTATTACGGAGAATGAAGGAGAGGGGGCTTGAGTTGCGAATACCCAAATGCAAATTTGGCTATAGTAGTATAGAGTACTTGGGATATTGTGTGGGTCCTGAGGGAATCAGGCCGGGTGATTCTCATCTATCCGCGATAAGGTGTTATCCGTTTCCACGCAACCAGGCCGAGATGAGAACGTGTTTAGGGCTATTTTCTTACTTCAGGAAATTTGTACCGGGTCATGCAAGGATTATGAAGGTTTTGAGACAGTTGACACTAGACGGGAGATATGAGCCAACAGATGAATGTTATAGGGCCTTTAATACGTTAAAGGAAATTTTATCGTCTGGCCCTGTTCTTGCTATTTATGATCAGCATAAACAAACTGAATTGCATTGTGACGCGAGCGCATCCGGATTTGGGGCGGTTCTACTACAACGCCAAATGGATGGAAAGTTTCATCCCGTCATGTTTTATTCTAGGGCAACGACGGCTGCTGAGATGCGGTATCATAGTTTTGAGTTGGAGACTCTGGCCATCATATATGCTCTGCGCCGGTTTAGAGTATATCTGCAAGGGATTCCTTTCAAACTTGTAACTGACTGTAACTCGTTGACATTGACTTTGGGTAGGAAATAACTGAATGCAAGGATTGCACGTTGGGCCCTTGAGTTGGAGGACTATAATTACACAATAGTGCACCGAGGAGGTGTCAGCATGGGGCATGTTGATGCCCTTAGCCGCTGCTCCTCGGCCGGGACTGGTGATGTCGATACTTGTGCCGCTGTAGAGAGTAGAAAGGGGCATGAGAAATGCGAATTGGTATCGACCGTGGATTCGCACGAGGTAGATTTTTATATTCAGGTTGCCCAGAATAGGGATGGTACGATTGTCCGACTAAGGAAAATGTTGGAGGAGGCAACGGTGAAGGGTTTTGAATTGAAGGACGGTTTAGTTTTCAGAATCTGCGGACCTGGGATTATTCGTGCCCTCCGAGATGGAGTATAACGTTATTAGGCTGATACATGAGAAGATATGCCACTTGGGAGTGGAAAAGACATGCAACCAGATAAAAAGGAATTACTGGTTCCCAAAGATGAGGCATAAGGTAGAGAGGTTTATAAAGAACTGTATTTGATGTATTATGTGTTCGGCCCCTGCCCATATTGGTGCACAGAATCTTCATAGTATACCTAAGAGGCCAATTCCTTTCGATACGATACATATAGACCATTTTGGCCCTTTACCGTCTATCAACTCTAAGAGGAAATACATTCTAGTGATTATCGACGCCTTCACGAAATACGTGCGCCTCTACCCAGTCATTTCCACTAGCACGAGGGAGGTTATTGCATGCTTGGACAAATATTTTAGTTATTACAGCAGACCAAGGCGCATCGTATCTGATAGGGGGACCTGTTTCACTTCCCTTGAGTTTGGCGCTTATCTATTGAGGAACAATATATTACACGTTAAGGTTGCGACCGCCTCCCCGCAGGCTAATGGGCAGGTGGAGCGTGTAACCAGGTTAATACGGGCTATGTTGAGCAAGATAGCGGAGCCAATTAGTCATTCTGATTGGGCCGTTATGCTGGGTAGGGTAGAGTACGGTTTGAACAATACCGTGCACTCTACGACTAATGAGATTCCAAGTAGACTGCTTTTTGGGGTGGAACAAAGGGGTGGTGAGGTTGACGAACTTACAGAATATCTCGACGAAAAGCTGAATACAGACACGAATTGTAACTTGAATGAAGTTCGGTCATCTGCTCTAGATGCGATAAAAGGGTCACAGGAATACTCCCAGCGACGTTTTCAGCAGCATAGCAGGCCGGCGGAGCAGTACAAAGAGGGTGATTTTGTCGTCATCCGAAATGTGGACACTGCCGCCGGGACGAACAAGAAATTGATTCCAAAATATCGCGGCCCATATGTCATTCATAAGATTTTGCCACATGATCGTTACGTAATTAGGGATGTTGAGAATTGCCAACTTACGCAAATACCATACGATGGCATCATAGAGTCTTCCAGGCTAAGGAGATGGTTAATAAACGACGATGCATCTGTCTGATTCAGATAAATGACCCCAATGCAATTGGCAATACCTCTAGCAATAAGAATATAAGTGTAATTATAATATTGTGAGTTATACTAGCCGTGTGTTTGTTTACAATCGAGGTCGATTGAGATGTCAGGTTGGCCGAAGCTGTAACCAGTTATTTTGACACCTCGTCACAATTGACAATGTTCAGTTCGAGTGGCAACGCACTGATTGTAACGAGTTATTCTGGGACCTTGTCAACTCTGACAGTGTTCAATACGAGTGGCAACGTACTGATTGACCAATGATCAGCGGGCTTCTAAAATTATTTTTAAACGATGCTCGTTGAGTTACTGTTGGCCAATCAGAACCGAGCTTCTATACTTTCGACAGTTTTTTTTCTGACAAGCATAACAAAAGGTTAAAAACTAGAGGACACAGAAGAAAACTAGCACCGGCGAGTATAACACGCAGTTTTAAGAGAAAATATTTTAAATAATAAAAAAAGAAAAAAAGGCAAAAATTTCTGATATAACACTAGGGATTTAATTCATGTTGAAGCTTCACATGATCTCTCCTCCGATCACTCTCCCACGATCGTTACAATTTGTAGCCCACTAAGAAGTGACTTACCTCACCCATATGTGAAGGTGATAAATCATGTTAATTGGCTGGGGTTCAAAAAATATCTCAGTAGTCATTGTACGGAAAACATCAAGCTTAGAACTTCCGATGATATTGAATTTAACATTGCCAATCTTACTGAAAATATTAAACAGGCTGCTAAACATGCCACTACCTCCTATCCGCAGACTGGGTTTAATAGAATTGATTTTGCGGATATTGAACGTCTCGTATCTGAAAAAAGAAGAGCTAGAAGGGAATGGCAACAGCACAGATTACACCAACATAAAATCAAACTTAGAGAATGCACTAAACGATTCCAAGAGTTGCTTGCATCTGAAAAATCTGCTTCTCTTAAGAACTATCTGGAAGGTCTCGATGTCACAGCAGCATCTAATTACTCCTTGTCGCGCGCGGCTAAAAACTTAAAACACCCGTTGAATCTAAACCACCCCTGCGCACTTCTACCGGAGGTTGGGCAAGAACCAATACTGAAAAAGGTAACATATTTGCTGGGCATTTAAAATACGTATTTACCTCAAACACATGTACTGGTGCTCTTGATTTGCCGAGTGTAGTTGCTCTACCCCCTCGACCTATAAAGTTTAAGATGCGTGATGTAAATAAACTAATTGCTGAAACCAACCCAAAGAAGGTCCGGGTATTGATGGAATTAGTAACAAGATGCTGATGAAGTTGCCTCGTGTTGCTGTTAGAATCCTGTTATTTATTTTTAACGGCATTTTACGCTTGCAGTATTATCCACACAGCTGGAAACTTGCCATGGTTAAAATGATTCCAAAGGCGGGCAAAGATCTTACCAAGGCTGAAGCATACAGGCCAATAAGTTTATTGTCAACAATTTCAAAACTCTTCGAAAAACTGCTCATGACAAAATTGTCCCCAATTCTAGCTGATAATGGGTGTATACCGGACCATCAATTTGGTTTTAGAAGTCAGCATAGCGCCATTGAACAAACTCATAGATTGATTTATAAGAAGAACATTTGAAAAAAGAAGTATTGTTCTTCCCTCTTTATTGATGTTTCTCAGGCATTTGATAAAGTGTGGCATAAAGGCCTATTTCTAAAATTGAAGACATATCTATGACTGTGCCCGAAACTATATCATCTGGTGTGCCACAGGGTAGTATACTGGGGCCAGTTTTGTATTTGATTTATACCTGTGATATGCCTTTGAGCAGTAATATCTTCACTTCTACATTTGCCGATGATACAGCCTGCCTTAGTGTGCATGAAAACCCTCACGAGGCATCCCGATATCTTCAGGAACATATTAACCTGTTGGAGATGTGGTTGAACTTATGTAGAATAAAAGTAAATGAACAAAAGTGTGTTCATGTCACATTTACTTTACGAAGAGACACTTGTTCCCCACTCGAATCAACAATCAAGTTGTTCCTCAACATTCACAGGTGAAATACCTTTGTATACACCTTGACCGACGGCTTACATGGAAACACCACACTGACTCTAAGCTAACACAAATGAAGCTTAAATTAACCCAGATATATTGGCTGATTGGTAGAAATACAACCCTTAGTCTAGACTGTAAACTTTTAATATACAAGTCGCTTTTGAAACCCATATGGTGTTACGGAATTCAGCTATGGGGCACTGCTTCAGCTTCCAATGTAGAGAGAATCCAACGAATGCAAAACAAAATTTTGAGGTTAATAACATCGGCTCCATGGTACATGAAAGATTAAAACTTACATCGTGATCTGAGTATGCCACTTGTGACCGCTGAAATTGCAAAATATGCAGACAAATATTTAACAAAACTCGAGTCCCATCCTAATCCTCTTGCTCGTAACATCTTGAACTTTACTGGACACATCCGCTTAAAAAAGAGGGACACTACGGCTTTAATACGCCGCACTCCAGATGAAACTTTTTGAAAATATTTTTGTGCTTAACATGACATTTATGTATTATTAATTATTATCACTAAGTTTATGTCTGACGCTGGCTGGGCCTAATAATTACATATATATTTAAGATTTGAATACTTGTTATTAGTTCAGTTTTGAAGATACAATAAATAAATATAAGCGTGAAAAAAATATAAATAATACAAAAATCTTGTGTACTAATTTTGTAAATTTATGTATCATTATGCGTACATAAAAAATTCAATTATTACACAAAAAGTGCTTAAAAAAAATTGCTGAGCTTAAGATATTTAAAAATTTACAAACTCTGCTTTAAATGTCAAAATATAATTTTTTTTAATATTAAGCTTGGTTTTTTTATTAGTAAAAGGAAAAGTAAGAAAATAATGTAAAATAATACATAGAAAGAAATGTTGATTGACTTGCAATAATAGCAGTGTTGTTTCATTAGAAAAATTTAGTTCGAAATTGTTACTAATACATATGAAGGGTAATTTTTTAAGAGTTTTCGGATTGTATTAAAAAAACACGTAAAATTTAAAGAAATTTATGAAATCTCTATTTAAGTGGATGGAACGATATATATAATTCAATATTTAAAGATGATTTGATGTAAATGTTAATCGCGGCTACGCCTCAAATGGTTCATACAGTGGTTCCAATTTTAGCATACTCTCTACAACATGTCGGCCGGTATATCACGAATAAATTCTTTAATTTTGGTTTCCAGTGCATCAAGCGTTGCGGGCTTGTCCCCTTAGACATGAGTCTTAACACAGTGAACGATCTGGGCGTCCAATTTAGGGCTTCAAACGTGAAATAAACTGATCATCGAAGTCGTCTCTGAACCATTGTTTCGCGTGCTGTGTGGTATGTTGAAACCACATATCAGCCAAGTACAGCTCTGCTATTTTGGGCAAAAAAATTTTTATCATCGCACGGTAGCGCATGCCATTCAAAGTAACGTTCATGCGTTCGTCGTCTTTGATAAAATACTGTCCAATGATGCCACCGGCCCATAATATACACCAAACAGTGCTTTGTTGAAAACAATTTTCTGATAAAAGAAGTGGACGAGAATAAGACATCTACGAATTATTGGATGTGAATGTTTTGCCCATATACCAAGACAAAGGGGGAAGAAAATGGACCCTAAAGCAATAAAAGGTTATCTCATTGGTTATGATGGAGATGAAAGATATCGTATTTTTAATAAAGAAAATAAAAGTTTGATAATATCAAGAGATGTAGTATTTAAGGAGAATATTAAAGACTGCCAGGAAAGAAAAGATACAATGAATGGCAATACTAGACAAAATAGTGATTTACCAGCAATAACGGTTAATGATAGCTTTAGATTCCACAGCAATCAAAACAATATTCTTGATAATAGAAGTATAATTTCAATTGAAGTATCTGACGAGGAAGTATCCGATACAGAATTCTCCGCTGAAGAAATAGGTGATGGGGTGTTCGAAGAAAGTCAAGATCAGATCCAACAAGAGGGTATTTCCATTGAGGAAAATGAATACGCAGAAGAACAGAATAAAAGACAAAGGCCAAGAGATTTAAGTGAAGAATTCGAACCTATTTCAAAGCGGTTAAGAGACCGTACACTTTTATCGAATTCAATGTACAAAGATTATGTTATGAGTTCTGAAGATTTTGTCAATGAGGTATTTACTCCTTCAACATATACTGAGGCTTCTGAGAGCAAGCAAAGTTCATGTCGGAAAGAGGCCTTGAAATCGGAAATGAAATCATTGGAAGAAAACAAGACATGGGTCATGGAGATGTTACAAAGGGTGCAAAAGCTCTTCCCTCAAAATGGGTATATAAGTTGAAGATGAACCCAGATGGAAGCGTTGACAAATTTAAGGCGCGGTTGGTGATCAAGGGATTTGTTCAGAGAAAAGTCATCGATTTCAATGAAACGTTTAGTCCTGTTGCAAAAATGGGAACTATAAGAGCAGTATTGAGTATAGCTGCCAGCCAAGATATGCATTTAGCTCAGTTCGATGTGTCGACAGCGTTTTTGTATGGAGAACTAGAGGAAACAATTTTTATGCAACAACCAGAAGGGTTTGAAGACGGAAGCAAAAAAGTATGCAGATTAAAGCGAAGTTTGTATGGTTTAAAACAAGCGCCTAGATGCTGGAATCAAAGATTTGGCCAACATCTTATAAAGCTTGGTTTCAAATCGTGTGATTCTGATCCGTGTTTGTATATACATGAACGGAAGGGAAATACAATTATTCTTGCACTTTATGTTGATGATGGATTAGTAGCAGCTACAAACCATAGCGACTTAATTTCATTTCTTGCAGATTTAAAAAAGGAATTTAAGATTGTTTCGAAGAACGCAACATATTTTTTAGGACTTGAAATCAATAAAGATGAAGAAAAGATTACAGTTAGTCAAGAAGCTTATGCTCGGAAATTATTGGCAAAATTTGGTTTCTCAGATTGTAAAAGTGTTACAACGCCTATGCTTAAATTGAATGATAGTTTGAAATCAGGGGAAGAAAAAGAGGTACAGAATGCAGGAAAATTTTCATACCGTGAAGCAGTTGGAGGTATTATGTATTTAATGCTTGGAAGTAGACCTGATTTAGCATACAGTGTCGGGTTCTTGTCGAGAACTCTTGAAAATCCTACGCCCACAGATGTATTGCGCCTGAAAAGAGTATTGAGATATATTGCAGGCACTCTAAAGTATGCTTTAGTTTTTAGTATACGTAAGTCTCCTGCTAAAACACTCCAAGTTTTAGCGACGCAGATTTTGGTGGCTGCACTAAAACTGGAAGGTCTACGTCTGGAGTTTTAATAAAGTTTGCTGGTGCCGCAGTATCGTGGCTTAGTCAAAGACAGACAATAATGGCTCATCAACAACAGAAGCAGAAGTGATTGCTGCCACTGAAGCAACAAAGGAGATCATTTGGTTAAGTCGTTTATATGCTGAAACTATTGGGTACAATGATTGCAAGTGGATAATTCAGCAGCAGTCAGGCTTGCACAAAATCCAGAATATTATCGTAGAACGAAACATATTGCTCTTAAACATTTCTTTGTTCGTGAGAAGGTTCAAGAACGGAAATTAGAGGTCGAACAGACTTCAGCTCAAGAACAACTCGCCGACATTATGACAAAACCACTGCAATCACAAAGGCTGAACTACATCCGTGAAAAGATGGGTCCATCAAATGTTAACAACACATAACAAGGGGAAGTGTTGAGTTAATGTTAGGTTTTGTTAACATTATACTTTGTAACTTGTTATACTGTATGTGTGTATGTTCAATCTAGTTTTCACATTTGGAAATGTACATATACACCTTTTTCATTTTTTCATTCAAATAAAAACTTTTACTTCAAAATTTTGGACATAATAGCTATTGGAATATAAAATGATATATTTACTATAAAGTTCTCAAATGTTAGCCTTTTCTACAGACATTAACAGAAATATAATATAATCAGTAAAAAAAAGTCCCTTAAAACAGGATATTTATAGACTATTAAAAAATATCAAGTTACTATTTCATGTAAAAAGCGAGGCTTGCAGGTCTAGTTGAGTAGATCGTTTGCCAATTTCAAAAATTTCAATATACTCTCAAAATCAGTACACCATTTCCATTTTTTTCAAAATGTTCGTATTTTGTTTTTTATTTTCTTACAATAAGCTCTAAATTGTTAACATTTTACCTTGAAATTTTGTTAAAAATATTGTAACTCTTGATTAATTGTTAAAAAGGCCATTACATATATTTGATTAATAAGATCGTTAGTATTTTTAGAAAAATTATTTAAACATAAATGTAGATATTAAGGCAATTTGAGTTTCGGTATGAGTATGGGTAACTATGGCATAATGTGTATGAAAAAAATTCATTTATTATTTTATTTCTAGATGTTTATGTATATATAGAATCTATATTTTAGATGCACACACGCACTCACTCATGCATATATGTGTGTATGTAAGAATGAATTGCTAACACCTCGTCCAGACTAGCAATTTTGTTGCATGCAATTCTGCTTTGAAATTGCTTTAGTGTCCACATTAGAAAAAATCTAGTATTGCAATTTTTTTTATAAAACGTCAAATACAACAACACCAAATATCAAGTTGAATAGTGAGAATTTCAAAGCAAAACAGAATTGCAGAGAACATGAAACTCTGTACCCCTCCCCAATCTTCTTACCTCTCTCTCCTAAAACAACCAAGAATTGCTGCAACAAAATTGCAAGTCTGTATGGCGTGTAAGTGCCAGTTTACATTCAACGATTTTTGTCGCTGCAATTTTTGTCTTCCTTTCTTTAAAATTGCATTTGCGTTTACATTGAACGATTTTTGTCGCAGATATTTTATGCATACATACATACATACGTATGTAATTTTTTATATTTTCTTTTTTAAGTATATTCTTACGGTAAACAAACAAGTAATTTACGTATTACGAATTGCGGGAAAAAGGAATTGCAAGAGTACATGCCTATGTGTACTCTTTTTAGTTTCTCTCTTCTCCTATTAGCTCTATTTCCCCTATTTACCAACAAACTAAGAATTGCAGCGACAAAAATCGTCCAATCTAAACAGGCACTAAAGGTGAATTCACCCATTCGTTCTGAACGAAATTATTGTTGTTGTTCCGCATTAAATTTACTCTCTTTCTCAAAAAGAGAGACTTCAAACTACATATAAAAAAAATCGTTCAGAACGAATGGGTGAATTCACCTTAAGATAACTCAGCAATTGTTCTCAGAGAACAAGAAATTCTCTGAGAATAAGCTCTGTTTGTAAATTAATAATCACAAAGGGATTTTCGGAAAATCCCTTCAAAAATTTAACATTGGCAGAACAATATATGGCAGTGCAACATCTTTATTATCTATAGTCTTTGGTATGAGTGTTTATTATTATGCAATGCACTAAAATAAATATACTAGGTCCTTGCATCAAGTGTATTTTCTTTTTTAAACATTCTCAGAGTAATTCAAGTGCAAATGATAGACAAAGCAAGCAAATTCAAAGTAATGAAAACACAAATACAAAATTTTACTCTCTATACGTCCCAAGTATTTTTATTTACTCGCACTTGTGAAGTATAAAGAAAATAAAGCAAAACAAAATTTTGCTGGTATACTCTAAAGTTCTGAACGAAATTTTTGTTGTGAGACAATTTTAAGGTGAATTCACCCGTTCGTTCTGAACGTTCCGAACGATTTTTTTTATATGTAGTTTGACGTCTCTATTTTTCAGAGAGTGAGAGAAAGAGAGTAAATTTAATGCAGAACAATTTTTGCTTGAATTGGTTTAATTTTAATTATCGTCCCGAACGAATTGAACTGTGCTGCCAGATACATACATTTTTTATGCAAAATTGAAATGAGCTGCCACATCATATTATATGTACATATGTATGTATTATAATATACAAGTTTATTTGTAAATTTTTTATATTTATTAAATCAATAGCTATTAGAGCATGCACTCGACTTAAATTCATTTATATATTTTTTATTTTATAAAAATTTGCTTAATTTAGAACACAGCAAATTGCAATCATCTGCCACTGTGCTGCCTGCTTGTAAAAGTAACACACATCATTTAGAGAGTTGTTGCATATGGTAGCTTTGTTTCTACACAATATTTGTTCGAAGCGGGTGAATCTTCTGTGAGCAAAGTTAAAAACAACGGTTTAGTGTTACAATTAAAAATTTATTAAAATAATTTTCGTTCACATTGTGTCAGCATAAAATACGTTGCGCGTGTAGCTTAAATCGTGGGAAAGTAAATAAATTTGAAAAATAAAAATTAAGGAATGTGACATCACACCTTAACTCCTCCCCCTGTAAGATCAATCGCCCCGATTGTTAAAATGTGGGTAATTCATTAGCACTACAGAATCTTTTATTAGATTCTTCAAAATTTGACTTTTCAACCGTGTAGGTATTTTGTTCTTTTCCTTTTTCAATTTTTGTTGTAATATTTATGTCAGAATTAAATTTTGATTTTAGTTTAATAAAAATTAAGCAAATTCCGATAACCAATAAAGTAGATAAACTGATACTTGTCGAAAACATTAGGTATCCCTTAGTTGATATCGAATTTATTTCATCTATGTATATTATTGACTTGAATATTTTTCATCATTTCCAAAGATAGGACTTCTTCAACAATTGATTTATTGGATGATAGCTGTAGTACAGCTGGGAGTGCTTTCAAGTGGGAAACTTCTTTTGAAGTGAATGTTCGATTTTCAATTTTAATTGTTTCATTATGAAATTGAATCAAGTATGTTCCTGACAATTGATATGTTTTGTTTTCAAATATTTCTAAAAATCCATTAAATTGATTTAAATGTATTGTTCCTTCACTTATTTCTTGTATTGTAGGAACATGTTCATTGTTTATAAATGTGCAATTATGATTCTTTCTTTTTAATAGTAGCGGTATACAAGTTGTTTCACTTATGTCTATTAAATTTTCATTATTACAAATACATAAATCATTAAATTGATTACAATTATTTTTCATTTCAAAGATTTTATCCTTACATCTAATTAGATTTTCTGAATTGATTTTTATAATTTTTCGATTTTGTTTTACTGGCTTAATTAATAGTTTTTCACAATTTATTTTATTAATTGCAGGTAAATTTATTATATAGATTAAAGATGAATAGTCTGTAGCTATCTTAAATGTTGCAAAACCTAAAGCTTCTTCTAAATTATTGTATGGAAATTCTTCAAGACCCAAAAATTTTTTGGCTTCATTTATCTCTTTTTCAAAAAGTATAAATGAATTAATTACTCCTACTTTTGCCCATTGTAATGCGTATTCTATATTAATAACATCTGTTTTAACAATATTTTTTCTGTTTCTAATAGAGTCTTCTATAAATAACCCTTTGAGTTTCATCTAAGGTCTGAATTGTTTTTAGAATATGATTAGTAGTATTCGTCAATAAGTTGATTCTGTCAACAAACTTTTCTGTCTTTCAATATTTGTAAGTAACCAGTTTATTTTACTGACTACAATATTATGGTCTTCGTGATCGGGTGTACCAGCTATCCATTTCTAAGCTGTGCCAATAATGTCAATTGAGCGTTTAATTCTTGGTTTCATTCGTTTAATTTGACTCCTAATTTGTTCTATATCATGAAGCAAAAATGTACTATTTACTAATACTCTTCTTTGTTCTGTAATCTTGCTTGTCCTTGGTGTATTGAAATCACTTGTGAGTTTGTATAGTCTAGTATCTGGACTTCTGTTTTGTAGGTCTCAAACAATATAAAAAAAATTATTAAAAACTTCATTTTCTATAAAGGAAGAAAAAAGAAAGATAATTATGTATAAAAAGTTAAAAAAAAATCATTTTATGAATTAAGTTCTTATATTATCCTTGTGTATGATTCTATCGCGAAAATTAATTTTAACCTTATTTCCTAAGTCTTCTTTTACCTTTTGTTTTTTGAATCGTGGCAAAAGTTTATTTCTTTGTCCCATAATCTTCTCATATATTACCTCGCCTGGTTGATAACTTTTTATTTGCCTTGAATTATTTCTTGATATCATATTTTCTTGACCCTTTTTTAATATATCTACTAAGTTGTGTGGAATTTTGTTAAAAAGTATATCTACTGGTTTATTTTGTATAACTGAATGTATTGTATTATTATATTGTTGGGCTGCTCTGTAAAAAACCTCAGTGATATCTATTAAATTAAATTCTTCCTTGATACATCTAGCTATTTCAATTAACGTAGAATGGACTCTTTCGATTTGACCATTCGTTGTGCTATGCAAACGTTGCATTAATGATTTAAACTGAGCAGTTAAAAAGCCTGGTTCGTTATCGAGTGTAATTTTTGTGGCATTAGGAAAGTTTTGAAGGACATCTAAAACTTTTTCTCCTATGTTTGTCTTATCTTCTATATTTTTTATAACTAGAAATTTAGAATAAGCATCAACACATGTAATAAATTTAAGACCTTCAGCGTAAAAAATATCTAAATTAAGGAACTCCCCCTCTTTCTTAGGAATTGGAGCCTCTCCAATTGGAACCTTTTGTGGGTGTCTATTATATTTACTTCTATTGCAAATTGCACAGTGTTTGATAAATTCATTAAAGTGTTTTATCATTTTCGGCCAGTAGTACTGTTTATATACATATTTGTTTGTGATTTTCCTTACAGTTTCTATGAGTTCGTGAATGGGTGTTTTGAATTATATTTTGTTGGTCGTTAACATTTGCGATGTCTAGTGGAAATATTTTAGTATATACAAATTTGTTTGTGAAAACTCCTTTTATAGTTTCCTTAAAATCGTATAGATCTTCTGCTGTACAATGAATGCAGGTAACTAAATTTGGTTTAATAAACTCTAAAAGAATTGTTTTAAGATTTTCTCTTGTGTCATATTCGATAATATGTCTTGTTCTTCCAAAAGTTATGATCATTTCATGAATTGTAAAATTTGTTTTGCACAAAAGTATTTGTTGCTTGAATTCATTTAAAGGTTTTGAGACTTCTGGAATATTGAAATTGTCACTACTTTCTGTAGAATGTTGGGTACTATGAAGAGATTCTTCATCTGAAATATTGACGTGAAAGTGCATCTGCGTGAACACCTGGTTTATAAATCATTTTTGGTGAAAATTCTTCAATAAATGATCGCCATCTTTTGATTTTTGCGTTAGGGTTTCGTATAGAAACTGCGAATGTTAGTGGTTGATGATCTGTATGGATTTCAAGATTTAAACTACCATATAAATAATTTCTTAAATTCTTTAACGCCCATACGATAGCGTAGAGTTCTTTTTCATTGATTGCGTAGTTTTTTTCTGTTGCATTAAGTGTCTTTGATATAAAAGTTATTGGTTTACCATCCTGACTTAGGACAGCACCTACTGCATCATTAAAGGCATCAGTGGTAAGGATGAATTTTTTATTAAAATCAGGCTGAGTTAATTCAATCTGTTCGGATAATAATTTTTTTAACCTTTCAAAAGTGATTATACCCTCTTCATCCAATTTAATTTCAATCTTCTTTGACATATACTGTGATACTTTACCATTCTCACCGGCTAAATATTTGGACAATGGTTTTGCTACTTGAGCATAATTTTTTTATAAATTTTCGGTAGTATCCTATCATTCCTAGGAAACTCCTCAGTTGTCTTAAGGTTTTAGGTAATGGGTAGTTATTTATTGTTTCTAGTTTGTTTGGATCAGTTTTTATAACATTATGGCCTACAACATAACCAAGAAATTCTACTTCTTTAGAGTAAAATTTTGATTTTTCTAATGAAATTTTCATATTTGATTCTTTTAATCTATCAATTATCAACTTTAAGTGTTTAAAATGTTCCTCTAGTGTTTTTGAATACAATATTATATCGTCTATTATTACGTTTATACGCACATCTTATTTGCAAATAAAAAAGAAGAATGTTGCCGTATAACTTTTTTATTGTAACTTATTAACTCACTTAAACAAGTCGTGAATAACGACACTATTTGCAAACAAAAAGTAAGACGTTGCCACTTCATGAACGCTTTTTGTGTTTTACTTACCAAACAATCATATCTTCGTCACATGGCATCACTAATAATAACACAAGTTCTGTATGCAATTTCTCGTATAAACAGTGAATTAGTTATTTGCAGGCTAAGCCGATAGCCTGTAGTAGCTAGTGCTTTTGTATATTATTTATTATAGTTTTAATTATAATAAATTTGAAATAAATAAATAAATAATAAATAGTTATTTGCAAATAGTTCTATTTGCAAATAAGACGTGCGTATAAACGTAGTATATATAAACATGACATATTTTTCCAATAAAATCGCGTAAAATGTTATCCATAGCCCGTTGAGAAATACTTGGACTATTTTTGAGACCGTAGGGTAATCTTAAAAATTCATATTTTCCGTTATTCACAGAAAATGCAGTTTTCGCAATATCTTCTTCCTGATTCTACCTGATTCCAGATCGATGGTTGAAAAATATTTTGCTGTACCCAGATTGGACAATATAACATTACAATCTGGTATGGGGTTTATCGCATATTGTGTTTTCATTTAATTTTTTATATACTACGTTTATACGCACGTCTTATTTGCAAATAAAAAAGAAGAATGTTGCCGTATAACTTTTTTATTGTAACTTATTAACTCACTTAAACAAGTCGTGAATAACGACACTATTTGCAAACAAAAAGTAAGACGTTGCCACTTCATGAACGCTTTTTGTGTTTTACTTACCAAACAATCATATCTTCGTCACATGGCATCACTAATAATAACACAAGTTCTGTATGCAATTTCTCGTATAAACAGTGAATTAGTTATTTGCAGGCTAAGCCGATAGCCTGTAGTAGCTAGTGCTTTTGTATATTATTTATTATAGTTTTAATTATAATAAATTTGAAATAAATAAATAAATAATAAATAGTTATTTGCAAATAGTTCTATTTGCAAATAAGACGTGCGTATAAACGTAGTATATATAAACATGACATATTTTTCCAATAAAATCGCGTAAAATGTTATCCATAGCCCGTTGAGAAATACTTGGACTATTTTTGAGACCGTAGGGTAATCTTAAAAATTCATATTTTCCGTTATTCACAGAAAATGCAGTTTTCTCAATATCTTCTTCCTGATTCTACCTGATTCCAGATCGATGGTTGAAAAATATTTTGCTGTACCCAGATTGGACAATATAACATTACAATCTGGTATGGGGTTTATCGCATATTGTGTTTTCATTTAATTTTTTATATACTACGTTTATACGCACGTCTTATTTGCAAATAAAAAAGAAGAATGTTGCCGTATAACTTTTTTATTGTAACTTATTAACTCACTTAAACAAGTCGTGAATAACGACACTATTTGCAAACAAAAAGTAAGACGTTGCCACTTCATGAACGCTTTTTGTGTTTTACTTACCAAACAATCATATCTTCGTCACATGGCATCACTAATAATAACACAAGTTCTGTATGCAATTTCTCGTATAAACAGTGAATTAGTTATTTGCAGGCTAAGCCGATAGCCTGTAGTAGCTAGTGCTTTTGTATATTATTTATTATAGTTTTAATTATAATAAATTTGAAATAAATAAATAAATAATAAATAGTTATTTGCAAATAGTTCTATTTGCAAATAAGACGTGCGTATAAACGTAGTATATATAAACATGACATATTTTTCCAATAAAATCGCGTAAAATGTTATCCATAGCCCGTTGAGAAATACTTGGACTATTTTTGAGACCGTAGGGTAATCTTAAAAATTCATATTTTCCGTTATTCACAGAAAATGCAGTTTTCTCAATATCTTCTTCCTGATTCTACCTGATTCCAGATCGATGGTTGAAAAATATTTTGCTGTACCCAGATTGGACAATATAACATTACAATCTGGTATGGGGTTTATCGCATATTGTGTTTTCATTTAATTTTTTATATACTACGTTTATACGCACGTCTTATTTGCAAATAAAAAAGAAGAATGTTGCCGTATAACTTTTTTATTGTAACTTATTAACTCACTTAACAAGTCGTGAATAACTACACTATTTGCAAATAAAAAGTAAGACGTTGCCACTTCATGAACGTTTTTTGTGTATTTCTTACCAAACACTCATATTTTCGTCACATGGCTTCACTAATAATAACAAGTTCTGTATGCAATTTCCCGTATAAACAGTGAATTAGTTATTTGCAGATAGTTCTATTTGCAAATAAGACGTGCGTATAAACGTGGTAATAGTCAATTACCACACGCAATTTTTGCGTACCATCTTCATTTATTCCTTTTTTCGGAACCACCCATATTGGGGAGTTGTAAGGACTTTTACTTGGGCGAATTATTTCGTCCTGTAATAGTTTTTTTATTTCATTGTTAACAAAGCTATTTGCAGAAAGTGGGTATGGATATTGCTTGCTCCATATTGGCGCTTCAGCAATTGTTCGGATTTCTGCTCTTATGTCCGTTCTAAACGGTAAATTCATATTTATATCTGAATGCAATTTTTTAATATTTTGTATAATATTTTTTCTTAAATCATTCAATGATTTTTCACTTTCATCACTGAATTTTAACATTTCTTCATTTTCTATTTTGTTAACAGCAGTTCCTTTAAAATGCTTATTTCTTGTTCCTGTATTTTCACTTGAGTTTCTTGACTCAATATTTATAATTTTCTCGCAGTGTTTACCGCAAGTTAATGTTCCTTTCTCAAAATCTAAAATAATGTTAGCTCTTTTCATAAACTTATAACCTATAAAAAGGTCTGATTCTAAATTTTCAATTTCATAAAATCTTACATTAAAACCAAATATGCTGGCTTCATAAAAATACAGACAGTAAGCTGCCTATCCCACGATGTCATTCGACATCGATCGCTCGCATAAATACGTTTGAAACAGCAACAAATTTTAAAAAGTTGTTTTTGGTTTGAATGTATTTATGCGAGCGATCGATGTCGAATGACATCGTGGGACAGGCAGTTAATGATGGTAAAACCATTAATGGTTCTTACCCTCTTCTTAATGACTAATTCCTGCCTATTCGTTAGAACACCAGGGCTGCAGTAGCAACTTGTTGCACCGATATCAGTTAGAATTTTATATTTTCTTCCTGTGGTGGCTGCCTTAATAATGTAGGGCAGTCCGTTCCTTGATCTAAAAAAGAATCTTCATTTAGGTTGTTGATTCGCTGAAATTTTTGATGTGGTTGTTGGCTTATTTGGCCACTATTATCTGATTGTCGCTTAAGATTGTTTTGATAGTTGTTGAAGGGTCTTGTATTTTGAAAATTATTAAAAGCTCTGTTTTGTTGAAAATTGTTTTTGTAATTTGGTTGCCTTTCCTGTCTAAATTTAAAAGTCGAACTTCCCAGTTCCATTGGCTCTGGTTTTGTATTTAAAAACCTATTTGCATTTTCATTAGGACGATAGTCCCTATTATTACGGCTAGGAAAACGTAGAACGTTATTTCCTCTATTGATATGATTATTAATTATCGGTTTACTGAAGTGTAGAGCAAAGTTAGCTCTAACTTTATTTGCTTCCAGCTCCTGTGCTTTTGCCAAAGCATCCGGTAGACTGTTGGGAGAAATGGAGAATAGGATATCTGCCAGAGGCGCATTTAGTCCTGTCATAAAAACACTTAGAGCATACTGTCTATTTCTATTGTTAAGTTCCTTCGTTATGTTCGAGTTTGTTCCGTAAGTCATGATTGTTTTATTTGTCAAGTCTGTCAATTTTTTATTTACCTCATTATAATACAGTGAACTCGCGAAAACGTGAACACTCGAACACGTGAACGACTCGAAAACGTGAACACTTTAATTTTTACATTGACTACTCTAAAACGTGAACAAAGTCTGAAAGCTCTAAAACGTGAACAAAGTTTTCTGAGTTTTATTCATTTTATTCTTTGAATTTACCATTTCTCTAGCGAAAGAATGGAACAACAATTTCGACGAGAACCAGACAGAATGTGAAATTTTTGAAATTGATAATGAATCTGAAGGTGACGAAGATAGTGATTCTATTGTAGAACAGCCAGAAATCGTAATAAAACACAGGAAAGCAGTGGAAGCATTTAATAGTCTTAAAATGGGCTGAAAATAAAAAGGTTGACCAAACTGAAATAAGAGTTTTGAATAATCTTAAAGAAAAGGCTGTACTAAAAAATGGTAAAACAAAACACATACAAAAAGAAAATAAACGGTCTCTTTGTGTAAAAACTAATAGAAAACAAAACCCGTCCCTTAAAGGGATATTAGTTTTTTTTTATTTATTTACATATTTTAATCAAATTTTATTCAGTTGCTAAGAATTACATTTGTTAGTACATATGTATTTGAGTTTTTTTTTTTTAGAAGTGAAAAAGTATAAACATTTTATTTTATTTTATTTTTGTGAGTGAAGTGAATAAATGAAAAATTTTAATTTTTTATCCAATCTTAATATCTGATATTTAATTGTTTGTTTAAAGTTATTATTTCGGGCTTAAATGTGCTTTTCTGTTCTAAAATTTTCACAATCGAAAACATGAACAAATTTGAAAACGTGAACACCCTTGGTAAAAATTAGTTCATGTTTTCGCGAGTTCACTGTATGTCATTATTGACTGTGAACCCTGTCGCATTATACTCGACTCCTGTTCTATAATATGTAGTGGGCGTTTGTCCGCATAAGCGAAGCCAAGGCGACTAATAATGGCTTCAAAATTTAAAACTGTCCCATGATTAGTTAGAGTATCGTTGGCATCGTTAACAATTTTATTTCTCAAAATGGTCAAAGCCGAGAAATAACGGCTGCTACCTTTCGCATATATTTTCATGGAATTCGTAGCTAACGTAAGAGTTTTTGCCATCGATCGTTGACAAGGATTTGATTACATCTAATGGTTCGTCGCATCGTACTGCTATATTAATTTTCTCTTCTTCAAATTCACCTACTGTATCAGAATTTGTTAATGCTCCTAAGCTTTTCGTTAATTCTTCTATGCTAGCTACCAAAGGAGCAGTATGTGCTTCTATTAGAATTTTTATTTGGTCTGACGTGGCCATTTTATTTTCTGAATTTGTTTCCAATCTATTGAACAAATCCGACAAACTGCTTATTTCTGAATCCAGCTTGAATTCGGCTATTTTAATTTTTTTTTTTCAATAAAATTTATCTACACAAAAATCGAATAAAGCCAAAACTTTTGAATAAATGTTTTCAACAACAAAAAAAAAACATTCACGAATTTTTAAAAACAGTAAATAGCCACAGAAATTATTAAATTTATTTTCTTTGAGTTTATTCACTAATTTCTTACTCTTAATAAAAATTATATTAAACTTTATCATAAAATAATAATTTTTCTTTCGTTAATTAAGGCTTTTAAAGGTAAATTTTATAATTTTTTGTTACTATACTCTTCTTTTTAAATTTAGAAAATTAATTTAATTGTTTTATTTTCATATTTCAAAATTTCACCTATCAATTAATTATTTTCTTTAAAATTTCACTTTATTATTTTCTTTCACAATTTAAATTGATTAAAAATTACTTACAAATGTACGTTGTTGTCTTCCGAAGTGATGAATTATGATGGGAATCCTTGTTGTCTTCTGTAACGATGAATTTATTATGGGAATCGTTGTTGTATTCCGTAATGATGAATTATGATGACAATTGGCTGATGTTGTTTTTCTGACTAAATGTTTTTTTTTATATTATTTAAACTTATTTCTTTAAAGAGTTCTTATCTTTGTTTTTCAATAAAACTCAGTTCTTTTTTTATCTTTTGATGAAAAAGTTTTCATATTTTTAACTTTTAAAGTTTTTTTTGTTTTTTTATTCTTTCTTTTTTTAACAAGGATGCTTTTAGTTTTTAAAGTTTTTGTTTTTCACTTCTTCTCCTTTTAACAAGGATACTTATTTAAAAAATTTTTTAAATTTTTGGTTTTTTATTTTTTCTCCTTTTTTATAAGGATACTTATTTTTTAATTTTTTTAAAGTTTTTGTTTTTTTTTATTTTTTTCTCCTTTTTTATAAGGATACTTATTTTTGACTTTTGTTTTTCATTTTTTCTCCTTTTTATAAGGATACTTATTTTTAATTTTTGTTTTTTATTTGTTCTCCTTTTTATAAAGATACTTATTTTTAATTTGGCTTCTTTCTTCCTTAAAAATATCTTTACTTGTTTTTTCAGGATTTAGCTTTTTAAGGATCCCGGACGAGCCCCCAGTTAATTAAACTTACATTTTATTTATTAAAAAAATTTATGTTTTTTGTTTTTTTTTATTAATATTTATTTTATTTCTTTATTTGCTTAATTACTAAATTTGAAAGTTTATTATTTATAAAAGCCATCACAGGGACCCGCTTGTTAGGCTGGTGTATGATTCGGCTGATCTTAATTGCTATTCTTAACTAAAACTTTATAAGAACTTTTAATTGGCAAGAAGCATAATTTTGTTTGCAGTCACGTTGCATTTTTAATAAAAAAAAATGCAATCACGTTGTCAAAGTTAAAAACAACGGTTTAGTGTTACAATTAAAAATTTATTAAAATAATTTTCGTTCACATTGTGTCAGCATAAAATACGTTGCGCGTGTAGCTTAAATCGTGGGAAAGTAAATAAATTTTGAAAAATAAAAATTAAGGAATGTGACATCACACCTTAACTTGCATATGTACATACAGCTCATTTCAATTTTTCATAAAGAAATTATGTATCTACCAGCACAATTCAATTCGTTCGGGACGATAATTAAAATTAAACCATTTCAAACAAAAATTGTTCCGCATTAAATTTACTCTCTTTCTCTCTCTCTCTCTCTCAAAAATAGAGATATCAAACTACATATGAAAAAGTTCGGAACGTTCAGAACGAATGGGTGAATTCACCTTTATGACTGTAAAATCCTCTACAAAAATTATTCGAAAGCAGCGATAGGCAAATCAAGGGCGCCGCGCCAATGCTTACGCTCTTACATCGTGTACATGTGCACGCGTATTGCAGAAAAATAAAAAGCATAAATCAGTCTCACTCGAGCACTAAAAAACGATGGACGTGTTACGCTTGTTGTTAGAAATTAGCGTTGCCATATGCAAAAAGTAAGATCCCCAGATATTCATATGAAATTAACCTGAGGAAATACCAGTTATTTTTGCCTATCCCTGTTCGAAAGTAATAAATTATGTAACCAACCAAAAAAAAAAATGGAAATGTTCATGAACTTTAACTAAACACTCAAGCGTTGTTTAACTGTTATTGGGGCGGGCCTAAGCTTCTTAAAAATATAAAAAAACATTTTTTTATACAAATAAAAAATAAAATTTTATTAAACCAAAATTTAATAACTCAAAAATTTAATAACTCAAAAATTCAATTCATCTGCAAATAAAACACATTAAAAAGTCATAACCATTGCTTGAAATGGTTAAAATACTCATATGGTAAAATAAATATCTAGAAAAACACTTACAGCATATCAGCAAAAAATTGTTTTACTTTGACTTGCTTATAGTGAGCAAGAATGAGTAAATATAAATGCTCTGATCGTATAAAGATGATAAATATTGTTTTTACATTTGTCTCTCTCATTATTTGTTTGCTTTGATTCTCTTTTGTTTTTAGCTTTGAACTCAGAATCTTTAAAAAAGCAAATGTATTTAAATCAGGGATAGGCAAAACAAGGGCGCCGCGCCAATGCTTATGCTCTTACATCGTGTAAATGTGCACACGTATTGCAGAGAAATAAAAAGCATAAATCAGTCTCACTCGAGCACTAAAACACGGTGGAGGTGTTACGCTTGTTGTTAGAAATTAGCGTTGCCATATGCAAAAAGTGAGATCCCCAGATATTCATATGAAATTAACCTGAGGAAATACTAGTTCTTATGAACAAAATTTTTATGAGGGAATGGAGATTTAAGATTTCAAATTTAGGTATGACATGAAAATTTCAGATCTGGCAATAGTGATTCTTTATGTGTGTTTGTGAGCGCAACAAAATGTTTATATGTATTTTTGCCTATCCCTGATTTAAATGTACTTTTGCTAAAGCCTAAACTTATTTGTATGGACAAAGCAAAATATTAACTACAGACTGAAAATATTTAATTTTTATGAAACTTAGTACAAATATCTTTGAGAAAAATATGCGTTAGTTTTTTATTTTCAATTTAAAAAATATTACATTTTATTTTCAATGATCTTGCAAAAATATATTGAAGTGTAACTTTAATTAGCATTTTATTGTCTTATAAAATCGTTTTAATAAAATATTTGTTTGTTTTATAGTTAAATGCTCCAAATTCGGTATATATATTATACCGTTATCAGTATAAAATCTCTATACAAAACTTTAAAAAATCCTATTTTTAAAGAAGTAGCCTGACAGGATTTAAAGTGAATGCACCCGTTCGTTCTGAACGTTCCGAACGATTTTTTTATATGTAGTTTGACGTCTCTATTTTTGAGAGAGTGAGAGAAAGAGAGTAAATTTAATGCGGAACAATTTTTGCTTGAATTGGTTTAATTTTAATTATCGTCCCGATCGAATTGAACTGTGCTGCCAGATATATGCATTTTTTATGCAAAATTGAAATGAGCTGCCACATCATATTATATGTACATGTGTATGTATAATAATGTACAGAGTATATTTGTAAATTTTTTACATTTATTTAACAAAATAGCAATTAGAATATGCACTCGACTTTTATTCATTTGTATATTTTTATTTTATAATTTTTTTTTTAATTTAGAACACAGCAAATTACAATCATCTGCCACTGTGCTGCCTGTTTGTAAAAGTAACACACAACATTTACAGAGTTATTGCATATGGCACAGAATATACACAGAATACCCAACTTTGACGTATAAAAAGGGGCCGAATCATGTTTTGCATAAACTGTGTATGACGTGCATAAAGTTTGTGTGAAGAGATATCTATATAAAAACAAATGGCTTTGCTATCTCTTTTACACAAAGTTTATGCACGTTTTCAAAGTTGTCGGGTCTTGGTAGTTTATGCATATGGTAGCTTTGTTTCTACAGAATATTTGTTGGACGCGGGTGAATCTTCTGTGAGCAATCTCTCAGTAAACTAAAATTGTCTCTCAACGAAAATTTCCTGCAGAACGAACGAGTGAATTCACCTTTAAGCTCTAAACACATAGACGACAGCAGACAGCAAGCAGCAATATGTCAAAAATAAAATGCATGTATTTAAATGAAAACGATTATTTTAACGGCAGCACAGCAGCACGACTGCACAACAGCAATTGCTGCTGCTGCCAATTTAGGTTGTTTTCTATTTTGACGGGCAGCACTAAACATATATAGTGTTGCCATTATATATATAAATTGGAAAAATAAAAACAAAAGCTTTTTTTTAATATTAAACATAAAAGAACATTACAAAAACACAATGAAGAAATAAATTAATGTGTTTTTATAGATTTTCGTGATATTATTACATTTTTTTTATCAATAACTTTAATTTTATTCATTATAAAATATATAAAAGGCATCCCTGATATTTGTATTGCTAAAATACACATCAGTTGATTATTATGCTGTTGCTGTCTTCAAAATAATTATGAAGCTGACTTTGGAGCAGCATTTGAAGTTGGCAGCATTTGAAGCCGTGAAGTCTGCTGTCGTCTATGCGTTTAGAGCTTTAAGCTCCAAACACATAGACGACAGCAGACAGCAAGCAGCAATATGTCAAAAATAAAATGCATGTATTTAAATGAAAACGATTATTTTGACAGCAGCACGACTGCACAACAGCATTTGCTGCTGCTGCCAATTTAGGCTATTTTCTATTTTGACGGGCAGCACTAAACAAATATAGTGTTGCCACTATATATATAAATTGGATAAATAAAAACAAAAAAATTTTTTTTAATATTAAACATAAAAGAACATTACAAAAATACAATAAAGAAATAAATTTATGTGTTTTTATAGTTTTTCGTGATATTATCACATTTTAATATCAATAACTTTAATTTTATTCATTATAAAATATATATCCGGCATCCCTGAAATTTGTATTGCTAAAATACACATCAGCTGACTATTATGCTGTTACTGTCTTCAAAATATTTATGAAGCTGACTTCAGAGCAGCATTTGAAGTTGGCTGCATTTGAAGCCGTGAAGTCGTGAAGTCTGCTGACGTCTATGTGTTTTTAGCTTTAGTTTTAAGCATTGACAAAAAAAGTTTGGGGTTAGGGGTTAAACACTCAAATGTTGTTTAAAAGCGACAGAGTGAATTAAAAGCGTCAAAATTTTGGATTTGGCAGCACTTTTGAACACATGTGTTAAATATAATTGAGTTCAGTTATAACGAACACCTTTTATATATATTTAACGATCAAAATACATGTATTTTTATAATAGATATATATTATTATGGTTATTACCATAAACTAAGTATACATGACAACTCGTTTGACGTTAACACTTGCTCGAGAAAGGGATAGCTAATCCATTCGTTTTGATATAGCTATCTCTCTTTTGAGTAGTTGTTATTGTTTACATTTTGATGAAAATTTTTTGTTGTGGAAAAATATATAGGTGAATGAAAAATTTTTATTCCATAAGTGTTTAGTGTAATTGGCGCAAATTAAAAGAAAAAAATTTGCGCCAAATTATTGACAGCAAAAAAAATGTGTATAGAAGCTTTAGAAAAACTAAACTGTCAATAAATCCATACTTATTTAGGTGTACAAGGGGAAAAATAAGCAGAGGAAAAAATGTAAGTATTGAAAGAATCCTGCCTTTCAGGTAGAGTTACATAATGTATTATTGTTTTTTAGGAGCCGACGTTGTGTTATGAGATGTCCAGCAGGAGCGAGACTCCACATTTTCCTGAGGAATCTTACCAGGTAAGTTCTTCGTCAAAATAAGTGTTGTGTGTGAGTTTAGTTGTGATCCGTGGTACAAGCCAGAAGACTTTGTACATTGGAAAGAATTGTATTGCTATCCAATGTAATAAATCTTTGCTGGAGGAATATGCATTGCACATTGGATATACTTAGTTGTATTGTTATCCAATGTACAAATGTGTTACTTTCTTATGTACCTAACGTATACGTGTAAAACTTTATGTGGTGGTAATATTTCATATACATAAATATAAATTTAAGGGATGATTATTTCTTAAATGAAATTTGTGAAAAAAATAATTGATTGTTTTACATGTTTGTTCGTATTACATTTTATATGTTTGTTCGTATTGTACTGCAGCTTACAACATAAAATATGTAATAATATAAATATATTTCTTTCCTTACAGGTTTTGTTTTTCGTCCTTTACAGACTACCACAAACTAGGTAATTAATTCATCCATGTAAAACAACAACAACTGGTAGCAATGTAATAACACAGTATATTACAACTATATTTTTCCAATAAATTACAAACACATTGCAAGTTAATATAATTATTGTTTCTTTTTAATTTTTCATATTTTCTTTTTACCTTTTCAATGTATAGATAATATATAAATTAACAAAATTAATAAAAATAAACAATATTTTTGTATTATACACTAAAATAAATGCATTCTTTAAGATTTATTTGATATGGAAATGAAAATTTAAAAATAAAATTCAATTAGTCTTTAATAAAGATAAACAATATTTTTGTATTATACACAATACACTAATTATTTTAAATAAACGCATTAACATAAATTTCTCTTAAGACTTTTATTTGATATGGAATAAATAGGACTTATTATAAACATTGTTCAGCCCTTGCCATAGTTTGCTCTAACTGTTGGCGACCAAGAAAATGCACCTTACAATACTACGATGAGATAAGAAAAATTATGGTTAACAAAGTTATCAATATATCAATTCATATTTTTCTTACCTTGAGTTAAATAATTTGCCATCTTTGTGCCAGTCACAGAGTAATAGCTGCAAATGTCCAAATCCGGTGCAACGAGTTTCCATGCAAAACATCTTCGTTTTTTAAACACCGCCGTAATTGCTGTAATTATAGAATGGCAATCAACGAAACATAAATTAATATTAAGTTTTATTATACATATACATATGTATTAAGTTTATAAGACTAATTTAACTTCGTGTACATTTTCATTATTGATTGCTTTTTTTCACTGCCTATTGTTTTACGCAAACAGATATTCCCGAATTTATTGTTTCCAACTATTGCATTAACATTGTACACTATTGCTATAGTTGGAAACATATTTACACCACTTTGCACATAAATTTTATATTATTTATTTAATTACATTTTTAATGTAATTTTATAAATTTCCACCCCACAAAAAACAAAACAAAATCCTCAAATTTTTCAAACATATAGCTCTAAGCACATAGACGACAGCAGACAGCAAGCAGCAATATGTCAAAAATAAAATGCATGTATTTAAATGAAAACGATTATTTTGACGGCAGCACAGCAGCACGACTGCACAACAGCATTTGCTGCTGCTGCCAATTTAGGCTATTTTCTATTTTGACGGGCAGCACTAAACAAATATAGTGTTGCCACTATATATATAAATTGGATAAATAAAAACAAAAAATTTTTTTTAATATCAAACATAAAAGAACATTACAAAAATACAATAAAGAAATAAATTTATGTATTTTTATAGTTTTTCATGATATTATTACATTTTTTATCAATAACTTTAATTTTATTCATTATAAAATATATATCCGGCATCCCTGAAATTTGTATTGCTAAAATACACATCAGCTAACCATTATGCTGTTGCTGTCTTCAAAATAATTATGAAGCTGACTTCAGAGCAGCATTTGAAGTTGGCTGCATTTGAAGCCGTGAATTCTGCTGTCGTCTATCTGCCATACCTAAATTGGCGCGTCAAGCGTTGTCTGGCTGTCAAAAGTTCTCATGCCCATACATTTTGTATGGAGCATACCGAAATAACGCGGCGTCAACGCTTTGCTATTGGAAAATCCGATTTTGACAACGCGTAAAGAAGTGAAGTTGACTGCAGAAGTACTATTGTTTATTTTTTTAATGTGTCATTAATGCTTAGTGCTGCCACACCCCAAAAATTTTTACAACCAAAATTCGCTTTAAAAGTTACCAAATGAGAAAAAAATCTTCTAACTCTTCTAAATAACTAATTTTTTCAAATTTTAATTATTTTATTTTAATTTAAATAACAAAATTTTAATAACAAAATCACAAACAACAATGTCGTCCGGCAACCTGTTAAAATAATCAGGGTTGTTTGATTTGTTTGTTCGATAACCCTGTTTTAATCGTTTTGACATAACGTTGACGCTTTTATTTAGGTATGGCATTTCAGCGTTAAAGCTCATCGTAAAAAAACGTTGCGCTTGACGCTTTTATTTAGGTATGGCAGTATGTGTTTAAAGCTTATGTTGGCAATTGTGATGTATATCTGTTGCCTTTAGTACATTGCATCACCCTTATTAATTTTATTTCCTATCTCACTCTTGCCTGACTGTTAAAAGTCTGATTTGGACCCTTTTTAAACGTCAAAGTTGGGTAATCTGTATAATATTCTGTGCTCGTTATAACCAAACTCGCTAGTAGTTTAGTAATATTCTGTGAGTAATATTCTGTGAGTTTGATTGCATGTGCGGTTTGTGAGTGAATCTTAGAGCTGGCAAACTATCGATAGTCACGCTATTCGATATTTTCGATAGTTTGATGGAAAACTATCGATACTATCGATAGTTGTAATTAAATGTTCAGTGTGCTTTTTTAAGTAGTGTATTATTCTACCATGTCGTTATTTTAATTATTATTTCTTTATAATCCTCTTGTTTTAGACTTTGCAATAACAAATATTTAATGCTTATATATAAGTCCTTATTTTACAAATTTATAAGTTTTGCAATTAAGATTTTTATAAACATAAACTATTTTTTATAAATAACACAACTGTTTTCATATTTTCAATAAACAACAAACAAACCAGTATTAAGTAAAAAAAATGAGAACATAAGAATTTTACAATCAATTGTTTACATTTTATTTTATTAAAAAAAAAAAAACATGGCAAAAACATCAAACATAAATAACTTAAAATAATAAAGAACAAAACATTTTTAATTCATTTCTAAATTTTTTGAGATTAATTTATGATAAAGGTTTGTGATATATACATATGTATGTATATTGATATGTAATGTAACGTAATGTAATGGGGGTTTGACCCAGTATGGCCTTTTGCAATGCGACCATTGTTGATCTATTGTGCTTCCCCTGTCCCTAACTGTCCAATACGTTCGCAAATAGGATCAGCTCCTTCAATGGGAGCATTAGCAGATCCTCTTCACTCAGCGTATATGCATGTAGAGTCCTTTGTCTCCTGTGGGACAATGCCCCACAATTTGCTATCAAGTGTTCCATCGACTCCTCATCTTCACCGCAAAATCTGTAGATGTCCGTGTCAGATAAGCCCATTTTGTATAGGTGGGCTTTGCAGGTGTAATGGCCTGTGAGCGCCCCTAGCAGCGTCCGTAGGTTTTTCCTGTCCAGTCTTAGAGCCAGATCCGCCCTCCTAGCGTCAAAACGTAGGAATTTCTTGGAGTGACATAGGTTAGGTTAGGATAGGTTGATTGGAGGGGTGTGATAGCCCATGTCATACGGCATATACTTAAGCCAGTGAAGGCTTGTTGTGCGCTCCCTTCATTTATCAAAGACAAACTGCCAGCGTTCTGCGGCAGGATTCGAACCTGGGACCTTCGAACTACGAGTCTAGTACACTACCTACTAGTCTACGAAGGTCAGTTGGAGTGACATAATCCATTGATGTCATTCCAACGTTGTGCAATCTTGAACGATGTCCATTTCGATATCTCCCCCTTAAGGAGACTTTTGTTGAACCCAAAAGAGAGGGTGGGTCCAATGAAGTTCCCCTCAGCCCCTCTTCTATTTAGATACTTTGTACTTGTATATCACATATTTATTAGCTCTGTAATAAAAATTCTTTATAAAAGTATTGTGCTTATAATTCCTTTGTTATCCAATTATTTTTGTTAGTAAAGAACAAAAGAGTAAATTTTAGAAAAAAAAAACACATTTTAACGATAGTATCGCTATCGAAAAAAAAACCATCGATAGTGCCGTGCAAACAAAACTATCGATACTATCGATAGTACTATCGATGGTTTGCCAGCTCTAGTGAATCTGCTATTATTTATATTGACTGTTGGCACGTGTTACTAAAATTTATACCTGGAGTTTATATTGCTTGGAACCATATTCAGAGCTTCTGCTTGTTGAAGCAATATTTTCGTGCGTAATTTTTTTGTTCCAAAAGAGAAATCATAACTATGGGCACCATGAAAACATTTGATATTGATATGTTTCCGAGTTATTTGGAATTTTCCGTTTTTACGGGTGAAGAGATAAAACGGCTTAGCGTCGTTAAGATTATTACTGGCCTTACGTTCGATCCATTGGGGCATCCACTGCCTGGAGGATTATACGACAGCCAAATGGGAGCTTTTGGTAAACGAATGGAGCCATGTACAACATGTTTTAATATGCAGGCATGCCCGGGCCACTTGGGTCATATTGAATTAAATACCTTGGTGTATAATCCATTTTTTATTAAGCTGGTGCAAAAAATCTGCAATATCTTTTGTGCAAATTGTCAGAAAATACAAGCAAAAGGTAAGTAAATATCGACATAAGTATGTATGTATATACAAAAAATGTATGAATGTATGTATGTATTTATTTATTTAGCAATTTGCTATTTAAAATAATAAATTTTTACAATTAATAATTTTTTTACAATTTGTATACGTACATAGTTAAAAAATTCTCTAACATAATCTGTAGTTTTACGCTTAAATACATAAAAATTGCTTTCGGTTTTAAGTTCTAACGGAATTGAATTATAGAATTTAAGACCATTATAAAATAAGAGATTCTGATAGAAATTTGATCTGCTAAAGTTTAATCTAAAATTATTGTTGTTACGAAGATAATATGGTTGCACATCCGCAACATATACCAACTGATTACGCAAATAATTGGGCAGCATTCCATTTTTAATTTTATGTATAAATAACAGTACATTCAATATTATCCTTTGGATGACTGTTAGACATTGCAACTTATGCAACATGTAAGCTACGTTTGTTAGTCTATGACATCTTAGTATACATCTCATGCCTTTATTTTGTAATTTTTGCAGTCTGCTCTTCATTTCTTGACTGCCGAGAAACAGTAGTGTAGAACAATATTCGAAGTGCGGTTTTATAATAGTATTATATATTCTTATACATGTTTTTGTAGATACTTTGTCACGAATTCGCTTCATAAACGCTATTTTTTGGAAATCCTTTTACAGATGTAATTAAAATGCAAATCAAACTTCAGTTTATTGTCGAATATTACACCAAGATATTTAATTTCTACCACCTTTTCTATTGTTTCCCCATCAATTAGGATATCTTCATTTGTACTTCCATTTATTACCATAGCTTTAGTTTTCTTTGTATTTCATTTTGTTCATCTTAAGATATAATTCCACGTCCCTCAGCTCATCATTGAGAAAACTGGTACATTCATTAACATCTTTGCCGCTTATATAAATAAGGGCATCATCCGCAAACATGCACACCTTAGCTCTTTTTAGAACTTTTCCTAAGTCGTTAATGTAAATTAAGAAAATTAGTGTTCCTAAGACTGCTCCTTAAGGTACTCCTTTATTGACATTTTTTATAGTTGACGTAAACTCTCCACATTTTGTTCGTTGCATTCTATTACTCAAGTAGCTATCGAACCATTTTAATTCAATCCCTTTTATACCGTATTTATTTAATTTATCCAATAATATTTGTCTATTAACCGTTTCAAATGCACGTTTTAAATCCAAAAAAATTGCTACCACATATCGTTTGTTGTGTACTTCAGTATTCCATTGCGATATTACCAAGTTAAGAAGTGATTCACAACTATGTTGATTTCTAAATCCGGATTGGGTTTCACTTAATAATTGTCGTCAGCATGTTCACTGGGCGAATCTCTTGAGGATCGGCAGTATTTTTAACCTTTTGTATAGGCACAATGCAAGATTCTTTTAAGCAATCTGGGAATTTTCCTGTCTGTAGAGATAAATCAATAAGGCGTTGTAACTGCGAACTAAGTATGTCATAATTGTTTAAAAGCATCTTCACCGTTAGATAATTTTGATCTCTTTTATTGTTCATTGTTCTCATAGTATCTTTTAATATTCTACTATTCACACTCTCAAATTTAAAAATTATGTTTGGATTTTCCTCTATAATATTTTTATATTTAATATACAGAATGCTATTTACTATTTCTTCCACACTTGTAGTAAAAAATGAGTTTAATTCGTTAGCTATTTCTTGTTCCTTTGATACGACTTTGCCAGCGATTTTTATTTCTTGTATTTTAGTGTTTTCTTGATTAAGAATGAGAGATTTTATTGTTTTCCACATAGCCTTTTGGTCTGTACAATTACTAATTTTGTTATTTATATAATTTTTTTGCAATCGGTATTTCTGTTTTATATCTATTTATAATCCCTCTATAATTGCTCCAATGGTAACCATTATTGAACCACATTGCTTTTTGGTACATTTGCTTTTTTATGTCTTTCATGTGCTTCAGACTATTCGAAAACCAGAGGTTTGTAGAGGAAGTTTTTACTATTTTATTGCATATCATCGGAGCAAGTGAGTTGTTTATGCTTGTAACAAATTCATTAGCCTTTTCATGGTAGTTATAGATATTGTATACATGGTTAGGTTGTTGCGAAAAAAATTATTATCGTATTTTAAAATTTTTATTTTCTTACTAGTTATATCTTTTATTTTTTCTTTTATTGGGATAATAATTTCTAATGATTCGTGATCACTTATTTTCATATTTATGTTATTTGTAGCGGTGGTCTTATCTATTTTTCTTAAAACATAGTCAGTTAACGACGATTTTGTAGATGAAATCCTGGTTGGATGTGTTACTATTTGTTGAAAATAGTTATCACCTATTATTTCTTCCAATCTGCTTTTGTATATGCTATTATCTAACCAGTCTATGTTAAAATCAACCATTATAAGATAATTCTCATCAGCATTTATTTTTTCCATCTCCCCTTCTATAAAATCAAGAAAACCACTTTCTGGCGATTAGGTAATATTTATGACATTTGTTTTTAATTTAAATTTTTAGCCACCAGTACCTTGTATCAATGGAGTTACTCTCTATTATTTTTATTTGCCAATTATTCTTTATGTAGAAACATACTCCACCTGTATGCCTTGACGAACTGTCACATCTTATCATGTTATAGCTGCTTATTAATAATTCAGCATTTTCAATCCTATCCGTTAAGTGGGTTTCTGTTAAACATATAAAATCTGGCTTTTCTTCAAAACAAATTATCTCTAATTGATCAAAATTTGTCGTCAACCCCTCTATGTTAAGATACATTCCTTTAATTACTATTGGTTGCTAGTAAGCTATTCTTTCAGACTCCAATCTATTTTTGCGTTTTAATACAGGGCAAACTCCGCTTCTGCAATCATGTCTTGTATGAATATCATTTAAATTTAAACGTTCTTTTGCCTTAACACAGTTTATACATTTTGAACAATTGTTTTTACATTCCTTGTAAGAGTGCCCAGCTTCACTACATTTCGCACAAATTTGGCTATAATTATTACATTTCATTGCTGTATGGTTAAATCCCAAAAATCTGAAGCATCTCAGCACGTTACAACTTTCATAAACCGTGCATCTATCCCATTCAATGTTTAGTTTATTCTTTTTCATTATACCATCGAAACCATTTTCATGTGTTTCTATAATTGCATTATATAATCTATGGTTTTTGTACGATTTTTATACTTTGACACACTGTAATTAGTTACATTCAATCTCATTCTGTTTTTTTATTGCTTCTATAATTCGAGTTTTTTTTTAGTTCTTCACTCATTCCAGTTGTTAGTATTTTTGGTTTTCTCATTTTTGGAACTTGTATTTCATATTCATTTCCCATCTTCTCTTTAATCTCTTCAGCTAAAACGTTGCGATCAATATCAGTTAGACATCTTATAGCAACGGCCCCATCATTTCTTTTTGTAATCCCTTTTACATGTAAATTAAGCGATGAAGGTTTAACTTTCTCTTTAACTTCTTTCTCTGTTGATACACTATCTTGTTTGTTTTTGGGCTTAAGTATAACGGGCATATTATTTGTTGCAGATTTTAACTTACTGGTATATGTTTCAGTTCCAGCTATTATTTTATTACTTTTAATGTATTTCGGAAAAAAAATTTTATTCTACCTACCCAAAGCATATTTATTATTATTATTATTCATTTATTTAATCAACAGAATAGATTCTAAGACCAAATTTATATCTAAAACCATTGGCTGCATAGGCCATTAGTTCTAGCTTACATTATATTGCTTATGTGTACCTTTAAACTTGTTGCAGTCTATATTCATACTTATGTATGTGTATTTTGTTGATGTTGGTGGGTGACGGTTCCTTGAGAAGATCAATGATGAATATTTTATTTCTCTGATTTTGGAAAAGTGGCCATTCCAGCAATACATGTTTAATTGTTAGAAAGCAGTTTCATCTGCTACAGTCAGAGCGAGGTGTTTTCCTTAGTAACCAATCGTGAGAGAAGCTGGTGTGCCTTAGACACAGTCTTGAGTAAGTGTTAATTTAGTTTTCTAATATGTTGGTTGGGTATACAAGTGGATTGTGTAGCGGATTTGTTGTTGGATAATTTTTTTAAACTTTGATTTTGATGTACCTTGCAATGTGACGCGAATGTCTATTTTCCTACTGTTCCGTCCATTATGGTTGATGTATGAGAGGCGTATTTAGCTGCGGTGTGGCCGGGTACCTAATATGACTTTATTTTGTTTTCACTGCCTGTAAGCATATTTCTAATATTTATTATTATATGGGATATTTATATCCTGATAGGATGTGTGTACAGATAGCTGTTTTTTATAGTTTTGAAAATATTAATTTATTTGTATTAATTATTTAAAACTCACATTAAGTGCCTCTGCGCCATTTTTTGAGGCTATCTGGCAACAGTTTCTTACAATACAGAACAAATTAATATGTACCCGTATATGCATGTACATAAGTATGTACGCATGGACACTCATCTATGTTATGTACATATATACTATTCATAATGTTTACTTAGAATTCAAAATAAAAAATGAGTGTGTTGATTAAGAAAAAAATAATAATAAAAAATACATAAATAAAAATTATAAGAAAAATTTTTTATGATAGATTTTTTATAATAGGAGCATATCAATGTTTCGCAGCAAGTATTGTTTCAATCTATTTTTAAAAATGGAGATTGAGTCTGAATTTCTAATACATATTGGCAAATCATTACATTGCAAACTACCATTGTATTCGATTCTTTGCTTGGTGGTTTCTAAACGGCACCTAATTGTCCTTATATTGGAGCTCTGCCTTGTTTTGACGTTATGGTGTATCCTCTGCAATTCAATCGTGTGAAATCCAATATTATGCAAAACTTGTAAACATATATAAGAAGTTGCATTTTGTGCAAATCATAGATAAGCAAAACAGTGCGTGCTATATCCCTATATAAATGTAAAGTGGGAAACAATCTTGAGAGCTTAAATACATTTTTTAAGGTTTTGTTTTGCAAAATCTGTAAGGATTTTAAATCACAATTTCTTTTGTAACCGTAAATGAGAGACATGTAATTAATATTGCTCTGTATCAGCGACTCAAAAATCATCAGCTTTGTACATGTATCCAATTTATATCGCAGTTTATACAAAATGCCAACCACTGGAGATATTTTTGATCTTACACTTATGTTGTATATGGGACTGCCAAAGAAGATTACTACACCTAAGTATTTTACGACGTGTACCTCTGTTATTACTTCTCCATCGATCACCACCGTACAATCATTACCCCGAGTCTGATGTGGCCTAAATCGCATTAACTTAGTTTTATTTGTGTTCAAAACTAGTTTATTAATACTTGTGAACTTTGAAATTAATTCTGCATCATGTGTAATCATTGTTTGAAGTGCTTCTTGTGTCTTGTATGGATAAAAAAATGCATAAATCATCTGCATGCATGAAAATTTTTCCTTGCAGCCCGACCTAAATAATAGGTCATTGATGTAAATTTTAAATAGCAATGGCCCTAGCACACTGCCTTGTGGAACTCCGTATTTTGCATATTCCATTGAGCTATTTTTTTAAATTTACTGATACATATTGTTTTCTGTTAGAAAGATAGCTTTTACAGAATGCAAGCTCTCGTCCAGTTAACCCATAAAAAGCCAGTTTCTCTATCAAAATTGTGTGTTCTACTAAATCGAATGCCTTAGAGAAATCGTAAAATAGACATCCAACACCAGTAGAGCCTCTGTCCAAACAATCACAAATATAGTTGATAACATTAACTACTGCCTCATCAGTGCCACATCCATTCCGGAACCCATATTGGTTATCTGATAAAAGAGATTATTTATCTAAGTATGATGTCAGTTGCTTAGCAATTAGTTTTTCAAAAATTTTATCTATTATTGATAAAATTGCTATTGGGCGATATTTCTCTACTGTATCTTCAGATATTTGCTTTGGAATCGAAATAATTTTTTTGATTTTGAAAAATTTAAGATTTGATTGAACTGTTAAAAACAAGTGCGATATATGAAACCAGTTCGTCTGCACATTCAATAATTAATTTCGTCGATATATTATCAAATCCTTGTGATTTTTGTACATCTAAATGCTTAATAATTATTCCTAGAGTTTCAGCTATATTTGTTTCTCGAAATTTGAATATGTTATGATGGCGTCGAAGCGATCTTAAATCATTCCAACTTTCGCCGGAAATAGAAATAATACTTTGCTTTAAATCATGTATGGAGTTAATAAAATGGAGATTAAGTTTTTTGGCTTTAATATCATCCTGATATATCATATTTCCTTGATGATCTTTTAACTTTATTTCAGACTTCTTTTTTCTACCAAGAGTTTGATTTAAAAACTGCCAGCATTTCTTAAGATGATTTCTTACTTTCTCTAAATTGTCCTGATAATAATATTTCATTGCTTCTCTCGTAGCTATTTTTATTATTTTACTAATTCGTTTTAGTCTGTCGTCCAGATCTCTATTGGATTTTCTTTTTTTCGATCTTAAAAGGCTTTTTTTGATTAAGGATCTTAAGATTTCCACTTATCCAGGTGCTACTTCAGCATTCAAAAACTGCTTTCTCTTCTTTACAATTGTAGAGCTTAAATCAGCATCTGATAAACATGAAATATATTTTTAAGTATCTGCCTATGAGTTTCCGGTAAACGTTATCGTATTTATATTATTTTTTAGGAAACGTTTTACTTTTCCGTAGTCGGAATGAGTACATATAATCTCTTTTGAGTCATATGTTTTAATTTTAGACTTTAATCTACAGAACACTAAGTTGTGGTCCGATAATTGACACTCCACCGAATCAATATTAAGTCTGTTTCCAGTGTTACTGAAAACTTTATCTATAGAAGTACTACTAGCAGGTCGTGTAACAAGTGTGTGACAGTTTTGAAAGTCGTACGATGCTATAATTGGCTTGAGCTCTGCAGCAGTCGAAGTCTCCTAAAATCTATGTACATTCGAATCCCCAATCAAAATACATGGAAAACCCGCAAATAGTTGCATTATGTGATCAATATACATCGAAAAGGTACCAATTGTGCATTTCTGTGATCTGTAATATGTCATAATTTTATCATTCAATGATACTACAATAGCCTCAATATAATTATGGCTTCCACACAATTCGACAGAGTAGTGAATGTTATCCCTGATGTACAGAGATGTTCCTCCACAGGCATCACTTCGGCAAAAATGAATGCTATTGTATCCAGGTATTTTATAAAAATCAACAAATTCGTTTTTTAGCCACGTTTCTTGAATACAAATTATCTTCGGTAGTTTAACAAAATTAGCTATTAATGTTTTAAACTTATTAAATTTTGTAGCAGATGATATGCTTCTAATATGAAGAGAAAAAAATACATAAATTTCGCATATTTAGTGTTTGATTTATATACATTTGAAATGAGTTAATTGATTGAAAATATTTATTCATATTAAATGTAATAAATGGGGTTTATTAATATCACGCAATATAAAAATAGAAAGAAATAAAATTATAAAAAAATACTATTAAACGTTGGTTATATTTTTTTCACTACTATTTATTGTATCTTCAAATTGAACTAACAATAAGTATTCAAATCTTAAGTATAAATATAATAATTAGGCCCAACCAGTGTCGGACATAAACTTAGTGATAGTAATTAATCTATCTATATATGTATATAAAATAGCATGTGTGTATGTATGTATGTATGTAACGTAACGGCTCCAAAACGGCTGGGCCGATTTTGACGAAATTTTCAGGGAGCCTTCAGAATACTCGGGCGGGTGACACTGTGAAGTCCGATTTTTTATTTTCGGTCTGTGGGCGGAGGGACGTGGCAAAATCCAATAATTCATAAAATGAGAACGGCTTGGCCGATTTCTGTAAAACTTTTTGTCAGATGTTCGTATTTTTGAGGAGAAGGCTTTTATGGAAGAAAATTTTGGAAAATCCCTGCGGAAAAGTCGGAGAATTTGAAAAATCGAAGATCGAGTTTTTGTATGAAATTTTGTTTGAAATTATTCCTTAATGGCTTTTAAAATGAAAAAATAGAAAGTTTGTCTGAAAGCTTAAAATTGGGGCGAGGCGAAGTTCGCCTGGTCCGCTAGTCTATATATATAAAATTGGAAGTGTGTATGTATGTATGTATGTATGTATGTAACGTAATGGCTCCAAAACGGTTGGGCCGATTTTGACGAAATTTTCAGAGAACCTTCAGAATACTCGGGCGGGTGACACTGTGAAGTCCGATTTTTTATTTTCGGTCTGTGGGCGGAGGGGCGTGGCAAAATCCAATTTTCATATTGCACCACCAATGACATATACATATATTTATTTTTTGTGCTTTTTTTTTATTTTATTTTACTTTTTTTGGAAAGCCGTTGTCATGTTCTTCTAAACGAGATATCAAACTCTTAAATCGGTTATGTAGTTCCAACGATATTTTGAGCTGACGGTGTCAGCTATATGTACATAAAAATTACGTGTATGTTCGTGATCGCTAAACTCAAACACTACTGGACCGATTTTGACCAAATTTCATATGCATGCTCTATGGGCCGTGAGGAGTGTTTTTGTGTGTAGTTTGAAGTTCGTCCAACAGATGGCGCAATACTTAGTTTTGTGTGTGTGTTTTTGCATCGTAACTCAAGAACTACTGCACCGATTTTGACCAAACTTTATATACATGTTCTATGGGACATGAGGAGTGTTTAGTTTGAAGTAGTGTAGTTTGAAGTTTGTCCGACAGATGGCCCAATATTTTGTTTTTTGTGTTTTGCCCAATAGAGATTAGCGCGATAAGCCTATGCTGCGTTTTGCTGAAGGCGTTGGGTCCTTAACTAGCGTGTAGTGGGTTTAATTAGCCCGATACCTTTATTTGAACAATAATTGCTATGTCGATTTAGTGCAAATTTGAAGGCAAAACAAGGTTTGCCCGGGTCAGCTAGTATATATATAAAATAAGATGTGTGTATGTATGTATGTATGTATGTAACGTAATGGCTCCAAAACGGCTGGGCCGCTTTTGACGAAATTTTCAGGGAACCTTTAGAATACTCGGGCGGGTGACACTGTGAAGTCCGATTTTTTATTTTCGGTCTGTGGGCGGAGGGGCGTGGCAAAAAATCCAATCTATATATAAAAATAAGTCCGTATATGTACGTCGCCGAACTAATCATAAACGCGTCGAGCGATTTCAACCATACACTACGTAGGCAGTGGCCCATATATGGTTTATATGAAGTTTGGTTAAAATCCGATAACGCATGTGTGTGCGGTGCGTATGTGAAGTGAGTGTGTTTTTGGGAACAAAACCAACTTTATTAAAAACAAGTGTGTTTCTTTTCTTATTTTGTTTTGCCGTGCGAAGCAGGCAACGGGCCCGCTAGTAATTCATAAAATAAGAACGGCTTGGCCGATTTCTGTAAAACTTTTTGTCAGTTATTCGTATTTTCGAGGAGAAGTTTTTTATGGATTTATGGAAGAAAATTTTGGAAAATGCCTCCGGAAAAGTCGAAAAATTTGAAAAATCCAAAATCGAGTTTTTGTATGAAATTTTGTTTGAAATTATTCCTTAATGGATTTTCAAATTAAAAAATTGAAAGTTTGTCTGAAGGCTTAAAATTGGGGCGAGGCGAAGTTCGCCTGGTCCGCTAGTAATACATAAATGTGTTAAGCACAAAAATATTCAAAAATTTCCATCTGAAGTGTGGCGTATTAAGGCCGTAGTATCCCTCTTTTTTAAGCGGATGTGTCCAGTAAAGTTCAAGATATTACGAGCAAGGGGATTAGGATGGGACTCGATTTGTTAAATATTTGCCTGCATATTTTGCAATTTCTGCGGTCACAAGTGGCATATTTAAATCACGATGTAAAATTGAATTTTTCATGTACCAAGGAGCCGATGTTATTAACTTTAAAATTTTGTTTTGCATTCGTTGTATTCTCTCTACATTGGAAGCTGAAGCAGTGCCCCATATCTGAATTCCGTAACACCATATGGGTTTCAAAAGCGACTTGTATATTCTCCCTTATTATGATTGTCGACGTCGACGTCACACCAAGTCGACATCAATATATTGGCAATTGTGGGATCGTTATCGAGAACTATTAAATATTATTGATAGGATATTACTACTACTATGGCTTATAAAATTACAATTGGCCATCAATATTAGCTAATTATTGCCTACAAGGAGTTCAGAACTGCTGTCTTTTTTTACTGTCGACTTGATGTGACGTCGACATCGACAATCATAATAAGGCGAATTAAAAGTTTACAATCTAGGCTGAGGGTTGAATTTCTACCAATCAGCCAATGTATCTGGGTTAATTTAAGCTTCATTTGTGTTAGCTTAGAGCAGCGTTGCCATTTGTCAAGTTTTCCCTTTTTTGCAAGTTTTTTGAGATGCCAAAAAGTTTTAAATTTATTGGGTAAAAAACAAGTTTTTTTGAAAATACATAAAGTTTTGTAAAGTTTTTTTAAATACATAATTTAACTATTGCAGTATATTGGATGAAAATATTAAGTGATGTTTGTATGCAATGAAACGATCTTATATTTTCTCACTCCTTTATTACTGCAACAGTGTCTCATTGTCTTTACACCGTCTTAAGTACAACTATTCCGCTTTTATACATTGGCAATGTGTAACTAACTTTTGGCAGTTTGTGTTTGTGGTGAAAAAAAATTTAAAAAACATGGACAAATATTTAATGAAAAATGGCAAGACCAATGAAAGATCTCTAAATATGGTGCAATAACGTAGTAATTCAAAAAAGCTTGTTTTGCAGAAATTGAGTTTAAAGTTTTGAATTTACATACAACTTAATGGTAAAAGAAAATTCGGTTCTTTTCTCAAGAACTGAGTACACAAGATATTTTTATGAAAATTTTACAGAATATAAAAAACGACAAGGCGAATAATTTCGTAATATAACCTTAAAAAATTCAAATTTTGAGTTACTACGGTATTGCACCAAAGGCTCGATATGTTATATTTTTGTTTTTAATCGTTTTTATATTTTCAAATAAAATGAATTCCAAATACATTTTAGTGCTTTCTTTTAAAATTTAGGTACTTTTGTAGAAAAAAAGTTTTTTTTGGAAAAAAAAAGTTTTTTTTTTTCAGATATAAGAAGTTTTTTTAAAAAAATATATGGTAACGCTGGCTTAGAGTCAATGTGGTGTTTCCATGTAAGCCGCCGGTCGAGATGTATTTTTTTTAATTTTAATTTTAATTAATTAATTAACAAACACAAACTGCGAAGCTACTTGGCTTATCTGCAGAGACACCTGGAGTCTGCGGCAGGAGTCGAACCTGCGACCTTCGGACTACCAGTCTAGTACACTAGCTACTAGTCTACGAAGGCACTCATACCAAGGTATTTCACCTGTGAATGTTGAGGAACAACTTGATTGTTGATTCGAATGGGGGAACAAGTGTCTCTTCGTAGGGTAAATGTGACATGAACACACTTTTGTTCATTTACTTTTATTCTCCATAAGTTCAACCACAGCTCCAACAGGTTCATATGTTCCTGAAGATATCGGGATGCCTCGTGAGGGTTTTCATGCATACTAAGGCAGGCTGTATCATCGGCAAAAGTAGAAGTGAGGGTATTACTGCTCAAAGGCATATCACAGGTATAAATCAAATACAAAACTGGCTCCAGAATACTCCCCTGTGGCACACCGGATGAGATAGTTTCGGGCACACTCATGAAGTCTCCTTCCACAACAGTGAACTTCCGGGCAAGAATGTAACTTTCCAATAGATTTACAATGTTTATTGGCAGATATGACTTCAATTTTAGAATCAGGCCTTCATGCCACACTTTATCAAATGCCTGAGAGACATCAATAAAGAGGGAAGAACAATACTTTTTTTCTTCAAATGTTCTTCTTATGAAATGGACCAATCTATGAGTTTGTTCAATGGTGCTATGCTGACTTCTAAACCCAAATTGATGGTCCGGTATGCACCCATTATCAGCTAGAATTGGGGACAATTTTGTCATGAGCAGTTTTTCGAAGAGTTTTGAAATTGTTGACTGCAAACTTATTGGCCTATATGACTCAGCCTTGGTGAGATCTTTGCCCGCCTTTGGAATCATTTTGACCATGGCAAGTTTCCAGCTGTGTGGATAATACTCCAGTCGTAAAATGCCATTGAAAATAAATAACAGGATTTTAATAGTAATACGAGGCAGCTCTATCAGCATCTTGTTACTAATTCCATCAATACCCGGGCCTTCTTTGGGTTGGTTTCAGCAATTAGTTTATTTACATCACGCATCTTAAACTTTATGGGTCGAGGGGAAACTACACTCGGCAAATCACCAGTACATGTGTTTGGGGTAAATACGTATTTTAAATGCCCAGCAAATATGTTACCTTTTTCAGTATTGGTTCTTGCCCAACCTCCGGTAGAAGTGCGCAGAGGTGTTTTAGACTCAACGGGTGTTTTAATTTTCTAGCAGCGCGCCACAAGGAGTAGTTAGATGCTGCTGTGACATCGAAACCTTCCAGATAGTTCTTAAGAGAAGCAGATTTTTCAGATGCAAGCAACTCTTGGAGTCGTTTAGTGCATTCTCTAAGTCTGGTTTTATGATGGGGTGATCTGTGCTGTTGCCATTCCCTTCTAGCCCTTCTTTTTTCACATACGAGACGTTCAATATCCGCAGAATAAATTCTATTAAACCCAGTCTGCGGATGGGAGGTAGTGGCATGTTTAGCAGCCTGTTTAATATTCTCGGTAAGATTGGCAATGTTAAGTTCAATATCATCGGGAGTTCTAAGCCTGATGTTTTCCGTACAATGACTACTGAGATATTTTTTGAACCCCAGCCAATTAACACGATTTATCACCTTCACATATGGGTGAGGTAAGTTACTTCTTAGAGGGCTACAAATTGTAACGATCGTTGGAGAGTGATCGGAGGAGAGATCATGAGAAGCTTCAACATGAATTAAATCCCTAGAGATATTTTTCATGACGCCAAAATCTATAACATCTGGAATTTTTTGTATATCAGTAGGCCAGTAAGTGGGCTCCCCGCTCGAAATGACGTCCAAGCCCATTTGTGAAATTGTGTTGAACAACGCTCGACCTCTAGGTGTAATAAGACGCGATCCCCAGAACGTATGTTTTGCATTGTAGTCGCCAGCTGCTACGAAACAAAGTCCAAGAGTTTTGTAAAAATCCTCGTATTGATCCTCAGTGATTGAAAATCTGGGAGGGGAGTAAATTGATGATATCACGAGATTTGAAGCAAAATTTTCGATGCAAATATTTGTTGCTTGTAGATGGTCTTCACAAATGTTCTCAAGAATATAGTGCTTGAGTCTTGACTTTATTAGAACTGCTGATCCTCCGCATGCTCTTCCTCTCGGGTCCTTTGTATCATATAAGGTGTAGCCACTCATTTTAAAAAGGCTTCTCGAAGTCAAATGAGTCTCAGATACCAACATTATATCAATATTTTTTACCGTGAGGAAGTGCTCAAGTTCATTTTTATGTTGGCGAATGCCGTTTGCGTTCCAGAAACATAATTTTAACGTGTTCATGCTTGTTAACTAATGCTAAAAGCAGTGTGTTCTGCATTCGCAGCATTTCTTGCATCATGTTAGTCATATTTGTTGTAAAATTGTTTATAGTTTGCACCAGATTATCAATAATTGAAATTAAAGCTTGCGTTAGCATTTGTTGTATTATTTGGTGGTGACACTTTTTGCACTGGAACAGAGTTGATCTTCACAGCGTCAGCATGCGATACTTGTGGAGTGATTGGTCGGGCCATAGGAGGATAAGTGGCGGAGTACGTATTTCCTGTTTACGCTGGGGTTACTTTAGGCTTTTGACTCATAGCCTGTTTAACGAAGGAGTATACAGGACAACCTCTGTAGTTAGCAGTGTGATTACCTCCACAATTACTGCACTTTTTTCCTTCTGGTTACTCGACTTATTGCAAATGGCAGTCTCGTGGAATTCACCGCACACAACACAAACAGTAGGTAATTTGCAATAAGTTTTCGTATGGCCATATTCTTGACAATTGTGGCACTGTACGGGTCCAGAACGCTTGTGTGGTTCTTCAACTGTGATTTTTCGGTATAAGAGATATTTTAGGTTATAAATTGGATGGGTCTCATTTTTCTTCAATTTTATATCATTTGGCTCCAATTCAACACGAAATAAAGGTTGGGGGATCTTCCCCCTGTTTATTATGTTAGAGACATTCTTTACCTTAAACCCCAGGAGGGTGAGAGCATCTTTTATTTCCTCAGGAACAACATAAGAATCTATGCCTTTCAATACGATCTGTGGGCCTTTAGCACTCTTAAGCTGGAAAGTGTAGAAACTTGTTTTATTTTTCTCAAATTCAGTGACCATTTTGCGGAAGTCTTTTTCATCGTATATTTGAACTTTTGTCTCATCAATGTTACCACGTTTTATTGGAACAATGTGAAATGCCTTTTCACCGATGGCCGAGATTAATTTTGTAATAAGTGTGTTCGAATTCTTTTCCCTCAAATAGATTGGCTGTATCATCAGCAAATGTAGAAGTGAGGATATTACTGCTTAATGGCATATCACAGGTATAGATCAAATACAAAACTGGACCCAGTATACTCCCCTGTGGCACACCGGATGAGATAGTTTCGGGCTCACTCATGAAGTCTTCTTCCACAACAGTGAATTTCCGGGCAAGAATATAACTTTCCAATAGATTTACAATGTTTATTGGCAGATATGTCTTCAATTTTACAATTAGGCCTTCATGCCACACTTTATCAAATGCCTGAGAGACATCAATAAAGAGGGAAGAACAACACTTTTTTTCTTCAAATGCTCTTCTTATGAAATGAACCAATCTATGAGTTTGTTCAATGGTGCTATGCTGACTTCTAAAACCAAATTGATGGTCCGGTATACACCCATTATTAGTTAGAATTGGGGACAATTTTGTCATGAGCAGCTTTTCAAAAAGCTTTGAAATTGTTGACAATAAACTTATTGGCCTATATGACTCAGCCTTGGTAAGATCTTTGCCCGCCTTTGGAATCATTTTGATCATGGCAAGTTTCCAGCTGTGTGGATAATACTCCAGTCGTAAAATACCATTAAAAATAAACAACAGGATTCTAATAGCAACACGAGGCAACTGCATCAGCATCTTGTTACTAACGCCATCAATACCCGGAGCTTTCTTCTGGTTGGTTTCAGCAATTAGTTTTTGTACATCACGCATCTTAAACTTCATGGGTCGAGGGGGTAGAGCTACTACACTCGGCAAATCAACAGCACCAGTACATGAGCTTGGGGTAAATACGTGTTTTAAATGCTCAGCAAATATGTTACCTTTTTCAGTATTGGTTCTTGCCCAACCTCCGGTCGAAGTGCGCAGGGGTGGTTTAAACTCAACGGGTGTTTTAAGTTTTCTAGCTGCGCGCCACAAGGAGTAATTAGATGCTACTGTGACATCGAGACCTTCCAGATAGTTCTTAAGAGAAGCAGATTTTTCAGATGCAAGCAACTCATGGAGTCGTTTAGTGCATTCTCTAAGTCTGATTTTATGTTGGGGTGATCTGTGCTGTTGCCATTCCCTTCTAGCTCTTCTTTTTTCACATACGAGACGTTCAATATCCGCAGAATAAATTCTATTAAACCCAGTCTGCGGAGAGGAGGTAGTGGCATGTTTAGCAGCCTGTTTAATATTTTCAGTAAGATTGGCAATGTTGAATTCAATATCATCGGAAGTTCTAAGCCTGATGTTTTCCGTACAATGACTACTGAGATATTTTTTGAACCCCAGCCAGTTAACACGATTTATCATCTTCACATATGGGTGAGGTAAGTCACTTCTTAGTGGGCTGCAAATAGTAACGATCGTGGGAGAGTGATCGGAGGAGAGATCATGTGAAGTTTCAACATGAATTAAATCCCTAGGGATATTTTTCATGACGCCAAAATCTATAACATCCGGAATTTTTTGTATGTCAGTAGGCCAGTAAGTGGGCTCCCCGCTAGAAATGACATCCAAACCCATTTTTGAAATTGTGTTGAACAATGCTCGACCTCTAGGTGTAATAAGACGCGATCCCCAGAACGTATGTTTTGCATTGTAGTCCCCAGCTGCTACGAAACAAGGCTCAAGAGTTTTGTAAAACTCCTCATATTGATCCTCAGTGATTGAAAATCTGGGAGAAGAGTAAATTGATGATATCACGAAATTTGTACAAAAATTTTCGATGCAAATATTTGTTGCCTGCAGATGGTCCTCACAAATGTTCTCAAGAATGTAGTGTTTGAGTCTTGACTTTATTAGAATTGCCGATCCTCCGCATGCTCTTCCTCTCGGGTCCTTTGTATCATATAAGGTGTAGCCACTCATTTTAAAAAGGCTTCTCGAAGTCAAATGAGTCTCAGATACCAACATTATGTCAATATTTTTTGCCGTGAGGAAGTGCTCAAGTTCATTTTTATGTTGGCGAATGCCGTTTGAGTTCCAGAAACATACTTTTAACATGTTCATGGCTTGTTAACTAATGCTAGAAGTAGTGTGTTCTGCATTCGCAGCATTTCTTGCATCATGCTAGTCATGTTTGTTGTAATGTTGTTTATTGTTTGCACCAAATTGTCAATAGTAGCTTCAAGGCGATTGAAATTAAAGCTTGCATTTGCATTTGTTGTACTAGTTGGTGGTGACACTTTTTGCACTGGAACTGAATTGATCTTCACAGCGTCAGCATACGATACTTGTGTAGAAATTGGTTGGGCCATAGGAGAATAAGTAGCGGAGTACGTATTTCCTGTTTGCGCTGGGACTACTTTAGGTTTTTGACTCATAGCCTGTTTAACGAAAGAGTATACAGGACATCCCCTGTAGTTAGCAGTGTGATTACCTCCACAATTACTGCACTTTTTTTCCTTCTGGTCCTTCGACTTATTGCAAATAGCAGTCCCGTGCAATTCACCGCACACAACACAAACAGTAGGTAATTTGCAATAACTTTTCGTATGGCCATATTCTTGACAGTTATGGCCCTGTACGGGTCAATTACATTTTCCATATCCTCTGTCAGGTATTCATAGCATTGTTCATATGATTCTCCTTCCATGAAAATAAGTGTATCATCAGCATACATAACAACTTCACTTTTCTTTAATATGGTCGGCATATCATTTATATATATAACTAGCGGGCCCGTTGCCTGCTTCGCACTGCAAAACAAAATAAGAAAAGAAACACACTTGTTTTTAATAAAGTTGGTTTACTCATCAAAAAATGTGAAGAAATTAATAAAATCGATTATGATAAGATCAATCACCAATGACGTCCAAAGAGAAAAGAGAAATGATAACAAATTGCTATTTGCATCACTCCGTGCAATGCTCTCCAATACACAAACGACCAAAATGTATTCAATACTAATGAATGCTGTATGCGGTACAAAAAATGCCTGCGGCAAAAACACACTCACTTCACATACGCACCGCACACACATGCGTTATCGGATTTTAACCAAACTTCATATAAACCATATATGGGCCACTGCCCATATATAAGTTTGGTTGAAATCGCTCGACGCGTTTATGATTAGTTCGGCGACGTACATATACGGACTTGTTTTTATATATATAGATAAATAATAATGCTCCCAAAATTGATCCCTGTGGAACTCCGTAGTCATTGCTCTTTATGTCCGATTTTGCTTTGTTTACTTTGGTAATTTGCTTCCTGTTTGTTAAATAAGACTTAAACCATTGTAGTTCTTTTTCTCTAACTCCATATCTATGTAATTTTTGCAGAAGTAGACTTCTTTCAATTGTTTCGAACGCTCTTTTAAAATCCAAAAAAATGCCTACCATCTTTTTGTTTTTTTCAATTTTTTTCCATCTGTTTATTAAAAAGTTTAATGCCGTTTCGCATGAGAATTTTTTTCTGAAACCTGATTGGTACTTTGATAGTATATTTTTACTTTCAATATATTGCTCCAATTGATCCTTTACCACTTTCTCTAATATTTTTTCGCATGTTTTTAGTGTATTTACTGGTCTAAATTCCTCGCATTTTTTAGTATTTGCAACTTTTTCAATTGGTGTTACCATCGATATTTTCCAGTTTTCAGGAAACTCACCGATTTCCATGGATGTGTTAATTATATCAAGGAGAAATTTTTCTACTATATTCCAGCTGTTCAAAATCATGTTAATGGATATTTTGTTGTAGTCCGTTTTGTTTTTTAAATTTTTGCATATTTTTCGTAGTTCATCCAATGTTATTGCCCGAAACTTAAATTGAGAGTTTATCACCGGTATTTCATTTACATATTGCACATTTTTTATATCATCTCTAATACATTTTATACTACTTATAAAGAAATTATTAAAATTATCAGCTATTTTGAGATCTTGATTATATTCCTTTTCGTTAAATATCACAGATTTAATTTCATTTTGAGATCTTTTTAAAATGAGTTTTTTAATTTCCCTCCACATTACTTTTTGATCTTTAATGTTATTTATTTTACTATTTAAATATTTATTTTTTTCATTTTCTAGTTGGACTTTGTAATTATTTCGCGTTGATTTATATCTTTCCCATGCGTCATTAGTATGCTGAATTTTGGCTATTTGGTATTTATCCCTTTTCATACGTTTCAATTCTTCATTAAACCATTTGCATTCATTATTCTCTTCAACAGTCTTTAACTTCGTTTGATTTTTTACTGCATTTTCTAAGCATTGATCGAAAATGTTTACATTATTGTTTAAATTGTCATTTGTATTAAATTGTTGTATATTCATTATTTGTCTATTATATTTTAATTTGTTGTACTTAAATATTTCAATTTCTTTAAAATTTTTTGAACCACAATTGTGTTCTGAGTTATTAATTGTTATTTCGATTGCTTCATGATCGGACATTTTATTTGAGTTACTGATATTTGCCGTTATGTTCTTATTATTCGTTATAATGTAATCAATTAATGTTCTTGAGCTCCGTGTTATTCTCGTGAAGTCTTTCATTATCTGTTTAAGGCCATTGTCATCTAATAAGCATTTTAGTTTTTCTTTATAAAATCCTTCTATACACCAATCTATGTTAAAATCTCCTGCTATTATAATATCACAGTTGACTTCATTTATTTCTTCTAAAACTTCATCAAACGCCATTATAAACTCGTGTTCTGCACTACTCGGTGATCTATACACAGCTGTTATTATAAATTTGATGTTCTTATATTTTGCTACATATGCAGTTATCCAAATTTTAGATTCAACCACTTTTTCAACGATCTTTCTCATGTTCCATTTCTTTTTGACATATATTGTTACTCCACCCGTCCTTGTTGAGTTGGATAATGTTGCAAATTGGTTGTATCCTGTTAGTTGAGTTTCTTCCTCCTTTGCATTTTCCGTTAAGTGGGTTTCGGTTAGTATAATAAATTCATGTTTTTTTGTTTCTGTTATTACTTCCAGTTGGCTGTAATTATTTATGATCCCTTGAATGTTCGTGTATATACCGCATATCTGCCTTGATTGTTATGCTGTAATCCCCCATCTTCTTTTTTTCGCGTTTAGTTTGTTTTGGTACACAGGACAATCTCTATCGGATGTAGGATGATTTTCATCAAGCCCAAGTTTTAACCTGTTGTTCATTCTCATACAATTTATGCATTTATTTAAAACTTCTTGACTACACTCATTGGATTTATGGCTTCCATGACATTTATAGCAAATCTCTTGATATTTACATTCTGATGATTTATGATTGTATACTTTGCACTTAAAACATTGTATAACATCAGTACCATCGTACACTCTACATTTCTCCCATCCAACATTAACTTTTTGTGCGTTCAATATTTTACTGTATGATGTGTTATCAATCTTTAAAATTGCATTATATATTTTAATACCATTTCTTTTATATTCAAACAATTTAATAACAGATATTTCACTTTCAATAAGAAAATCATTTTGTTTTATAAGTTTTTCAATAATCTCATTTTCAGTTAGTTTAAATGTCATACCAATTAGTTTTACTTTCATTTCAATTTGGTTAGGTACTTTAATTTCATATGATTCACCCATTCTATTTTGAATTGTTTCTTTTATTTTTTCTCTTTCTTCATTGCTTTCACTCTGAATTACCACAGATCCGTTCCTCCTTTGTTCTATATTAACTATTTTGAAATCCACAGGATTAACCTTCTTATTTAAATCTTCTTTAGTTTTAAAAACATTCTGCTTTCCCTTTGGTTTAACAATAAGCGGGTTTTGTTTATATTTATCTGGCATCACTATATTGCTTTTTAGCGCATCCGAGAAAGACATTTTATTTGATTTGGCGGCTGTTTCTTCGATTGTTTTCTTTATTTCATTACATGTTGTTTTGTTTGATTCTTCAATACTGTTACACAATTCTTTATTCTTCTTTTGTTGTTCATTTATTACACCGCATAAGTTTTTTATTTCTTTTACAATAATATCGCTGGATTTTTGAGCTTCATCTAATTTTTTTAAACGTTCATTGTATCTTTTTTCTATTGCCTCAAGTAATTTTTTAATTTCATTTTCATTTTGTTTTAATGTTGCCTTAAATTCCCCTTTATACTCCGCTAAGTTCTCTTTGTTTTTGTTTAAACTTTCCCGTACTTCAACAATCGCCATATCAATATTATGAATATATTGGATACAATCATCACATATAAAACGTATGAAGCCACCTGAATCAAGTATTCCCCGTGCGTATTGGTCAATTCCCGAGCATTTCTTTGCAGAATGGTAAACTTTTTTGCATATGCCTTCACACATTAAACCACTTTCACCGCGAATTGTAGTCTTGCATATTTGTTTCTTTTACTTTTTGAGTCCACTAATAATTAGTTTTATTGGTTTTATGCATTCACCAACTTTCAGTTGCCAGTCTTAGTTTCCTCAAGCATATTGCTGATGAGTATTGTTCTAAAAGCGTAGCCTAATGCCTCAGCAGCTTGGTGATATATGGGATTGATGATGTTTGTATTGGTGCTACTGCTGGTTCCATAAATAAATAATCTCCGTAGTCAATTTTGTTGAGTACTAGGGTTTAAGGGGGTGTATTGATTTGGACGAAGCTCTTATTTGCCAAGTATTGGGTTTTGTTGACTCTGGAGATTAGTGATTTTTCTAGTGCCAATAGGTGATCTTTGATGAAAATGTTAAATTTTTTTCACGTTTTCCATCTGCTGATTATTAAATTGGATTTTTTGATAATCGGAGTCACAAAGGTTTTTTCTACAGATATGTAATTGTTTAGTTTTTTGATTGGAGATTTTAGCGCCGGAATAATTAGTCCATGTGTCTATATATACATATTTTAAAAATTTTGTAGTCTATATTGCTGTTTTTTTACAAAGTACATATATAAAGGATCCGCCAAAATAACTTTTTTTTTGAAAATGCCATAAAAAAAACTACTGAATATTTTCTCAAATTTCTTTTTTTATTTGAAAGTGCAATCCTTCCGGTTAATAATGGAAATTAATTTCATTCAAATGGCTGCCTCGGCTGGCCATGCAGTAGCCTACACGATGGGTACAATTTTTAAGCACATTATCGATTGTGTGCAGCTATATTTCACCAATGGCTTCGCGAATATTGTCCTTTAAAGCGTCAATTGTCTCTGGCTTGTCAGCGTAACACTTATCTTTGACGGCACCCCACAAATAATAGTCCAACGGTGTCAAATCGCAGCTCCAAAGTGGCCAAACGACATCAGCTCTGCGGCTGATAATGCGATCTTCAAAAACGGGGCGCAAAACATCGAGCGTAGCTTCGGCTGTGTGGCACGTAGCGCCGTCCTGTTGAAACCAAATGTTGCCAATATCCTCCTCTTGAATTTTTGTGAACAAAAATTCGTTCAACATGGCCCGATAACGATCGCCATTGACTGTAACGGCCACTCCTTGCTCATTTTCGAAGAAAAATGGCCCAATTATGCCTTTGGACTAAAATCCGCACCAAACAGTGACTCGTTTTGGGTGGACCGGCTTTTCAATGTATGCGTGCGGGTTTTCTGTGCCACAAATGCGACAATTTTGCTTGTTTACATACCCGCCAAGATGAAAATGAGCTTCATCTGAAAAAATGATTTTTTTTTTGGCAAAATCGGCATCTTCTGTAAGTCTATCGCAGGCCCACTTAACGAAGCGTTCTTCAAGCGTATACACAACCATATTCGTTCAGCGGAAGGATAACACTAATTATCTGTCAAATTAGACTTGAGCTAAGTGTTACCATTCACGAAATAAGCACTAGTTGAAAAAAAAACGTTAGATGGCGGACCCTGTTTGTTTACAATTTTGCTGATTTCATTGAAGTCTATTTGGAACAAGATCACTGAGAGTGGTGATCCAAAATTTTGTACTAGCTCCGCATCTGTGCATTTCCATAACTTTTTTTTTTACTTTATATGTATTTACTAATATTGTTTGTGAAAAATCTTTCCCCAGAATTCGAAACTGAAATTCTAATGTTACAATTACGACTGATTGATGCTGGCTTCATTGTGGAAGCGCAAGAGTTGGAAATATACAAATCAGAAATTGTGCTTAACAATGTCGAAACACTAGTTAAATTAGAAAATGGTGGTAATGTACATCCTCGTATTGCTGAAATGTATCAACTGCTTGGGAATGGTAAAATAAATAGAGTGAATGTGACGAAAACTTCTTGTGCCCTACGTACAGCAGTGGTTAATGCAGCACTCCAACGTCCAACAGCAAAGAAATGTATACATTGTGACAAACCTCTGCGGAATATTCGATATCTATATCGCAAACTTGTCTATTATATGAGCATTGCTGAGATAAAAAACAAGTAAGTAAACAGATCAACCACTATTTGTACTGTTAACCATAAAAAATTGCTTTAAAGGTTTGAAGGATTCGAAGAAACTAGTGGTCAACATAAGGTAATATTTGCCGATGAATGTCGCAGGTTTTTACGTCAGGTATATCAGAACTATCCCGAGCTAATGCAACTGATCTTTCCCATCCTCAAAAACCATGCAAACTCCGACGCCCGTGTAACTTCGCCAGTGGATATATTTTTTATAGATACATTACCAGTCACACCGCCTAAAGCTCGACCTTCCAATATTTTACACAACCAAATCGTGGAGCATGCTCAAACAGCACTTTATCGGAACATTATTGAAAGCAATTCAGTGCTACGAGTAGTTTTAAAACATATTAAAAATCAAAATGAAGAATTATCGGACGAAGCAAAGGTAAATTTTAAATAATTTATATATGTATCTATCTATACATGTGAGCCCTTTCCTTGCACCAATTTTGGAACTGTTTTGAGCAAAATGAGGAGTCTGTTATCAAACTTAATGATTTTCATCAATATACAGGTGGTCTATACTGGAGTGAAAGGAGAATCTTCATATGAAAAACTTTATAACGCTTGGCAAAGTTTGCAAAACTCCATTAATGTATTGCTAGATACTAATATGTCTAGAGACGCACCATCCTCTGTTGGTTTAAAACAGGTACTGGAAAAGAAAGACGGCCTTATACGCAAGCATATGATGGGAAAACGTGTAAATTACGCAGCTCGTACAGTTATAACACCCGATCCAAATATTAACGTGGATGAGGTTGGTATTCCTGATATATTTGCAAAAAAATTATCGTATCCAGTTCCAGTAACACCATGGAATGTTGCAGAATTACGTAAAATGGTTATAAATGGACCAAATATACATCCAGGGTAAACATAAAGTTATTCAACAATGCAATTTATTCACATGTCTTGAAACCTTGAACTTTTTCGTTTATGATATTCTAGTGCCAATTACATACAAGATGAAAGGGGGTACACAACATTGATTCCAGCTGATAATGCGGCTAAAAGAGAGAGTATGGCCAAGATGTTGTTTAACTATCCTGAAAAGGGCATCAAAATAGTTCATCGTCACGTGTTAAACGGTGATATTTTACTTCTAAACCGTCAGCCATCACTCCACAAACCGTCAATTATGGCCCATAAAGCACGTATACTGCAGGGAGAAAAGACCTTTCGTCTGCATTATTCTAACTGTAAAGCTTATAATGCTGATTTCGATGGTGATGAAATGAATGCCCATTTGCCACAAAGTGAAATTGCGCGTTCTGAAGCTTACAACTTAGGTTTGTGTGTGTAATATTTCCATCATTGTGCTATATAAATAGCTTCCGTAATTTCAGTCAATGTTGCAAGCAATTATCTGGTCCCAAAGGATGGCACACCATTGGGTGGTCTCATTCAAGATCATATTATTTCTGGAGTAAAATTGTCCCTACGTGGCCGCTTCTTCAATCGCAATGACTATCATCAACTTGTATATCAAGGTTTATCCCATATTAGGAAGAACATTAAACTGTTGCCACCGACAATTGTTAAACCGATTAATTTGTGGTCGGGAAAGCAGGTATTTCCAGATCAATTGATAATAGACGAAAGTTGTTAATTCTTTTTTGTGTAGATATTGTCAACTCTTATTATTAATTTAATACCCGATGGTTATCCAGCAATATCTTTGAACTCGGTAGCTAAAATTGGAGCTAAGGTAAATGTATAGCAATTGTAAAAATAGCAATTTTTCACTTATTGTGACTTGTAGCATTGGATGGTTGCCAAAAAGAGAACAGCCGTTGCTGGTGGTACATCATTAAGCGAAATTCAAATGTCGGAGAGTGAAGTGGTTATTCAAAATGGTGAACTTTTAGCCGGCGTACTAGATAAACAACAATATGGGGCCACTACATATGGTTTGATTCATTGTATGTACGAGGTTTGTGACTAGTGTTCTATTTCAACAATAAAATACTTTGTGAACTTTTGAACTTTATGCAGCTTTATGGTGGCGAGGTGTCGACACGTCTGTTGACGGCATTTACTAAGGTATTTACTTTCTTCTTACAACGTGAAGGCTTTACATTGGGAGTTAAAGATATTTTAGTCAGCGGAGAAGCAGATAAGAAAAGATGCAAAATTATACAAGAGAGTAGAGAAATCGGCAACGTTGTATTATCATCTGCCTTAGAATTGGAAGATATTCCCGCTTTGGATGTATTGTCAGAAAAAATGGAGGAAGCTTATATCAAAAATCAAAAATTTCGAGTTGTTTTGGATCGTAAATACAAAAATATGTTGGACAATTATACCAACAAAATAAATAAGTATGCATAAATGACTTCAAATATAATTTGGGACGATTTTCCGTCATCCCACGTAAAATTTGGTTTGTAAACAGACAGGTTTCGGGTTTGTGCCATCTTCAGTGTTCTCTTGAACAAGAGAACACTGAAGATGGCACAAAGCCCAAACCGGTCTGTTTACAAACCAAATTTGACGTGGGATGACGGAAAATCGTCCCAAATTCAAACAAACCCCGTCGGAAGGAAAACACAAAAAATCAAATATAATTCTTAGCAGATCTGATTATTCACACAACAACTAATTAATCTATTTATAGAACATGTCTCCCTAATGGTTTAATATCGAAGTTCCCTAGTAATAATCTGCAGTTAATGGTTTTGTCTGGTGCTAAGGGTTCCATGGTTAATACTATGCAAATATCGTGCATGTTGGGTCAAATCGAGTTAGAAGGTAAGCGACCCCCTCTTATGATTTCCGGAAAATCATTACCAAGCTTTACTACGTTTGAGACGTCGCCAAAATCAGGCGGATACATTGATGGACGATTTCTAACGGGCATACAGCCTCAAGACTTCTTTTTCCATTGTATGGCAGGTCGTGAGGTAAGTACATAATACAAATATACCAGAATACATGAAACTAATTACCTTAAATTTAAAAAGGGGCTCATCGATACCGCCGTTAAAACATCTCGATCAGGTTATTTGCAACGTTGCCTTATTAAACATTTGGAGGGCCTTACAATTAATTACGATTTGACAGTCCGCGATAGCGACAACACCGTAGTCCAATTTCTGTATGGAGAAGATGGCATTGACATACTGAAATCAAAGTTCTTTGATAGCAAATTTGGTACATCATTTCTAACGCAAAATGCTTCCGTTATTTTACATCCACAAGAGTTGGAAATGATCAAAAATGAAGAGCAGCTTTCAAAAGTACAACGTCAAAATAAAAAGTTGCGCTCTTGGTTGAAAAGACATTGTAGTGTTACAAGGGTTAATAATAAGCACATTTCGCCATTTACTCAGTTCTCCGCGGAACTGCGTAACGAAATCGATGTGAAAAATGCCAACGAACTAATTGAAAAAACTGGAAGACGTCGTATAGATGAGGCCATTATCAAATTGTGGCATAATGCAGATGAAGAGAGTAAAAAATTGTATCAAAAGAAATATTCTCGTCGTCCTGATCCCACAAATTCAATTTACGGTCAGGACACCACATTTGGCTCCGTTTCCGAAAAAATTGAGAAAATTATAGCTGATTATATTGAAAAACATCCTAATAAAAAAAGTGTCGTGACAGATATTATGTACGTAAAAAATCTTAAAGCTTTAGCAGCTCCGGGAGAAGCAGTAGGATTAATTGCAGCACAATCCATTGGCGAACCATCCACTCAGATGACACTCAATACTTTTCACTTCGCTGGTCGTGGTGAAATGAACGTTACTCTGGGTATTCCTCGTCTTCGGGAAATTCTCATGATGGCGTCTGCAAATATAAAAACGCCGTCCATGGACATACCCATTAAAGTAGGACAAGAAAAAGCGGCCGAAAAATTGAGAATATCATTAAATCGTGTAACTCTGGCTGATGTTTTGCAATGTATGTTTAGAAATTTTTAATTTATTACCATACCTTGATTTAACCTGTAACTTTTATCTTAGATGTAAAGGTAAAAACGCGATTGGTTCAGAAACCTACTAGAGTACAGAAATACGAGTTAACTTTCCAATTTCTGCCTCGTAGAGCTTACAATGATGACTTTTGTGTAAAGCCCAAGCAAATAATGAGATTTATGAGCAATAAATTTTTCAGTCTTCTATTCCGTGCCATCATGAAGTCGAAAAACTTAAAAGATTCAATGTAATTACAAATGCTAATTGCAAGGTTGCAACTCGTTTGTTTGTTTATCTTAAAATTAATCTTCTTTTATTTTAGCATTGAAGTGGGCGGAGCCCAAAAAGAAACTGCTAACCATGAAAAATTAGATGCTGATGATTGTGAAAATGGATCAACTGAAATAAATAAAAAATCCAAATCGAATGTTTCTGCAGACGACAATGACAACGACTCGTCGGACGATGAGCTCGCCAACAATGACGGGGATGATGCTACTGGCATTAAATTAAGATCGCAAAAAGTTGATGAAACAGAATACGATGACCCTGACGATGTAGATGAACTTATTGATGGTAAAAAAAATTCGTTCATCACATTACATTTTTTATTTAATATTTTATTTTAGCCGATGACGACGATGACCTTAACAATGGTAGATTTTTAGACACTGAAGCCGTTCAGAACAATAGTGAAGATGCCGAAATAGGTGATAAAAAAATTGAGAAAATCCTTGAAAATGAAATGGTTGAAAGTTATGTTTACGATAAAAAACATCATCTATGGGCAAAACTGACTTTTAATGTAAGTATTGTTAAAGCGTATAGGCCACTGTGCGCTGCGGCTGAATCTTATTCTACACATAATTGTTCATGTTAGAATAGAGAATATTTGTATGCATATTCTTTTAAAATTTTGCTTCTCACATGTATTAATAGTTACTATATTTGAACACGGGAGTAGGTAACTGTTGTGAAAAACTTTAATTTATTACGGGACGACACATACCTCATTTTAAAGGTTATTCATCCCAGATATTAGTTCTATAAAAAACTTTTACCAAAAACGTTTTAGTCTTTCCAACAAATTTATTTTAATTTTTTGGTGAGGAATTTTTCACATGGAAAAACTAATTAAAATGTTTTTTTTTTTTTTTTTTTTTTTTTTTTTTTTTTTTTTTTGATAGACCAAGCATTTTTGGTAAAAAGTTTTTATATAACAAATGAAAAGGATGAAATGAGGTAGATATATTCCCCAAGTAGGAAGACTCATTCATAAGAAAAATGTCCCAAACTTAAAAATTTATTTGACAAATATATCACAAATACTAAAGATATTTATAAATATTTTTTGATTCTGTTTCAAAAATAAAGATGGCAAGGCAGTACGCAAAGTGCCAGTGTATCCCATACAAAAGGAAATTAGCGAGAAAAAACCGTGTAAAGTTGGCATTGAAAAATGCATACTTCCTCTAAAAGCATGTGAAGATAAAAATCACTGTAACAGTGGCCACACAAAAGTCTATTAACAATTTTAATGTCAGTCCGATTCAATTTGACATCTCTGCACCAAAGCTTAAGGAATTTCATGAGTGAGAGAGAGAGAGAAAAGGGCAGAAACGACACGAATCCTGAGATCTAGATCGGTAAAGATCCAACCTCGTGCCTCAAGAAGTTACTAATCCTCCGAAGAGCATCACCATATGTTAGGCTAACATCTAACGGGGCCAAGAAGTTCATGCGGTCATTGAAACATATTCCAGTATGAGCCGGAACCCATACAATATGCACCTCCGAGACAGTTCCATAGGCTTCAATAGAATTCAAAATGCCTGAAATTAACTAATTTTTCGTGACAGAACGTTCCAATAAAATACAGGCATTTCTACTATCAGTAAATATAACTATGCGTGAGACTTTATCCTCAATTGCAATGGCCTTTTTTAGGGCTATTAGTTCCCCTAACAGGGATGAAGATCTTTGAGGCAAATTGTATAGGAAAACCCGCTTCGTTAAAATGTTAAAAACTGCGCATCCAGTGCCACAAATAATTATTGAGGCGTCTGTAGAAACCATTGTTGGTGTATGAATGAACTAAAAAACGATAATGAACATATATGACCTCCCGTGAGACGTCCCTATCTTTTTAAAGAATCTATATATAAAATAGGATGTGTGTATGTATGTATGTAACGTAATGGCTCCAAAACAGCTGGGCCGATTTTGACGACATTTTCAGGGAACTTTCAGAATACTCGGGCGGGTGACACTGTGAAGTCCGATTTTTTATTTTCGGTCTGTAGGCGGAGGGGCGTGGCAAAATCCAATAATTCATAAAATGAGAACGGCTTGGCCGATTTCTGTAAAACTTTTTGTCAGTTGTTCGTATTTTCGAGGAGAAGGTTTTTATGGAAGAAAAATCCCTCCGGAAAAGTCGGAAAATTGGAAAAATCGAAAATCGAGTTTTTGTATGAAATTTTGTTTGAAATTATTCCTTAATGGCTTTTCAAATTAAAAAATTGAAAGTTTGTCTGAAGGCTTAAAATTGGGGCGAGGCGAAGTTCGCCTGGTCCGCTAGTAACTAAATAAAAACCTTGAGTTCCCGAGTAACTACGTTTGCACAAAGTGCTGGAATCGAATCAAAGATTCCTTATATTTGCTACAGACAAAGGAATAATTATTGTTAAGGTTTGTTAGCGCAGACCCGATCAGCTCCATCAGAGATTATTTTTAATCTTCAAAAGTTCCCTAGAAGCAATGAAAGCTGATTTTAGATGCGGAGATAGTTCATTTAACAAAACATAAATAGTTTGTACCGGAGTGGAAGGATATAGACCAGACATTGCCTCAAACTTGAATTCTGAAATGTCTGAATCTTTCTGTCAATATACATAGGTGCAAGGTGCATGGGCCGAAGTAGATCTCGCATATTCAATCTTCGCCTTGCTCTATATCCTTAAAAAAAGTAGGAATCAAAGATTAGCAAGGTTCCTCACCGCTACACCAAATAAACAGAAGGTGTTGTTTCTAGGCAAGACAGATGGCAGGCCCATTATTGTAGACCTGCTGCAGCAGACCAGTTATCTACTTAGCTGGAACAACAATCGATTAACGAAACTGATACAAGGCAAAAATAGCAATGTGAAAACAACTGCAACAACTAGTGTAAGATGGACATGCTTTGTGGAAGCCAAATGCTCCCAAGAGGGGTGTAATGGAGAAAAAAATTCTCGACAGTAGACGATTTGGCCGGAAAATTCTCCTCATATTCATTAAAAATATCGAAGCGATTGGTGGACTACGATTTAATGATCTCAGTTCTTTAAAGGCGCTTAATGGTCATAATTTTCAATATGTCATCCTCCTCACGCACTTAGGAAATAATTTCTTTTCCCTGCTAGAATGAGTAAGAGCACCACACATTAGACATTTCTTAATACAAATCCCATCACACACCTCCTTGGAACAATTTAAACATCTCTTCTTTGAACGATATCTCCTGAGATTACGTCTGAGACGACCGGGGTTATGACATTGACCTTGACATATGAAAAATCCAAAAATATTGTGCTCTGGTATGTTTCCAGAACGAAAACCAATTTTAACAGAAAAAGACAGCGTTTCAGTGCTACTATCCTTAATTTTCCTAAAAAAAAACATTTAACAGAAACAATCTCAACATCAAAGGTAGTAGATTTCAAATATAATGATCAGACAAGTCCCAAGGAATACCATGTATAACACCATAAAAGTACACAAAGCTGTCAGGGATGAAAGCTTTCAAAACCAGCTGACAGATCCTTTACGACAAATTCATCGGCACTCGCAGCAGAGTCAAAGTTCACATGGTACCAATGGGATTAATCAATCGAATACCACTTACCTTTCCCTTCCACATCTTCTGATAGAGAAAGAGAGAAATCTTTCATTATTAGGATCGCCATTTGAAGAATCAATCAAAACCAAAAAATCACTTCCATGTTGGACCGGATATAAGTTCCATTTGGATGAGTCATTATCAGAATGCCATTGCCATCAAGAAGCCTCTGGAACAGTATCCATACCGCCGCCTCTAGAGGCCGCCATTTTAGCTTCCAAGTTATCCATACACTCAGGTACAGAACTGTTAAGATCAGTAAGATACGCACTATGATCAGATACAATTGTCTTTCTTTTATTTATGGCCAAAGGTGCCGAAACATCAGGATTGGAATTAGCCCCCTTCACATTACAACACGGTTTGGCAGAAACATTAGTCACATTAGCTTCGAAAAAAAAAATTCAAAATCCGGCTGAGATGATGTGAGAGAAACAATTACAAAATGTCCTCCATCCTCGCATCCTTTGCAACACTCAACTGAAATTGATGTTAAACACAAATAAATTTAAAACAGCAAAAGAAAAAGCACCAGTTCAGATCAAATTCACAAGCTACACATACATATAAAAGTTACCAAAAGCTTGAGAAAAAAAAACCAAAAAGATATTCAAAGTAAAACGTAACTGTAAACACTGCTGACGCTTCGCGAAAAGTCGATTTTATAAAATAATACAACCGTACGCCACAAGCAAGTAGAGAGAAGTGATTATTAATGACGTATCTTCACTCACTTAAGAATATCTGATAAAATTCTGTCACTTAAAATCGCAACAAAATCTGTTCTTGATGCCACCCTAGCACACAAAAAAGATAAAAGAATGTTTTACATAAAATTTACTCAGCTTAATATTTTGGGTAATATGCACGTTAATTTTTTACATTCCTTTCTTCAAATAACTTTGTAGAAGTTCAATTTATAAATTTATTTACCAAATAATTTTGTAGACATTAAAGTTTTTCATAAATTTATTTATTAACTTGAAATCAAATCAAATTTAGTCCAATTTCGATATACATAATATTTTCCATTAATGAAATTATTCTGTTAACTTAAGATTAACAAACTTCAAATAGTTTTTTTAACACTTAAACATTATTATGTGAAGAGCAATATCACAATAATTTATTATTAAGGATTTCAATGTTTCCAAACAGCATAGTAATTAGAATTTTTAGTTTTAGCAATACTTTAGTTCAAATACTTTCAGCAAGAGTAAAATTTTTTAATAAGTCTTTAATATGGTGATTTTTTTATAACAATAGTTTTTAGTTTTTAATAGCTTCACTTTTGTTTTTGTTTCTTTATTTGGTCTCAGATTTATAATCTTTTAATTAATTTTGTAATTTAGTTTTCCACTGCATGGAATATTTTTTCTTAATTTTCTACTATGTAGAACTTTAAAAAGGATTTTTTTTTTTAACTAAAGAGTTTATTTTTTAATTTTTTATTTATTATTTCAAATTTTTATAGAAAATTTTTTTAGCTGTTTGCTTGTAAGGTCAAAAGCTGAGTGAAAATGCTTTTGGTTTCAACAATGAATTAAATAAGATCTCAATATGAATAGTGTAAAGGAGAGGAGAAAAATGTAAAAATATTTACGCATATTCAAAGATATTTTAAACAGTTAGGTCACATAGCAACCGTCTGTTTTTTTTCCTTTTTTAATATTACTTACAAAATCAGGCTTAGTAACCAAACGATACAGTGGATAACGAAACTTAACACTATAATTTTTAAATTAATTTAATAGGTTCATTAACTTGCATGCTTCCTGTTAGCTTTGATAAACTTACGATCGATATAAAATATTGACCGCCTGTCTTACACATCAATGAGGCAATAAATAATCATGTTTTATATCAGCTTCTTTACAAAACTCAACATAGTAATATGAAAATCTTCATAAAATGAAGTAATTCGGACAACCTGTCAACATTTTTGCCAAACTTGTTCACTCTTGATCGTTACTATCGTACTTTTTGAGCATACACTACTTTCTGTTGATAGATTGAAGGACTAAGTCTGATGATTAATCACCGTCTTAAAACACAAAATAAACAAACCCACTTACATAAATAATATATTGAAAAACATTTGAATACCAGCATCTAATCGCGACTTCATCCGCGTCCGGAATGAACTTTTCTTATGTAGGTTATGTTGAAAAAGATAGCTCTCGCTCACTTAGATCCAGACTTCGTGCTTTTTGTGCGACCCATATAGAAGGTAAAGGGTGCAAAAGAGAAAAGCAAGCCTATTCGTCTGGCATTCGCGCTGATTTTGAAAGGTGTGGTAATTGTTGCGATCAAATTCCTCAATTGTCCCTTTCGAAAACGTAATAATATTGTGGGTTCGTTCAGTAATCTGATTTGCGCCAGGTTATGATATGGTGCCCAATCTGCCGTTTGCAATCTGATATGGGAATACCACAGACAGATTTATCTTCCGCCCCCGTCATTGACGCCACCCTTTTGGATAGTCCGTCGACTAAGCCCGAATTAGTTCCGTATCCTGGACCAGATTAGATGTTGTAATACTCTCATAAGGAATCTAATTGCAGCGTTGCTATCGGCGAAAATTCCGATATTCTAATCGAATATCCTGAAATGCCAATGTCAGTTTACCGCGTCCCTTATGTGTGGTCGACACTTAGGCCTGTAATAGTGTAGTCGTCTGAAAATTTGAACGACACTTTGACCCGCGCTTGCTCATAGTAGATGTCATCTTCAACCATTTCGCCCCGGTTGTATGTACATTAAATGGTTACATGTGTGGATGCTACTCTACAGAACCTATTCTACCAGAAATGGAAAATTTTAAATCTACAGAGAAGGATGGCTTTGGAGTGGGTTAGTCAATGAGTCCGGAAAATATTTCCCTAGCTTTCCGCGATGGTTGCATGACCCCCCATCTATTGGAGAGCAAAATTTTCCTATCTTGCTGGTTTACTAGTAACTAATACAGCGGTGCAGAGATCCCAGAAGATCATCGACAACGCCCGTGATCGATTGGTCATCTTCTGACTCCTTTGAACCTTTGAAGGCTACTGTTTTGCGGATTGGCTTCACTGCTTTCGTTAGTGGTCGCGGTGTTAATCTAATCATTCCTGTAGATCGTCAGCTTTATACCAGTAAACAGCCTTTAGCTGACCCTCGTCTTCATGGGAGATGGTCCCATCACCATAACCTCTGTCTGGGTTTTTCGCAATCTTGCTGTACGCCCTATTAGCTACGCAAAGTGGTTGCTTAGTATGCTTGGTATCCGGTTGGATGGATCCACTTGACTCGTCTTTGAAACGTCTATGTGGCGACGCGGTCGCTTTGGATGAAGATCCAGTTATTTTTCCTAGGTACTCCTTGGCCCATCTTAATTTTGAGCTCTGTTCTTCAGTAGGGGTTCAACAGGTTTGTATCTGAGTCTGTCCACCACCTTCAAGATCGTATTTCCTTCAATGAAATCCGTTACTGATTGTCCCAGTTTCGGCCATCTTTTGTAAATATGGCAGAGATCGGAGTAGATGTTACTGTCCGGGAGTTCGGCGGTAACTACCGATTTAGAGTTGTATATCTTGCTCCACGATGGGGTCCATCCATAAGAATGGAATGGGGAAAGGATGATAGATATAGGGATTTGTAAAGGGAGTGGTTTATCTTACCATAGAAGGAAGTGACAATTTTCAGGAAACGTATCATACCATGCCAGCTTAACCCTTAAATTATATTTTATTATTTTAAAATTGTCTTGAGTAATTAAAATAATAAATGGATAAGAAATATTTAAATGTTTTATTGCGTATGTAAAGAGTGGTGCAAATCTTTTAAAGAATTGATAAACTGTTATTAAATGGTGATAAACTGTGTTACATGGTGCGCCATCCTGCTGAAACCAAAGATTATCCAAGTTCATGGCCATGTTAAATCCGTAATCATGGCTCTAGCATTTCCAGCATTTTCGAAAGAAATGGAACAATGACGCCACCACTCCAAAATGTCACTTTGTGGGTGCATTGGCATTCCGACAATAATATGCGAGATTTTCGATCCATAGATTCGGTAATTTTGTTTGTTGACATATGCGCCGAGATATTTTTGCGTTTTAATTGCCGAATATTAATCCATAACTGGTTATATCAAGACGTTTTCCATGATAAAGAATATCCTATGTGTTGACCCAGGCTATAAACTATTTCTGTGCTCCCTGCACCGAATATTTATACGGGGATAAATACAGACTTTGATTTTGGAAAATCTCTGCTTTGTTTTTGTAGTCTTTTTCATTAAATTTAACATAAAGTGAAAAACTTTTGTAGTCAACTACCTAATTGAATTTAAGAGTCTCTAAGTTCACTACCGGAAATGATATATTTTTATAAATTTTTTACACACACGTTTACTTTTGCTCATGTCATAACTAATAATCGATTTGTTATCGATTTCTTAATGAATATGTCAGACTTAATAAAGTTTGTCTTTTTGAGTATACCTACGAAAAACACACGTGTTTTTATGACAATTCTGGCGACGAGGAAATTATTCTATTATTAACGCTCGATGGCAAATAAAGAACCCGATACAATTATAAAAAAAGAGACTGCAATAATGGCTAAAGTTTTTCATATGGATGCATTTGACGAGAAAACCATGAAGTGGAGCAGATGGGTACAGCGGTTTGAAACAAATGAGATTTTGCTGAACTTTAGATTCCACTCGAGGAAACAGAGTACGGGTGAGTCGGCAACCGATTTTCTGGTGGCACTTCGTCAGTTAGCTGAAGGTTGCAATTTTGGCGAATACGTGGATAAAGCAATAAGGAACCAATTTTTGTACGGGCTGTCAAATCATAAAATTCAAAGCCGGCTGTTGGAGAAGGCAGATTTAACATTATTTGATGCTGCCAATATTACAGAGGCGTACGAAAGCGCTGAAAAAGGGTTTGAAGAAATAAATAAGAACAACGAAACTATTGATAGAGTAGAAGAAAAGAGGATCACAAAGAAACTAAGAAACTCACCACAAATGGCTGAAACCAACGTGCAATGTATAAGATGTGGCAGCGCTGGCCACACGGCAAATAAATGTAAACATTATCACACTATTCGTAGTTTTTGCAAAAAAAGGGCCATTTACGAAGGGTATGTTTCAGGGCAAAAAATATGTTGGCACAGATTGCAGATAAAGCGAATGAGGCAGACACGGAGGACGAAAGTTACGATGAGTGCGATTTGCTACAAATAAACAATGTAGAACAACCGGGACTAAGAGATAAAATCTTTTTATCTTAAAATCTTTTTATCTTTATATTAAAATCTTTTTTTTTTACATAAAATTTACTCAGCTTAATATTTTGGGTAATATGCACGTTAATTTTTTACATTCCTTTCTTCAAATAACTTTGTAGAAGTTCAATTTATAAATTTATTTACCAAATAATTTTGTAGACATTAAAGTTTTTCATAAATTTATTTATTAACTTGAAATCAAATCAAATTTAGTCCAATTTCGATATACATAATATTTTCCATTAATGAAATTATTCTGTTAACTTAAGATTAACAAACTTCAAATAGTTTTTTTAACACTTAAACATTATTATGTGAAGAGCAATATCACAATAATTTATTATTAAGGATTTCAATGTTTCCAAACAGCATAGTAATTAGAATTTTTAGTTTTAGCAATACTTTAGTTCAAATACTTTCAGCAAGAGTAAAATTTTTTAATAAGTCTTTAATATGGTGATTTTTTTATAACAATAGTTTTTAGTTTTTAATAGCTTCACTTTTGTTTTTGTTTCTTTATTTGGTCTCAGATTTATAATCTTTTAATTAATTTTGTAATTTAGTTTTCCACTGCATGGAATATTTTTTCTTAATTTTCTACTATGTAGAACTTTAAAAAGGATTTTTTTTTTTAACTAAAGAGTTTATTTTTTAATTTTTTATTTATTATTTCAAATTTTTATAGAAAATTTTTTTAGCTGTTTGCTTGTAAGGTCAAAAGCTGAGTGAAAATGCTTTTGGTTTCAACAATGAATTAAATAAGATCTCAATATGAATAGTGTAAAGGAGAGGAGAAAAATGTAAAAATATTTACGCATATTCAAAGATATTTTAAACAGTTAGGTCACATAGCAACCGTCTGTTTTTTTTCCTTTTTTAATATTACTTACAAAATCAGGCTTAGTAACCAAACGATACAGTGGATAACGAAACTTAACACTATAATTTTTAAATTAATTTAATAGGTTCATTAACTTGCATGCTTCCTGTTAGCTTTGATAAACTTACGATCGATATAAAATATTGACCGCCTGTCTTACACATCAATGAGGCAATAAATAATCATGTTTTATATCAGCTTCTTTACAAAACTCAACATAGTAATATGAAAATCTTCATAAAATGAAGTAATTCGGACAACCTGTCAACATTTTTGCCAAACTTGTTCACTCTTGATCGTTACTATCGTACTTTTTGAGCATACACTACTTTCTGTTGATAGATTGAAGGACTAAGTCTGATGATTAATCACCGTCTTAAAACACAAAATAAACAAACCCACTTACATAAATAATATATTGAAAAACATTTGAATACCAGCATCTAATCGCGACTTCATCCGCGTCCGGAATGAACTTTTCTTATGTAGGTTATGTTGAAAAAGATAGCTCTCGCTCACTTAGATCCAGACTTCGTGCTTTTTGTGCGACCCATATAGAAGGTAAAGGGTGCAAAAGAGAAAAGCAAGCCTATTCGTCTGGCATTCGCGCTGATTTTGAAAGGTGTGGTAATTGTTGCGATCAAATTCCTCAATTGTCCCTTTCGAAAACGTAATAATATTGTGGGTTCGTTCAGTAATCTGATTTGCGCCAGGTTATGATATGGTGCCCAATCTGCCGTTTGCAATCTGATATGGGAATACCACAGACAGATTTATCTTCCGCCCCCGTCATTGACGCCACCCTTTTGGATAGTCCGTCGACTAAGCCCGAATTAGTTCCGTATCCTGGACCAGATTAGATGTTGTAATACTCTCATAAGGAATCTAATTGCAGCGTTGCTATCGGCGAAAATTCCGATATTCTAATCGAATATCCTGAAATGCCAATGTCAGTTTACCGCGTCCCTTATGTGTGGTCGACACTTAGGCCTGTAATAGTGTAGTCGTCTGAAAATTTGAACGACACTTTGACCCGCGCTTGCTCATAGTAGATGTCATCTTCAACCATTTCGCCCCGGTTGTATGTACATTAAATGGTTACATGTGTGGATGCTACTCTACAGAACCTATTCTACCAGAAATGGAAAATTTTAAATCTACAGAGAAGGATGGCTTTGGAGTGGGTTAGTCAATGAGTCCGGAAAATATTTCCCTAGCTTTCCGCGATGGTTGCATGACCCCCCATCTATTGGAGAGCAAAATTTTCCTATCTTGCTGGTTTACTAGTAACTAATACAGCGGTGCAGAGATCCCAGAAGATCATCGACAACGCCCGTGATCGATTGGTCATCTTCTGACTCCTTTGAACCTTTGAAGGCTACTGTTTTGCGGATTGGCTTCACTGCTTTCGTTAGTGGTCGCGGTGTTAATCTAATCATTCCTGTAGATCGTCAGCTTTATACCAGTAAACAGCCTTTAGCTGACCCTCGTCTTCATGGGAGATGGTCCCATCACCATAACCTCTGTCTGGGTTTTTCGCAATCTTGCTGTACGCCCTATTAGCTACGCAAAGTGGTTGCTTAGTATGCTTGGTATCCGGTTGGATGGATCCACTTGACTCGTCTTTGAAACGTCTATGTGGCGACGCGGTCGCTTTGGATGAAGATCCAGTTATTTTTCCTAGGTACTCCTTGGCCCATCTTAATTTTGAGCTCTGTTCTTCAGTAGGGGTTCAACAGGTTTGTATCTGAGTCTGTCCACCACCTTCAAGATCGTATTTCCTTCAATGAAATCCGTTACTGATTGTCCCAGTTTCGGCCATCTTTTGTAAATATGGCAGAGATCGGAGTAGATGTTACTGTCCGGGAGTTCGGCGGTAACTACCGATTTAGAGTTGTATATCTTGCTCCACGATGGGGTCCATCCATAAGAATGGAATGGGGAAAGGATGATAGATATAGGGATTTGTAAAGGGAGTGGTTTATCTTACCATAGAAGGAAGTGACAATTTTCAGGAAACGTATCATACCATGCCAGCTTAACCCTTAAATTATATTTTATTATTTTAAAATTGTCTTGAGTAATTAAAATAATAAATGGATAAGAAATATTTAAATGTTTTATTGCGTATGTAAAGAGTGGTGCAAATCTTTTAAAGAATTGATAAACTGTTATTAAATGGTGATAAACTGTGTTACATGGTGCGCCATCCTGCTGAAACCAAAGATTATCCAAGTTCATGGCCATGTTAAATCCGTAATCATGGCTCTAGCATTTCCAGCATTTTCGAAAGAAATGGAACAATGACGCCACCACTCCAAAATGTCACTTTGTGGGTGCATTGGCATTCCGACAATAATATGCGAGATTTTCGATCCATAGATTCGGTAATTTTGTTTGTTGACATATGCGCCGAGATATTTTTGCGTTTTAATTGCCGAATATTAATCCATAACTGGTTATATCAAGACGTTTTCCATGATAAAGAATATCCTATGTGTTGACCCAGGCTATAAACTATTTCTGTGCTCCCTGCACCGAATATTTATACGGGGATAAATACAGACTTTGATTTTGGAAAATCTCTGCTTTGTTTTTGTAGTCTTTTTCATTAAATTTAACATAAAGTGAAAAACTTTTGTAGTCAACTACCTAATTGAATTTAAGAGTCTCTAAGTTCACTACCGGAAATGATATATTTTTATAAATTTTTTACACACACGTTTACTTTTGCTCATGTCATAACTAATAATCGATTTGTTATCGATTTCTTAATGAATATGTCAGACTTAATAAAGTTTGTCTTTTTGAGTATACCTACGAAAAACACACGTGTTTTTATGACAATTCTGGCGACGAGGAAATTATTCTATTATTAACGCTCGATGGCAAATAAAGAACCCGATACAATTATAAAAAAAGAGACTGCAATAATGGCTAAAGTTTTTCATATGGATGCATTTGACGAGAAAACCATGAAGTGGAGCAGATGGGTACAGCGGTTTGAAACAAATGAGATTTTGCTGAACTTTAGATTCCACTCGAGGAAACAGAGTACGGGTGAGTCGGCAACCGATTTTCTGGTGGCACTTCGTCAGTTAGCTGAAGGTTGCAATTTTGGCGAATACGTGGATAAAGCAATAAGGAACCAATTTTTGTACGGGCTGTCAAATCATAAAATTCAAAGCCGGCTGTTGGAGAAGGCAGATTTAACATTATTTGATGCTGCCAATATTACAGAGGCGTACGAAAGCGCTGAAAAAGGGTTTGAAGAAATAAATAAGAACAACGAAACTATTGATAGAGTAGAAGAAAAGAGGATCACAAAGAAACTAAGAAACTCACCACAAATGGCTGAAACCAACGTGCAATGTATAAGATGTGGCAGCGCTGGCCACACGGCAAATAAATGTAAACATTATCACACTATTCGTAGTTTTTGCAAAAAAAGGGCCATTTACGAAGGGTATGTTTCAGGGCAAAAAATATGTTGGCACAGATTGCAGATAAAGCGAATGAGGCAGACACGGAGGACGAAAGTTACGATGAGTGCGATTTGCTACAAATAAACAATGTAGAACAACCGGGACTAAGAGATAAAATCTTCTGTCAATTACTGATAAACAACAAGACAGTAAAATTTGAAGTGGAAACCGGCGCACCCGTAACAATTATGTGTGTGGCGGATGCCAAAAGGTTTCTTGGTAAAAATATAAAAGTACATAGTTCGGACTTGCGACTCTACAGCTATTGTGAAACACCTCTTCATTGCGTGGGGTATGTTTGGGTTAACAAAAAGCCCAGTGGAAGTAAAAATGTATTTAGTAAACTCGAATCGTAAACCGCTACTAGGAAGAGAGTGGCTGCGTTTGATACAATTGGACTGGGCGCAGGTTCTGAAAAACAAACTAAAAACACCCTTGGAAGTAAATAGAATACAGGAAGTTATTGAACAAGAAGGTAAACTATTAAGCATTTTGGATAAATATCCCACATTATTTTCAGCCACGCCCGGTAAAGTTACAGGATTCCAAGCAAGATTGCATACAAAACGAGATGCGGTACCTAGATTTTTAAAGGCCAGGCGTATAACATTTCCGCTATTACAAAAGGTCGAGGAAGAGCTAGAAAATCAACTGAAAGAAGGCCTATTAGAAAAGGTGGATACAAGTGAGTGGGCCACTCCGGTCGTGGTGGTAAGGAAAAGTAATAATGCGATCCGCTTGTGTGGCGATTACAAAATCACCGTCAACCCTGAATTACTTGTGGATGAACATCCCCTGCCGACAATAGACGAGCTCTTTAGCACAATGGCAGACGGCAACAAATTTTCGAAAATTGACCTCGCTAAAGCTTATTTACAACTTGAAGTACACGCGGAGGACCAGCATCTACTTACTCTTAACACGCACAGGGGTCTTTACAAGCCAACTAGATTAATGTATGGTATATCATGTGCCCCATCAATTTGGCAACGTCCAATGGAGCAGTTACTGGGAGACATACCGGGAGTAAAGGTTTTCCTCGATGACATTAAGGTGACTGCTGAAGACGACACCGAACATCTCAAACGATTGGATGAAGTTTTACGGCGTTTAGATATGCATAATATGCGAGTTAATCTAAGCAAATCGCAATTTTTACGAGACAGTATCGAGTACTGCGGATATAGTATTAACAAATACGGTATAAAAAAAATAGCGGCTAAGGTGGAGGCCATTCAGAATATGAAACGGCCCACAAATAAAGATGAGGTGCGCGCTTTTCTGGGACTAATCAACTACTATGGTCGGTTCATTCAGAACTTGAGCGATATAGTGTACCCTTTGAATCGACTTTTACACAAGGACGTAGAATTTAAGTTTGATAAGGAGTGCGAAGCAGCGTTCAACAAGGTAAAACTAAAAATGCAATCCGATGCAGTCCTGGTTCATTATGACCCAAAAATCCCCATCACGTTGGCTGTCGACGCAAGTCCAACGGGCGTTGGAGCTGTGTTGAGTCACGAATACCCTAATGGTGTGGAGAAACCTATACAGTTCGCATCGCGTACCTTAAATAAAACACAACAGCGTTATAGTCAGGTGGACAAAGAGGCTTATGCTGTTATATTCGGAATAAAAAAATTTTACCAATACATATACGGCCGTAAATTCACCTTAATAACAGATAATAAGGCGATCTCACAAATTTTCTCCCCAAACAAAGGGTTACCAATATTGTCAGCAACGCGCATGCAACACTACGCAATATATTTAGAATCATTTGACTATAAAATTCGGTTTCGTGGTTCAAAAGAAAACGGCAACGCAGACGCTTTCTCCGGCTCCTAAGATGACCCGTTGTAACGGAGAAGTGGATCAAGTAGAAACGGAAGCCATTGAAAACTTACCTGTAACGGTGAACGAATTAAGCGCAGCCACTAAAATGATAGCGAAGTAAGGAGATTAGTTGAGTGCCTTAAATATGGACAACAAGGATGCGTGCTGAGAGGGGTTAGAGTTTACATTCCACCGAGATTAACAGCGAGAATAATTAAAGAGCTACACACCGGTCATTTTGGAATGGCTAAAATGAAATCGTTGGCAAGAGCTTATTGCTGGTGGAAAAATTTAGATCGCGACATCGAAAAGATGGTCTTGGATTGCCGTGCTTGCCAAAGTTCGAGACTGAATCCTACATCAGAGCCCGTACACTGTTGGTTGCCGCCAAAAAAAGTATTTGAAAGTGTGCATGTGGACTACGCGGGTCCGTTTCTCGGTAATGGATGCATATAGTAAATGGTCTGAGGTGCGATTGGTATCTGACATTACGACTAGTACCACAATGAAGGTATGCAGGAACATTTTTTCTACTTTTGGTATACCAAATGTCCTGGTTAGTGACCACGGCACTCAATTTAAGTCTCGAATTCAAGAAGTTTTTGGAAAGTAATGGAATCATACACAAACTAGGTGCCCCTTACCACCCCGCAACCAACGGACAGGCCGAACGGTTTATACAAACTTTCAAAAATAAGCTAAAGGCGGTAAACTGTCAACCGAACGAAATTCAAGATACTGGTAGCATACCGCAGAGCAATTCACCCAGCCACTCAAAAATCTCCAGCAATGGTTATGTTTAACAGACAGATCCAATCCAGACTAGACCTATTGCTTCCAAGTAACATCGTTGGGGATCCAGAACGCCCACCCGTCACGAAACAATTCGCAGTTGTAGATAAAGTTGCAGCACGAGAATGCATTGGCAAGGATAGATGGGAGTTCGGACGGATTATCCAGAAGAATGGCGACCTCCATTACACAATCAGATTGGAGGATGGACGTGATTGGCGAAGGCATGTGGACCAAATATGCGAGGTGGGCGAAGTGGCAGAGATCAGTAAACCATGCCAAAACGAAACTTCAGCGAGAATTGATGAGAGTAAAGAGTATGAACCGTCGGGAACAGTCATGGGATCAACAATAGGTGAGAGTAACGTGTATGACCTACCCGACGCAGTTGCAACTGAACCGGAACATGTGTCTGCAGGCGAAGTGCCTAAATCTTCCTAAACACCTTTTGGACTATCAATTAGAAGTCTAACAATTTGTAGAACATTACATTCGATTTCATTGAATATTTATTGTAAATTCTATCTTTATATAATATTCGGTATAATATATATTACTCTTATATGAAGTATATCCCAGTGAATTATAAAAGCCGGGAAAGATGTCATAACTAATAATCGATTTGTTATCGATTTCTTAATGAATATGTCAGACTTAATAAAGTTTGCCTTTTTGAGTATACCTACGAAAAACACACGTGTTTTTATGACAGCTCAATTAAAATTGTTTAACTAAAAAATCTGCAAATATGTAATTGAAAATTTTTTGTTGGAAATACAGAACGTTTCTAACAAAAACACGGCAGTTATTTTTGTTATTTAAGATCTTATGCCTTTTTTAAATATTTCATAATGGTCTACTGCTAAAGTTGCATAAATTAATAAAAAATTATCTAAAAATGTAGTGCGTAGTTCGGACTGAATTTCACGTTTGGAATTTGCCTTTATTATTTCTACACGGAAAAATAATCAAATACATTTATTTATGTAGAAATTTATTTGTATATACGCAAACTGCTTAACAAATAAATTTAAATCAGTTATAAGGCACAATTAATTGTTTAACGGAAAAAGTTTTACTGCAATATGCAATATTCGTAATAAGTACTGACTCGTAATAAGTACAGTTTTTGTGAAATTTGCTTTATTTGCATTAATAATTTTTCATATCATCTGAAACAAAAAAAAACAAACAAAAAAACAACCGTAAACAAAGTGACTGAGGAATACTCTGCATGAGTACCTCAAAAACAAAAAATTGTGAAGTGAGTTCTAACGGCAGAAATGCCTATTTTACTGTGAGTTCTGAAGCTCTTAATGCGAACAATAAAAATAAAAAAATTGATGATAGTCTTTTTCTAACGGCAAAGCCAATCTTACGTGAGCGATCAAATTCGCTTACTCCGATGCCAAGTAGTGATTCTATAACATTACCGCTGCCTAGTACATCTTTATTTAAATCAGCGCCATTATCCGCTCCGGGCTCGTGTTCATCACTTAACCCAGTTATCACAATAGACGATAATATTCAGAAACTTAAAGTGCCTGTCGGAATGGACAGATATATAACAGTAATTAAGCGCGGGCGAAGCCCAAATTCATCTAAAATCTCATCTGTTCCGAAGATATCCAGGGATAACGACGCCGCCTTAGCTAACCGACAAAACCGTTTTAAAATATTGCAAGAAGACAACGACAAACCCGAAGTGTCCTCGAAAAAAACCTCCAAACCACCACCAATCTATTTGAGGGAAAAGAATTCGAACAGACTTATTACAAAATTAATCTCGGCCATCGGTGAAAAGGCATTTCACATTGTTCCAATAAAACGTGGTAACATTGATGAGACAAAAGTTCAAATATACGATGAAAAAGACTTCCGCAAAATGGTCACTGAATTTGAGAAAAATAATACAAGTTTTTACACGTTCCAGCTTAAGAGCGCTAAAGGCCTACAGGTCGTACTGAAGGGCATAGATTCTTACGTTGTCCCTGCTGAAATTAAAGATGCTCTCACCCTCCAAGGATTCAAGGTAAAAAATGTATCCAACATAATAAACAGGGAAAAGATCCCCCAACCTTTATTTCGCGTTGAACTGGAGCCAAATGATGTAATACTGAAGAAAAACGAGACCCATCCCATTTATAATTTAAAATATCTATTATACCGCAAAATCACAGTTGAAGAACCCCACAAGCGTTCAGGACCCGTACAGTGCCATAATTGCCAAGAATATGGCCATACGAAAACTTATTGTAAATTACCTACTGTTTGTGTTGTATGTGGTGAATTACACAACACTGCTATTTGCAATAAGTCGAAGGACCAGAAGGAAAAGAAGTGCAGTAATTGTGGAGGTAATCACACTGCTAACTACAGGGGATGTCCTGTATACTCTTTCGTTAAACAGGCTATGAGTCAAAAGCCTAAAGTAGTCCCAGCGCAAACAGGAAATACGTACTCCGCCACTTATCCTCTAATGGCCCAGCCAATCACTCCACAAGTATCGTATGCTGACGCTGTGAAGATCAACTCTGTTCCAGTGCAAAAAGTGTCACCACCAAATAATACAACAAATGCAAATGCTAGCTTTAATTTCTGTCGCCTTGAAAATACTATTGATAATTTGGTGCAAACTATAAACAACTTTACAACAAATATGACTAGCATGATGCAAGAAATGCTGCGAATGCAGAACACTCTGCTTCTAGCATTAGTTAACAAGCCATGAACACGTTAAAAGTATGTTTCTGGAACGCAAACGGCATTCGCCAACATAGAAACGAACTAGAGCACTTCCTCACGGTGAAGAATATTGATGTAATGTTGGTATCTGAGACTCATTTGACTTCGAGAAGCCTTTTTAGAATGAATGGCTACAGCTTATATGATACAAAGGACCCGAGAGGAAGAGCATGCGGAGGATCAGCAATTCTAATAAAGTCAAGACTCAAGCACTATATTCTTGAGAGCATTTGTGAAGACCATCTACAAGCAACAAATATTTGCATCGAAAATTTTTGTTCAAATCTTGTGATATCATCGATTTACTCCCCTCCCAGATTTTCAATCAGTGAGGATAAATACGAGGATTTTTACAAAACTCTTGGCCCTTGTTTCATAGCAGCTGGAGACTACAATGCAAAACATACGTTCTGGGGATCGCGGCTTATTACACCTAGAGGTCGAGCATTGTTCAACACAATTTCAAAATTGGGTTTGGATGTCATTTCTAGCGGGGAGCCCACTTACTGGCCTACTGACATACAAAAAATTCCGGATGTTATAGATTTTGGGGTCATGAAAAATATCCCTAGGGATTTAATTCATGTTGAAGCTTCACATGATCTCTCCTCCGATCACTCTCCCACGATCTTTACAATTTGTAGCCCACTAAGAAGTGACTTACCTGACCCATATGTGAAGATGATATATCGTGTTAACTGGCTGGGGTTCAAAAAATATCTCAGTAGTCATTGTACGGAAAACATCAGGCTTAGAACTCCCGATGATATTGAACTTAACATTGCCAATCTTACCGAGAATATTAAACAGGCTGCTAAACATGCCACTACCTCCCATCCGCAGGCTGGGTTTAATAGAATTTACTCTGCGGATATTGAACGTCTCGTATGTGAAAAAAGGAGAGCTAGAAGGGAATGGCAACAGCACAGATCGCCCCAACATAAAGTCAGACTTAGAGAATGCACTAAACGACTCCAAGAGTTGCTTGCATCTGAAAAATCTGCTTCTCTTAAGAACTATCTGGAAGGTCTCGATGTCACAGCAGCATCTAATTACTCCTTGTGGCGCGCTGCTAAAAAACTTAAAACACCCGTTGAGTCTAAACCTCCCCTGCGCACTTCTACCGGAGATTGGGCAAGAACTAATACTGAAAAAGGTAACACATTTGCTGGGCATTTAAAAAACGTATTTACCCCAAACACATGTACTGGTGCTGTTGATTTGCCGAGCGTAGTTGCTCTACCCCCTCGACCCATAAAGTTTAAGATGCTTGATGTACAAAAACTAATTGCTGAAACCAATCCAAAGAAGGCCCCGGGTATTGATGGAATTAGTAACAAGATGCTGATGCAGTTGCCTCGTATTGCTATTAGAATCCTGTTATTCATTTTTAATGGCATTTTACGACTGGAGTATTACCCACACAGCTGGAAACTTGCCATGGTCAAAATGATTCCAAAGGCGGGTAAAGATCTTACTAAGGCTGAGTCATATAGGCCAATAAGTTTGCTGTCAACAATTTCAAAGCTCTTTGAAAAACTTCTCATGACAAAATTGTCCCCAATTCTAGCTGATAATGGATGCATACCGGACCATCAATTTGGTTTTAGAAGTCAGCACAGCACCATTGAACAATGTCATAGATTGGTTCATTTTATAAGAAGAACATTTGAAGAAGGAAAGTATTGTTCTTCCCTCTTTATTGATGTCTCTCAGGCATTTGATAAAGTGTGGCATGAAGGCCTTATTTTAAAATTGAAGACATATCTACCAATAAACATAGTAAATCTTTTAGAAAGTTACATTCTTGCCCGGAAGTTTACTGTCGTGGAAGGGGACTTCATGAGTGTGCCCGAAACTATTTCATCTGGGGTGCCACAGGGGAGTATACTGGGTCCAGTTTTGTATTTGATTTATACCTGTGATATGGCTTTGAGCAGTAATATCCTCACTTCTACTTTTGCCGATGATACAGCCTGCCTTAGTATGCATGAAAACCCTCACGAGGCATCCCGATATCTTCAGGAACATATTAAGCTGTTGTAACTGTGGTTGAACTTATGGAGAATAAAAGTAAATGAACAAAAGTGTGTTCATGTCACATTTACTCTACGAAGAGACACTTGTTCCACCATTCGAATCAACAACCAAGTTGTGCCTCAACATTCACAGGTGAAATACCTTGGTATACACCTTGACCGACGGCTTACATGGAAACTCCACATTGACTCTAAGCTGACACAAATGAAGCTTAAATTAACCCAGATACATTGGCTAATTGGTAGAAATTCTACCCTCAGTCTGGATTGTAAACTTTTAATATACAAGTCACTTTTGAAACCCATATGGTGTTACGGTATTCAGCTATGGGGCACTGCTTCAGCTTCCAATGTAGAGAGAATACAACGAATGCAAAACAAAATCTTAAGGTTAATAACATCAGCTCCATGGTACATGAAAAATTCATTTTTACATCGTGATTTAAATATGCCACTTGTGACCGCTGAAATTGCAAAATATGCAGGCAAATATTTAACAAAACTCGAGTCCCATCCGAATCCGCTTGCCCGAAATATCTTGAACTTTCCTGGACACATCCGCTTAAAAAAGAGGGATACTACGGCATTAATACGCAACACTGCAGATGAAATTCTTTAAAAATATTTTTTGTGCTTAACATGACATTTATGTATTATTAATTATTATCACTAAGTTTATGTCTGACACTGGTCGGGCCTAACAATTATATATATATATATATATATATATATATATATATATATATATTTAAGATTTTAATACTTATTGTTAGTTCAGTTAATTGAAGATACAATAAATAAAAAAAAAAAAAAATAAAAAAAATAAAAAACTGCAATAAGCAATAATTGTTACAAATTCCGTGTACTTTTTATGTAGAATTGTGTATCATCAAATGGAAAATTGCTTTAAAAATCTACCAATCTGAATTTTCCTAAGTTTTGTTTTCCACGCAGTTCTTAATGGCAGAACTCCACACTATTATGCTTTACAATAAAAAAGTAAAATGTTAATTTTTATTTTATTACAGCTTGAAATGAAATACAGACAACCTAACATTTCATCGATTATAAAAGACTTGGCCCAAAAAAGTGTTGTTCATGAAGTAGATAAGATCAAACGTGCCATCATCTATAAGGGCAACAACGATGAACAAACACTTAAGACAGATGGAATAAATATTTCTGAAATGTTCAAACATGTCACAATACTTGACATCAATCGTTTATATACAAATGACATACACGCCGTAGCTCGTACTTACGGCATTGAAGCCGCTGCTCAAGTGATAGTTCAGGAAGTAACGAACGTTTTCAAAGTGTACGGTATTACAGTCGATCGTCGCCACTTGTCGCTAATTGCTGATTATATGACATTTGATGGTACATTTCAACCACTTTCTCGAAAAGGCATGGAGCATTCTTCTTCCCCTCTTCAGCAAATGTCATTTGAGTCATGTTTACAATTTTTGAAAAATGCTGCAGGTGCCGGTTGTGGAGATGAGCTGAGATCACCGTCCAGCCGATTAATGGTTGGATTGCCAATTCGAAACGGTACCGGTGCATTTGAATTGCTATCAAAGTTATGCTAAGCGTATGGAAATTTAAATTATCTTATACGTTATTGTAATAAATTGTTTTATTTTCTTATTTAAGCATATAAGGAATATACATACATACATCAGTTTAAATTCAACATCAAGTAACTACATTTTTCATCTTTCCAAAGGAAGTGAAAAACATCATCAAATAAAAAATCTTTATTTCAGAGATTTCAAATTTTTAAGCTTTGATATGGTGTACAGTAATTAATTTATTATAAAAAATAAATTTGTATCTTTTGTCAGTTATTATTTTACACATCAGCAATTTTCAAAGCAAATAAGCATTCAATTCTACAAATAATCACTCGGAATTTTCTGAACTGTCAGAATATGCTGCTAACATTGATAAACCTCCACCATTATTACTTTCCGAGGGGGCAGTAGTAACGATATTATTTGATTCCGTTTCTATGGACGTGCAAGATTTTTGACAGTCTCTTGAATCTGGCTTGCGTACAACAAGAGGTTGTTTACGTTTTATTAAATTCTTAAAATTATTGCTTTTTGTTTGAGACCCTGATGTATGTGTTAAAGCTTTATTGCAACCATCGACAATACTGCATTCACTTGTTTTATATTGTTTGGCGGGTGTGGGTGCTACAAATGAATCTTCTTTTATTTCCTCAATAATCTCCTCGACGATGATTTTCTTACCAGAAGTTGCTGCATTTGGTTTATGTTTAAATTGTATTGATCTAAAAGAAAAAGTAATAAGTATTAATGTTACTAAATTTTAACACAGAACTCTAATAGTAATCGTATAATAAAGGAACATATTAGAATATTTCAAGAAATATTAGAGAAGTATTTACATTTAATTCATTATTACCACGTTTATACGCACGTCTTATTTGCAAATAGAACTATTTGCAAATAACTAATTCACTGTTTATACGGGAAATTGCATACAGAACTTATGTTATTATTAGTGATGCCATGTGACGAAAATATGATTGGTAAGTAAAACACAAAAAACGTTCATGAAGTGGCAACGTCTTACTTTTTATTTGCAAATAGTGTCGTTATTCACGACTTGTTTAAGTGAGTTAATAAGTTACAATAAAAAAGTTATACGGCAACATTCTTCTTTTTTATTTGCAAATAAGGCGTGCGTATAAACGTAGTATATATGAGCTTCAAAAACTCAGGTGTGTATATTAGATCGTTTTTATGTATGTCGAAAGTAAAACTAAGCTGGCGTACAAAATTTTTAAATATTCTGTTTTATATTCCATTTTTAATACATCTGGTTACTCTCTATTGCGATGCGTAAGCTAGTTTGATGCGTTTGATATTTTGTTAGCGCAAGATATTTGGTTTTCACGAACGATTTTGACATACGCTTTCGAAAGTGAAAAAAATAGATGCGAAAAGAAAATGAGTAAACGCAATAGAGGGTACCAACTATTATATTTTTCTTACGTATCGCAATGGAGAGTAACCCCCTGATTAAGATCATTAAAGCAGTAAATTCCAAACTGGGGTAGAGATTTTTATCTCCATTAGGGTTCCATCCCATTGCTAGAAACATGATTGCCAACAAATGAACAATCATTTAAAAACCAACACAAAAAACTTTTTCAAACAAAATGATTCAAAGCAATTCATAACCGATCGGAGGGGTTACTCTCTATTGCGATGCGTAAGAAAAATGGTACATAATTGGATAATTGGTACCCTTTATTGAGTTTACGCGCATCTGATTTTTTCATTTTTGCAAATCTGGCATTAATGCACTCTGTAATTGTCAAAATCGGATCGAAAGCGCAGCTGATAACTGCATAATGCAAAATCAGTTTGTTTTGATTACTTTTGAATATTTTTCGTTACTTTTTACTTTTATGATGCTGCTTTTCACATTGTGCAATTAGAGAGTTGTATCTGATTCATCTAAAAAAGAAATAATTTAAGAAATCGTTTGTACAATGTTCTGATTTTATAAAAACAAGTCGATCTGTCAACACCGCTCATATATACCACGACGAGATTTCAAAGAGAAGTGTCAAAATTGTCGCCGTAATTTTCATTTCGTACTCCTTTAACTATTATGTTAGCTTTTCGAACCCACAAACATGGTTCGCAGGGGTTTTGTTACAGCGACATCATATCCAAGATATAGCAGGTTGTCTAGAAAGGAAATGGCACACTGCTGGTGACGAAAGAAATGAGTGTAAGCAAGAAAAACCGAACAAAAATTTTGGACTAAGGAATACCTCTAATCTTTTCTATTTAAATATTTTAATGAAAAGCGGACTTACTTGTATGTGTATCGAACAAACAAGTTGGATGACTCGATGGCAAAGGAAATTATCACAAAAAATTTCAAAACGCGATAATGATTGACAACACGTATTTTTGCTTTATTACACTAACGAATCGAATAAATAAATAAATAATTACAGACTTGAGGTTAACTGTCATTTATTTTGGAAATATGGTTGATTACTATAAAAAGTTCTGCTGCCGAGACAACGGCAGTTCACTCATGCATAAACACTGAGACAGGACACATCGAAGAAGTAAAGTTCAGTATTGCGTTTCCGTATTAAAGGCGGTCTATAATAAAAGTGTTTGTGTATTTTATTTTATTCATTCAGGGGCCTTATTCTGAATTGCGATGCGAAAGTCAATGCGATGCGCAAATGAAATGCGATGCGAAAGAACATTGGTATTCTATAAGGCTTTCGTAATCGCATTCGAGTTTTATTTTAAATCGTGGCAACGCCGGTCAAAAATAACAACGCTGGTCTAAAAAAACGTCAAAGTTAAATTTACAAAAGAAAAATAAAATTGTGATTGTGCTTAAAAAATAAAATTAATTTATATAATATTTGTGTAATTTACCAAAAATGGAATCTGTGGCACTATGGTTTGATGATGAAGAGGCGCATGAACAAAATTAAAGGATGCAGAGAATATTATTATTAGAAGCAAATCGGATATTCTAAGCTTGAATGCAAAAAGGCAATTTATTTTGAAGCATTGAAAACAATTAATTATGCAAAATATTTCTATTCCAGCTTTATAAAAAAATTAGATTGAGCCAAGAGGCATTTATATATGTTTTAAATAACATTGGCTCCGAATTGAATACCACAAAATCAAGTGCGATTCCGTCAATTATCAAATTAGCGGCTACGTTAAAATTCCTTGGACAAGGAACTGTCAATGGAGGAAATTGTGGATGCCTAAGATCTGCCACAATCTATTACTAATTCACCCAGCTATAAATAATAGTACTAGTGGTAATAACAATTACACAAACATTGCTAGAAATATAAGAGACGAAATAAAAAACAATATGATTTAAAAACTAAGTCTTTTCTGTATTTAAAAACTTAAAGCCACTTCATTGGTTATATATTTCATTGGTTTTGTTTATTGTGCACCTTGAAATCAGATCAAACCTATTAACAGGCGGTCCGCTTGCATTTAATTCTTCGGCTAATGTCTGCCACAAAGCATTTGCCGACTGACGTGCATTTAATGTTTTTAAATGACCTTTTGCCAGTTGGCTGTGTTTCATCATAATTTACACCATTATTTCAAATTGGTGTGATTTGGTGGTCTTGTTGTTTGTTTCCCTGACTAATTTTAACAATTAATGTAAGAATAAATAAACAAAATTATTTTTTACTTACATTTTTGTGCTTTGCGAATGCTGTTTTGCAATCGAATATATTTTGCGATTTTCGTATGTATCTGACATTTGTTTTCGCAATACAGAATACCGACTTGCCGCCTTTTCGCATTTTAAATGCGAATAAAAAAAGTACTTTGCGAACATCTTAATACAGAATAGAAAATGTTCGCATTTACATGTTTTCGAGTCGCATTGACTTTCGCATCGCAATACAGAATAACCCTCCAGTCTACTAATAAAGATAAACAGTGGTGTGAATAAAACAGAATATTATTGTTCAGGGTTATTATGAACAGCAACCATCAACTGGTTGAAAAGTGCAAAAGTTTGTCAACAAATACCATATTTCCGGCACCTGCTTCGCTCTCTATTCTTGCTTCATACCCCAATTATGAGCGAATCAACTTGCTTCGCCATACAAAATTTTGAGAGCGAAGCAGGTAGATTCATATTGAATCTACTTGCGAATCAAGAAAAAATCCTCTCTTCTCTAATTTTTATCGTAAGTTATCTGCACTAGTTGTCAAAATTAAATATTTTTGTAAACAAAGCAAATTTAAAAGTGAAAAGTTAAAAAATATAATTGTTTTTTGTGTGTGTTTCCTAGGAGTAATAATAAATTTGAATTCAGTGAAAAGTTAATTTATTTAAATTTTATAAAAGTTAAAAAACAATGGAAGGAAAAAAAAATTATAAAATCGAAGCAGGTAGATGAGTCGTGTAAACAGCATGATTCATAAACTTGCTTCAGAAAGCGAAACAGGAGATTCAAGTTGTCGTGGAAACATGCTATAAGGTTGAAATAGTTATTACGAATACCAGTTGATAAATTTGTGAATGAATAAGAACGAATTCACAATTGTGAATGTGCATTTGAAATGACAGCCCAGAAATTACAAAAATAAGATGGAGTATATGTGCGAAATTCGTTTAAAAAATTAGTAACGAAAATTTAATTTCCAAAATGAGTTTAATAGAACTATTTTTTAATTCGGACGATGACCAATATGAGGTTCGATGTGAATTATGAAGAATGAGACGATGCTTCTAATCATCTAGAATTGGGTGATGATACGTATGTAATTGTAGTTTTTAGAAAAAATATTAAATACTAAAGCTTGAAATTTTGCGGTTTCACAACAATATTTCGGCTTTCGAAAGAAGCATTTGTGAGAATTCATTACCAGGCGCCTCCGCTTCCTCGGTTTCGTTCAGGGTTTTAAGGTTGCAGGGACCACCACCTGTTCCACATAATTCCCGTCTATTTTCGGAATTTTTTTTCTTCGTTTTGCACTTCAGATCCTTCAAACACGCTACCATGTTATGGTATTTCTGACGGGTGGACCTAAACTATTTAGCTCTGTCGCATATTCCTCCCATTTTTTTCACTAACTGCTTTTGAGCAGAGTCCTTTCGCGATATCCGGATTTGCTTCTTGTTGCTCATAATACGCGCCCTGTGCATAAAATCAATTATTTTGTTTATTTGTAACGATATTTATGTATTTTTTAATATTTATTTACAACTTACATTTCGGTTGAATATTTTTCTCCTACTATTTTGTAGTTGCAAAAAAGAGAATAATTTTCCGTTAATAGCTATTCAAAATAGTGATTCTACGGTTGCTACTTGAAAAATTTGAGTTGATACTTTTCAACCGCTGACATTTCGTAATACCGATTTATCAACTTTGTTGTAAAATTTTCTCTTATCAACCGCAAGTTGCTGTTCATAATAAGCCTGGTTGTTTTATATATTTTATTTTTCGGAGCAATCAAAAGAACCTGCATAAACAACGTTTAAAAAGGTTACGCGTATTAATACGATCTCAATCGTATTAAATTATAGTGATAAGTATTGTACCAAGCGATAACTCCCTCCCTACACTACTGCGATTTTTGGTTGCGAGCCTGGCTTTATTTTCACGTGGAGAAATATTTTTTTTAGATTACCCTTAAGCAACAAACTTCCGCGTTTAAATTTTGGACTTTAGGATTTCATTAATTTAAGTTGCGATCTTAACTGCAGTGGATGCGTAAAACTTTTGACCGTAGTAAATTTTGTCTGCTAATAAATAGAAGTAAAGTCCATTTCGGTATTAAGACTTATCACATACTCAAATAAAATGAGAAAATGTTATAGTAGAAAAGCATGGTATAAAAAATAGAAGGTACATCCACTCTCTCAATTTTGCCTTGACATTCCCCATCTGACAAGAATAAGGATTGTGACATTTTATATAAAATTGTGCTACCGTATTAATTATTTATATGTCCTGTTTCTCGTTTTATTTCAAATTGTGTTTAAAAATAACATTGAAATTGTGAAAAAAAAAGTGAAATAAATATACAACCCAAATTCAGAATTTTTGAAATCCTTATAATATTTAAATTCAAGTTCTGTTAAGCTTTAATGCAAATGCTTTATCAATTAATGAAAATTATAATGGGAATTTATTACAGTTATCAACCTCTAACTTAGATAAAACTGTTGTACAAAAATTTTAAGTACCAGAAGTTTTTTTGTGCAATACTTGCACGGTAAAACGTTAAGGTTTAATTTTAAAACTTGGCGGTTTACACTATAGACTATTTCGGAATTAAATTAAACTTAATTAATTGCAAATGAATTACTTTTATCTCCAAAATACATTGTACCCCAAGAAAATGAAATTTTTTATTATTTAAATTTAAATAGGCTACTTAGTTCAATCGTATTTTATAAGCCAAATTACATGTGATAGTTATCAAAGAACAAATCACACCAAAGACACACGTGTAAATCATTCTGACAAACACTAGCAGAACGGAACAACATGCTGTTTTCGAAAGCCGCTACACTTTCATCATCAGCGTTCTTGTGTTTGGTCCACTTCTGTGGTGTCAGTTGATGTATATTTCAGCTATTTATACAAACTTTTTCACTGTAAATAGAATACGTGAATTTTTTTGATTCATTCGTATTACAATTTGTGAAACCTTTTTTTTTGTAATGGAAAGCCCAAATTACACCTCACTAACTTACAACAGTGTGGCCATTGTTATCTATTCTTTACCAACTATACACATGTTTTTTAATTTGCTTAGTTTGTTTTTAACTTATGACAAACTTGTTTGGTTTGTTACTATAAGTATGTATATTTATTAATTTTTGCTACAAGCCATTAGCTTTGTTAATTTATATTTTATGTTTAAGGTTTCTCTTTATTTATGAACATTTTTCTTGTTTGTAATCTTTTATTTAAATTTAAATAGGCTACTTAGTTCAATCGTATTTTATAAGCCAAATTACATGTGATAGTTATCAAAGAACAAATCACACCAAAGACACACGTGTAAATCATTCTGACAAACACTAGCAGAAAAAAAATCACGTATTCTATTTACAGTGAAAAAGTTAGTATAAATAGCTGAAATATACATCAACTGACACCACAGAAGTGGACCAAACACAAGAACGCTGATGATGAAAGTGTAGCGGCTTTCGAAAACAGCATGTTGTTCCGTTCTGCTAGTGTTTGTCAGAATGATTTACACGTGTGTCTTTGGTGTGATTTGTTCTTTGATAACTATCACATGTAATTTGGCTTATAAAATACGATTGAACTAAGTAGCATATTTAAATTTAAATAAAAGATTACAAACAAGAAAAATGTTCATAAATAAAGAGAAATCTTAAACCTAAAATATAAATTTTTTATTATTTGAAATTGGATACTTTTAATACTGTCCAGCTGTTCAAATATGTAAAATTAATCCAAATTGTTTAATCGTGTTATAGTACTTTTGCACTAAAAAAAAAATAACAATAACATCTGTTGGTAAGGCACATGAGCCGAACGTCCTGGTGACTCCCACGTGGATTTTGAATCAATAAAACACACAAATGCAAATTCAAAATGTGTATTTTATAAAATTAAAATTCCTAAGTAATTTTAAGTAACAATATGAGAAATACATAATTATGTAAAATAATAATAAATGATACATACTTTTTGGTATGGAAACCACCAAGAAAATTTTAAGTTTAAGTATTACTGCGCAGTAAGTTTACCTTTCGGAATACAAAATGGTTGTGTTAGCGCCAATGTTAGCGGTTTTACTCCAAAATGTATGTACACATTTTGACATTTTGATGCTTCGTTAAATTAAGTATATAATAAGAAATGTACATAGTTGAAATATTTCGTTAAAAGTTTTACAATCATAAAATTAAATGTTGTGATGCCAGATCGCCATAATTTGCATCATGGGGATTTTGGAGGTCGCGTTAACATTCCCCCCGCAGTATGGCAAGAAGCATCTTCGCCGCCAGACTCCTCCTGAGAAGCAACTTCCAAAATAGCTAATTTTGTTGCTGGTCTGTCCACGATTCCATGGTTTGTAAGTATTTTTGCGCTTCTGACTTGCCCATCCCTTGCCAATCTCGTCTCCAAAACTTTACCACGCAGCCAGGTATTACGAGGCGTGGTAGGGTCAACGATGATTACCAAGTTCCCCTGACTTAAAGGTTTTTGTCGATCATGCCACTTGGTCCTACATGTTAAGGATGGTAGATATTCCATAAGCCACCTTTTCCAAAATATATTTCCATACTGCTGCGAAGTTAACCAGGATTGTTTTAAAAGTACCCCACTATCATCACAAGTTGACATAGGTTTCAACCCAGAAGAACTGCCCACTAGGAAGTGATTTGGTGTTAAAGCCTCACCAGATTCTGCATCAACAGGAACATAGGCTAGGGGCCTGGAATTTACAACGTTTTCTATTTCCATTAGCATACTGTACAAAAGTTCATCGCTTGGTGACCTTGAAGGCATTATTTGATATAAAATTGTTTTTATTGAGCGTACTAGGCGCTCCCATGCACCACCCATGTGTGGCGAGGCTGGAGGATTAAAATTCCATTTTGTTATAAATGTATTAAATGTTTTGAGGAGTTCGTCCCGATCAACATCTGCTAGAGCCGCACGAAGTTCTCTCTCTGCACCAACGAAATTTGTCCCATTGTCGCTGTAGAATTCATGTGGAATTCCGCGGCGTGCCATAAAATTACGAATGGCTAAAATGCAGGAGCTAGTTGTTAACGAATGCGCCACCTCAATATGGACGGCCCTGATAGTCAGACAAGTGAACAAACAACCATAGCGTTTTTCCTTATGCCTATTAACGACGACTGTAAAAGGGCCAAAGAAATCAATTCCAGTATAAGTGAATGGTGCAACATAAGAAGCAACACGAGCAAGCGGCAATTCGGCCATTTGAGGATTGTGAGGTGCTGCCTTATTAATTTTGCACATTTGACAAGAACGAATTACAGATTTGTACGTTGCACGAAGCTTAGAAATGCAAAATTTTTGTCTAACTTCGTTGATGGCAGTCTCGTGGTTAATATGATGATAATTGCAATGATAGTGCATAAGAATAAGTTTTGTGATGTGGTTTTCTCTAGGTAGAATTATTGGACGCTTTTGTTCTAGTGGAACATCCACTTTATCGATTCTGCCGTGGACGCGTAAAATACCATCGTGCAAGTATGGGTTTCTGTTGTAAATATCGCTAGATTTCTGAATGACTAGACTAGAATTTAGTGAAAATATTTCTGAAGAATATTTTTCGCGCTGAGCCTGCCGAAATAAAATATTTTCAGCGCTTTGTAGTTCGTCTCGAGTCAATTGACCTTTTTGTTTCTTAATTAATCGACAATTATGTACGAAACGGAGAACGTAGCCTGCAGCTCTAACTAGTCGATTCCATTTTGAAAATCTGTAGGTGTCGAAGATAGGTTCAAACTTTGTTATTTTTAATGCATGATGTACACGTTCTTCTTCCGTAGACTCCGATATTGAAACAGCTTGTGGCCATTCATTTTCTGGAAGACGTAAAAATTCAGGTGCCTCATACCATCTAGATGAATTCGACACTTTTGGAGTTTTTGACCACTTGGTAGCTTCATCGGCCACATTCTGTTTACTGGAGATCCATCTCCAGTCTTTAATTGATGACAGTTCCAAGATTTCTGTTATACGAAAGGCAACGAATTGATTGTACTTACGGTGATCGGAATTGAGCCAACTTATCACCGTTTTGGAGTCGGTCCAATAAATTTTTTTAATAATTTTTATATCATGATTATCTGACACATATTTAGCAAAACGAGACCCTATAAAGGCAGCCATTAGTTCAAGGCGGGGGACTGATGTTATTTTCAAAGGAGCAACTCTGGTCTTAGCCCCAATAATTGAGCAAATAATCTCATCACCTCTTCTTAATCGAAAATAGCATACAGCTGCATAGCCGTCTTTACTTGCGTCTACAAAGGTGTGAAGTTGAACTTCAATATTGTTGTAGTTTTCAAAATGTTTTAAATAACAACGAGGGATTTTTATTTTTTCTATTTCGGGTAAAATATTGACCCACTTTGTCCATTTAGTTGTTAGTTCAGGCGAAATTTTTTCATCCCATTCTATTTTAGATCGCCAAACATCTTGCATAAGTATTTTGGCATACATGACAATATGTCCTATTAGACCAAGGGGGTCGTAGATCGACATCACTAGTCGCAACATTTCCCTTTTTGTTGGTATTTTTTGACCAGAAAAAATGTTACTCTCTCTTAACCAAGGGGAAATTTTAAACGCTATGACATCCTCTTGATGCTCCCAAAAAATACCTAAAACCTTTTCAATTTGCTTCTCATCTTTTAGATTTAAGCATTTAGAATCAGAAATATTTTTTGAGGAAATGGACTTCAATACCAGCTCATCGTTAGAAATCCAATTTCTTATATTAAATCCCGCTTTACTATGAACATACGCAATATCATTTACAATTTTTATTGCCTCTTCCGAATTATCAACGGATATAAGGAGATCGTCAACGTAATGGTTTTCCTTAATTGCTTTTGCAGCCAGCGGAAACTCGTTTTCGAATTTACTTGCGTTAAGATTTTTTATGTACTGGCTAATACTAGGGGCACATGTAGCTCCAAAAATCATAACATTCATCACGAACACATCGGGAGATTTTTCGTCTATACAGTCACGCCAAAGAAATCGCTGGACATCACGATCTTCCGGCCTTATATGCACCTGGTGGAACATTTCCTCAATGTCACCACAAACGGCCACAGATTTTTGTCTGAATTTAAAAAGTATTGCAGGCAGAGAGGCCAAGTAGTCAGGCCCTTTCAATAGATAAGAATTCAAGGACATACCATTCGTTGTGGCAGCCGCATCCCAGACAACCCTCGTTTTATTTGGTTTGTTTTTATTAAAAACAGCGAAAATTGGAAGATACCAAATTTTCTTATCAGTGCGTTCAATTTCGTGAGGCTTTAGCTTACGAATATACCCTTTTTCTAAATATTTAAAAATAGTTTCTCTAAAAACATTAAGAAGTTCTGAATTCTGGCGCAGTTTTCTCTCCAGACAAACTAGTCGTTTTAGCGCCATCTGATAACTATCAGGCATTTCCACTAAATCAAATTTCCACAAAAGGGGAACCTCGTAATGCCCACACGGTTTATATTGTGTATATTTCTCTAATAAGTCCAACGCACGCGTTTCACTTTCGGCTTTTAATGGATTGTTAACACTTACCCCCACACTATCTAATGATTAAAAGCCTCTAACTAACTCATCTAATTTATTTACTCTAGCGGAGCAATCACATATATGAAAATTATAGTTGGTGCTTGCCGTTTTCTTTTCTGCCACAGCGCCGTAAACAAACCATCCAAGTTTTGAACAAACAGCGACAGGTTCATTTCGTGATCCCTCACGGATTTTGCTTGAAATTCCAAGATTGAAATGATTTAGTCCAATTAATATTTGAGGAACAGCATCGTTGTAACTTTCCACTGGAAGATTTCGCAAGTGGCGATAGCGCTCCGCTAATGTTTTGTAATCCAGCGACTGAACAGGCAAATTTAATGATTTCACAGTGGATACATTAATAGACGCACGTTTTTCATTACCACCTGAAATGTTTATTTTGAGTTTCTTTGAATTTATTTCGTTTCGTTCCATACCTCCCGTCCACCGCAAACATAAGGGGTTTGGTACTCCATCAATTTCTAGTTGATTTGCCAATGACTCGTCCATCAAACTTATTGATGACCCTTCGTCAATAAAGGCAAATGTTTTTACTATTTTATTGTTATTTCCAAAGATTTTAATTGGAATTATTTTAAATAAAATATCTTTAATTTCTCCACTATGAGTGTTGTTCACTTCTTTATTTATTTCATTATTATTTTCACTTTTATTTTCATTTGATGTTTCGTTTCTTTTATTTACCGGCAGAGAATATCGATGTAATGACGGGTGGTGAAAATATTCACACCTTTCCTTACCGCACTGTTTTTTCTTTTTACATTCTCCTCTATGCTTGAACAGGCAGCATTTACACAGGCTGTATTTTCTCACTGCATCCCATTTCTCACCACGATCCATAGATAAATATGTTGGGCAGTTAGCGACTGCGCTGCAGGTATTGTTACACATAATGCATTTACGCTCACTATGGGAATGAATAAAAGCTCTCTTGTTTGTTGTTCCTGCATTTGATTTATTTATGACCTTTTCTTTGTTCTCCTTATTCGTGTTTTGATCAATGTTTATGCTGCTAGCTGTTATACCAATGTTAAAGAACCATTTATCAAATTCGTAAAGATTTGGTTTTTTGTTTTGGTTTATCAGTTGCATTTTATGAGTTGCCCATTGCATTTGATACAAAGTTGGAAGCTTTTGTATTAAATCGTGAAGGATTGATGAATTATTTAGTTCATCAAGCATGTCACTTGCGGTGATAGTAGAAATCAAACTACGGACTTGAACAGCCATGGAGGTAAGTGTTTTTAAATTATTTTCGTCAACTTTTGGCGTATTTTGTATTTTGTTTTTAATTGTATTTATTATTTTTTCAGGTTGGCCGTACAGCAAGTATAGGATATTTATGACGTCTGGCACATTTGAGGGGTGGATCAGCAAATGCCTCACACTATTTAGAGCATCTCCTTTTAAGGCCTTTTGGAGGCGGATAAGGTTTTCTTCGTTGGTGAAGGCGCAAGAGGCGGTAGACCATTGGTAGGTGCAGAAGAATATGGGCCATTCCTCTGGTTCACCTGAAAATATTGGCAGATCCTTAGGCAGCGATTGTCTTGAGGAAATATTGGATTGTGAAAGGCAGTGCGGTAAATATGAAGGTAAATGTGTGGAATTCATAGGTGCATTAAAATTAAATTGCGATGTAGAAGAAATTGGTTGTTGTGGAATAAATCCTTGTGAAAAAGAATTATATGCGTTATTATTTGGAGCAGTAAAGGTGAGTCCATGATGAGGATTAGTGATTGTCGCCATTGGTCTTGAGGACTGCATTCGTTGAAAGCCACTAAAGGTGGACGTGTTCGCTGTACAATTGGGTACTGCGGTCACAGGTAAGGACGAATTATAAGCAGCATTGTTGACCGTTGTTGGGACAAATGTTACGTGGTTTTGTGGTGCTACAGTAGAGCCGCTACACGTTATAGGTTGCTCTGATCGTGACGCAGAAATGTTTAATGAGTTCTGCGCAATGCTATTTTGATTTTGCAAACTAGTTGTTGGTAAGATTGAATTGGCACTTACATTTATATTTGAGGGTTGCTGAGATACTGACTCAGTAGAAGCAAGCCAATTATTGATGGTCTGGGATTTTTGAGACGAAACATCTGAAAGTGCTTCTGCTTCCTCTAGAAGTTGGTATTTTTTATTTAGGTAATCCTGGTTTAGTTTTCTTTCTTCTTCCAACTTTTGAAGCTGCAAATCTATTTTTTGTGACTGCGACCGACGAGATCGATTTGAGCGCCTACTTGTGGTACTAAGTGTAGGAGAATTTGGCCTTATGGATGAACATGAGAGGCATTTGAAATTCGTGTCATCCACTACACTACCACAGTTTTTATGAAATATGTTGTGGCATTGGACGCAAGTCGACATATTTTCGTCAGGGGGATTATGGCAAAGTGAACAATCGAGCGTTTGTTGTTCAATTTGCTGTTGACCATTTAAGTTTTGTAAAGACATTTTCTACTTACTGCGAGATTGGTTAGTCGTCTTGAAGATAGGGGTTGATCCAAGTAAGGCGGATGAATTACAAAAAGAATTTTAAAATGTTGGTAAGGCACATGAGCCGAACGTCCTGGTGACTCCCACGTGGATTTTGAATCAATAAAACACACAAATGCAAATTCAAAATGTGTATTTTATAAAATTAAAATTCCTAAGTAATTTTAAGTAACAATATGAGAAATACATAATTATGTAAAATAATAATAAATGATACATACTTTTTGGTATGGAAACCACCAAGAAAATTTTAAGTTTAAGTATTACTGCGCAGTAAGTTTACCTTTCGGAATACAAAATGGTTGTGTTAGCGCCAATGTTAGCGGTTTTACTCCAAAATGTATGTACACATTTTGATGCTTCGTTAAATTAAGTATATAATAAGAAATGTACATAGTTGAAATATTTCGTTAAAAGTTTTACAATCATAAAATTAAATGTTGTGATGCCAGATCGCCATAATTTGCATCATGGGGATTTTGGAGGTCGCGTTAACAACATCGTTAAAATGTTTTTCACAAAGTCCACTCAAACCCACTTACATACATATTTATGTACGTCATATAATGTAATATCATTACACATTTATTTATTATTACTAGTATACTATAATACACTTCATTACACATTTGTGTAAAAAAATTCCAGGACTATTTTTTTCTTGTCTGGCAACGCTATTTAAATTTTTACTTAAAAAACAAACTTCAAAAATCCTTATTAAAAAAAAATAAATTGAGAGTGGAGGTACCTTCTATTTTTTATACCATGGTATAAAAGCATTATGTTGTAAAAATGTCAAATAATATGTACGTCATTTGACATTTCATGAGGTAAAAATGTTGGAAATTTTTCTATACAATTTTTTTTATTTTAATAAAATAATCATACTGAAATTTATCGGTTTCTGTTCAAGAAAATATCTAAACTTTTTAAATTTGTTTGTCGTGGCTTTAGCTGTTTATATGTCGACATTTCATTTGTCGCTAAAACATATTATCAATAAACTTTAAGAGGTTTGAAAACATTCAACCTCGTATGCTTTTGCCAAATACATCTCAATTAAAAATTTTATTGTTTTGCTGTTTGCATATAAACATTATAAGTCAGTGTGTTTTGTAATATTTATATGTATGTATATGATAGAGAATTCTTCATAATGTATTTAAATGTTCTGGCATAATCATTAGAGTCTCAATGTTTTGAAATTAATTTAATTTAATGAAGATTTGTTGTAGGGCCTAATGAATTGTAGGCCTAAGTTGATTTTTTTTCTTTCGCGTAAACGATAAAAAATACCAAATTTTTTTTAATTTTGTCCCACATTTTGAGTAGCGATCACAATGGTGAAAAAATTTTATTGTTAACAATCAAAGAAAAAGAGCGGAAGAGGTGGTTATTTACTACACGAATGTTGAAAAATTCTTAATGTGCAAAGATCACCAATAAATAGAACAAAGGCAAATGAGAATGCTATAAATCTGATGCTTCAAATCTGAAAGTGGGACAGGGAAAAAAGACATTTAAGGGGTCAGAGCTTCCTAAAATGAAAAGGCATTGTATAATTTATAGGATGCAATATGTTTTCTAGTTAATGAATAGAACATTATTATCAATTCGAAAAGAACATTCCAGTTTCTGCATTACGATTACATATACATAGATAAAAATAAATCTAGTGTTTAGCTTGATTGTGTAACTGAGGTACTCTCTGCTGTAAAACTGAAATAAATAAGAGTTCAGCTTTTAATATTTGTTTACAATGGACGAAAGAAAGCCATACTGCTTTAGATGTTATAATTTTACAAATACTTAGAGAAGTGATACAGTACCTGCGAACTCATTCTTCACATAATAAAACAGTCTATACATAAGTAAGTTAAACAGTGAATTTGACTAATAAATTAAAATTAGTGTGTAAAAGTGATTTCATTGATAGAAAATAAAAACACTCGATTTACTACTGTATTGATTATTTTATCTCATTTTCAAAGAAATACCTAAGAGTAGAAACATAATGAGCAGGTCGAGGTGACTAACAAGCTGACTATCAGGTTCTGCTCAATGTCATGTGCGCATAACAGAGTAATTAATTACTTATTTGTTAGGCAGGTAATTTTGTAAAGGCATCAAGTTTTATAAAAACCATAAAAGGCAAAATATACCAAAATAGTTCTAACAGCGATAATGAGAGCGCAAATGTTAGGTAGTGGCTATTGTCAAACATTGAGAATAGACAATATGCAGTATATCCAATAAATGCAGAAAGCTCAAATTATGGCGATTTTCATCACCTACTTATATAAAAAAGTAAGAACACCCGCACAAATTTTAAATAATTAAAAATACCGAAAGACAATTTCTTGCCTGGTTCAACTGATTAACTGCCATGTGCCTTCATTTGTGATGAAGCTTATCCACTGCTGAAACCATATGCCCGAAAAACCTTGGATAGGGAAAAAGAAATGTTTAAATGTTTTTTTGAGCCAGAAAAACTGTTGAAAGTAGCTTTGACATTTTCTACGCATTGACGCACTTTTTTCAAGGCAATCGAGACTACTGCACAAACAGCTAACTTAATAATTAAAGCCGCTAGCATTTCACACAACACTATTATCCAAAGAGAAGGATTAAGTACACAGGAGCAACCCTCACAAACTGTTCCTGAAGGAAACCCAACAAAAGGTAACAATATTTAGATTGTCCTTGTGTTTGGCATCCCAAATAGGGCGGCAATAATTAATTTTTCCTTTTTATTCGTACACATTTTTTTATACATACATATGTACATTCACTTAAAAAATGTTTGAGTTTGTGAAATTTAGCTGACTACCTAGATGACAAAACCAAACATTTAGATAGTTCGCAAAGCTTACTAGTTAGCTGATTAATCAAAGGAATAGCTAAATGAGGATAGTGTGCGTTCTCGTATAGTTAACTTTGTGTTTCGTCAGTCAGCTTTTTAGTCATCTCGACCTATTCAAATGTTTCTACCCTAAAAGTGAAGCAAATAGCACAGTGAGAACTCTACTGCGAACTGCGACAACTTCTTCTTTTGGTCCAACTTTAAAAACTTAAAAGTATCATTCTTCAAACCAAAAAAAAATTTTTTTTGGTAAAATAAAGACTCGAATAAAGTACTTTTTAAACCAACAACAATAACAAGATAATTAAGAATTAGTACAAATGAAACATTGCAAGAAAATTAAAAAATAATTCATAATGTGAAAAATTTCGGAGATTTTAAAATTATTAAAACTTCAACGTCCTATACTTCATTTGTAATAAACATGATAGATAAGATCTGTATATTTTCAATATACATAAACGAAATAACGATAGGCTAAAAACCATAAGGCTTTTACTTACTTTACATAATTTTCATCTTCGCGTTCCTGTCTTTCGAGACGCTCTCTTTCTGTTTCTTTAGTATTATATTGTTGCAGCATTGTGTCGTAGTCTACAGTTTGTTGACGTCTGTTCAAATCTCGCAGTTCCTCCAATGACTCTAGCATTTCGATTTCATTTCTTGATTGTTGTGTTCGATTTTCTAATAATTTCATGGGATTATTTGCCTCCTCTTCCCTTAACTCCTCCTCTTCACGGCGCGCTTGTTCTTCAGCCATTTTTAGTGCCATAAAATTCCTCGTGGCGCCAGCTTCTATTTCGTAATCCGTATTTTGAGGGTCTGTTTTAAATGAAATTTCCTGCAGGCAACGTGTGCATTTAATGTAAAAACGATAGATACGTATTCCTAAATACGTTTCATTTTCAACATCCTCTTTACGAGCATTGAATTTTTTGCCCTTGTATATGTATTCTCCGCATGTTCTACATCTCATATTAAATGGCGCCATTAAGCGTACAGTATATTGGCGATTTTTGGCCAATTTCATCCGAGGTATTTTAGATGGATCAAAATCCGGAGGATAATATTTCTAAAATATATTGCATGAGCATATTTATATAAATTTATTACTTCAGATTCAACTTACATTTAAAACTTTGCGCTCCGACATTATTCTCAATTAATGTACCTTGAAAACATAAACTTCTGTGCTTGAAAAAACAAAATAGGAAATCACAAATCTAAATATTTTATTTCATATAAACAATCAGAGTCCGATGCCTATTGTTTTATAAAATCGCCGTAAAAAAGCTATATTTGAAGCAAACGTGTAGCAAAATTTTACGCAAACATAACGTATAGGTAATTACGTTTACATACAGGTGTTATGTTCAAATGAAATTTTCGCACATAAGAATATGTTAACGTATAATTGCTGAATTATGGCCAGTTTTTGACTTGGTATATTTAAGTTGTATTAATATGCAGTTTCAGTTCTTCAGTCAAAAATTAAAAGTTTTATTAAAAAGGTCTGAAGTCAGCACTACAAAGCTTACAAAATATCTTTTATATATTTCGTAAAAACAACAGTTTAACTAATAACAAATATACATTAACGAAGCTATTGTAATTCAGCGGCAAAATAAAATTTATAAAACACACTTTAAAAACCCAAAAAGCTTGAATGCTAAATTTTTATAATTTGTTTCTTATAAAACCACATATTAAAGCTAACTTTTGTGAAATGTAAGAAAACTTGCCGATGCACAGAGGAGTATTTGACCCAAAAAGCTGGCCAAAATTATTAAGCGTGTGTTTTGTTTTAAAAGTTAAACTTTTTTGATAGTTTTAGCTTTAGTTTGATAGAAAAAATTTATTGGCAGGTTATTATTGGGTTAGTGTTATTTTTGAAAAATTATTTATTATTACGTATGCCGGTCTCCCCCTCGCATTCCGCCAAAATTCGGTTTGCAACAGTACTTTATTCTAATGGCAACTCAAATTAAATTTAGATAGTCGAACTATTGTAGTTGTGTAGATACAGGGAAGTAAAACATAGCCTTTTATGGATGTTACAATGACCCCCTTGTCAAAATTATAATTTACCCAATATTAAATATTAAAAAAATTTGTCTCGTAGCTTGGCTTCCTATAAGGGATAAAAAACCAAATAAACAAAAACATATTCACTTTTAATATTTATTTTATATTATTAAATACTCATCACATGAAAAAATTAAACTAATTAAAAAGTTCATATTATGATCATGTCATACGTATCTCATTATGAGCGGCATCATCCGTATCAGGAAGAAGTAGTTTAATAGTATCTGATGAAAAAGGCTTTTTATCTTTCGTGTTTTTTGTGTATTGCATCTTAAAAAAGGGCCACTGCTCAAAAATAACCTATTTAGAACATCATTTCCATGTTATCTCTCAAAGTTGCAAAACTCTTATAATAAGAATTCTGCGCAATAAGCCATATACATATGTATGTATGTATGTGTATTTTTCAAAGTGCATTTTCCCCTTACTTAGTTAACAACCTGATACTTGGGTGCATGTTTTATATACCTATACCGTTTTTAAATGTAATTTTGATTTTTACGCTTTTAAATTAGGTATGTAGTACAAAGCTAAAGTGTCCTGGAGACGATCAAGTCTTATATAGACCGCAGGTATACAAAAACAGTTTAATAGGTGTGTATGCGTGTGGTTGGCTTATAATTATTCCTGATAAGACAGTTAGTAAATTTGAATTTATGAACTAAGAACCGAATTTTAAGAAAATCCTTTTTTAAGGGCGGATAATCCATCACATTGGTAGTTGTTGAAAGTGATTTAAATAATATTTCACATCAATAATTCGAAAAACACAAAAGTTTATGACGACAATAAAGTATAAGAAAAAGTGCCTTATGAGCAAAAATAGAAAAAAAGATACAATTTTCAAAAAATCACCAAAAATAATGGCGCAAACATGCGCAAACTTTTTTTCTTTTTTCTTAAATTAGAGATCTCATATTTTATTGTGGTATATAACATTATTTGTAGAACAGCTAAGCTCACTTTCAAAAAACCTTTCCTTTTTTTTGGTAAGAATTTATATACTATATATGTATGTATAATTTTTTTTATAATTAATATTTTTAAAATAAATATTTGAGATAATTTTTTCTTTTTAAATGCTAAAAATAGCTGCTGATGGAATCTTTCAGGTAAAAAAAAATCAATGTAATACCTCTATTCGTTTAGCCACAAAAAATATCATATAAATATCTTGAAGTCAAAAAAATTCAATAAAAACGCATGCAATTTTTTTCACTTTCCTGACTTTAACAGTGTCCCACAACTACAAATCTTAACTTACAATCTTTAAAATGCACGATATGATGTAGAATTTTGTTTTCTATCGATCTGCGTAATTACTTCTTAGGATTTCATCAAATTAATTTTTGCCTTTTTGGCCAGCTTTTTGGGTCAAATACTCCTCTGTGCGATGGTGCAGATTTGTTTGTCTGCCAAACAAAAAAAATAATCAGAATCATATGTTCAATGTGCATATTTACCTAAAATAGACTTTAAACAAGCAACGTTAGCTATTAGAGTATCATTTCATGTTAAAGTAGAACTTAAAGATTAATGATATTTATATACAAAAAAGTGAATTTCGTATTAAAATAGGACATTAAAAATAATTGTTGTTTAAGTCCGAAATCAAAAATTGGCAATTAGATGTTTATATGCATATATGTACATAAACTCTTGATTATTGAACCAACTGCCTATTAAGACTGTGTTCAGACACATCATGTCTTATTGACATGATTCTTCCTTTTTCTTCTTTGAACTTTCTTTGCCGTTCACACAAGTCATGTCTTGTTGACGAGTTGTTTTTATGTATGTGTACATAAAAAACGTTGTTTGAGCATTTTTTACATTACGAATGAGAAAGCAAAACGTACTGACAGAGTACATAAACATGCGTACTCGTTTCTTTTCCCCTCGTCGATCTCGCCTATAAAATAGCAATCATGTCAATAAGACATGATGTGTCTGAACACAGTCTTATTCTTGTCTATGTAACTTTACGTTCAAACCATATTCTGTGGTTTCAACAAACCTGTATTTTCCCCTAAAAAATCTTCCCATCTGCACCAGTGTTGCCATTAGGATACGAAAGATACATTTTTCGTATCTTTTGATGACTTCAGGTACCATGTATAATCCTGACATTTTCGTATCTTTTGAATCTGCACGCAAAATGTACAGAAATAATATATTAAGCTTTCCGTCTCTGACAAAGTTTTATTGGCATTTCGTTATAATTTACAGGTCATTTTCCAAAAAAGACAATGTACAATTTTAATGATAAATGGCTGTTAATAAAAGGGTACAATGGATGATTAAAAAAAATAAATTAAATATGAAGTAATATTGTTATGTTAATAAATATTAAACGTTAAACATGGATTTTAATTTTTTTTAATGTATCTTTTGGAAAAAATGTATCTTTTTGGAAACTAAACTGTATCTTTCTCGAATTTTCACTGGCAACACTGATCTGCACATTCTCATTTTTGAAAATCTGCAAAATGCAGACAAATATGCAAGTCTACTGCTGGAGTTAATGTCGACGTCGTTGACGGCGTCTTAACGCCGAAACGAACAGAGAACACTATTTTGACTTTCTCTCCCGCATATACTTATCTCTCTCTTTCACCTCTCAACGCCGAAAAAGTTGAAACAGATTGTACTTTTTCGGCGTCAAATTTCTTACGTCGGTGAGATTAACTGCTCTCATATAATTTCATACGATTCAACTTTTTTTTGACATTTGACGTCGTCGACGACGTCGACATTCACGCAATTTAGACGATGATTTAAAATCATGAGTAAACATCACGACTTTTTTTTTGGTAGACGAACGGGGTAGAGAAGAAAGCGGGGTAGTAAAAACATCACGATTTCTGTTGTTGATGTCTGTGATGTTTTTTGTAATTCCTTTTACATTTGTTTTCGTTATTGTCTGTCATGTTTTATTCTTCTTTTATTGTCAAAGTGTTTAAACAATGAAATGAAGCGGCAGTATTTCTATACATGTAGTATGTTTTGTTACATACATACATACATATGTACATGAGTTTTTTAATGTTGTTATTTAATGTACAAATGTATATTATAATTACTTTAAATATTTCGTGAATATGTGATTAGTATTAAATAAAATGACAAAAATTTTTTTATTATTATTTTTCAAATGTAAAAATTTTTTCAATTTATATAAAACAAACAAATAATAAATATCCTGAAGATGGTACTTGATGAGTACCGAAATATTGATAATAATTTAAAATAAAAATTTAAGACCTTAAGTTTAATTAAAAATAAAATAAAGTTTAAACAAAATCGGTAAAAAATAGAACATATAAATTTTGTTTATATTTTGTGGTATACAAATCACTGACAAAAAAATGCGAATGAACAATTAAAAAGAATTTACCGATTAAAAATCAACCTTGTAAGAAAAAAATACGCGACGCAAAAATCATGGTATAAATGCAAGAAGATTTCAGAAGATGTTTTCAAAAGTAAATAAAAAACATCCACGATTTTTACATCATGGTATAAATTGGGGCATTAACTCCAGCATACCAAAAATAATTTTACAGACTAAATTAAAGGTGCTGCCAAGTTAAGGTATAGCAATGGGTCGAAAAATGCTAAATAATACAATCATGCAATTTTGAAATTTTTTTCCAACAAACTTTTTTCGGTTTTCATCTTACTTTTGAAAAAGTGTATTAAAAAAAACGTAATAGGAATAACATTTAAATGCAGTCGTTTGAAATGAATTATGAAAGAAAGCAAACTTTGAAAATAGAAATACTTTTCACTGAGATATATTTGAACATATAAAAAATTATCAGATGTGTCACAGAAACCAAATTCGTACGAAAGTGAAAATGTTTTTACCTTCTCCAGAAAACGAAAAACGTAAAAATTTTTCGTTTTCAATCCACTTAAAAAAAGTAAGGTGAAATTGACGATTTGTGAGCATTAACACAAAAGAAACGTTAAAAAAGTATTCCAAATGATAAAGAAACTTCTCTCTTAAATTGTGTATTAAAAAATGTGCGAATCCAGTTTTGAAAAAAAATTTATATATTATCTAAAGTTAACAAAATTAACAATGAAAAAATGTGAAAATAAACATAAAAGCAGTACCATATTTTTTCTATTATTTACCAATATAACAGAAAAAAGAAAATGAAAGAAAATTTGCAAAACGTTACTCGGTGTTTATTTCAACATTGTTAGTAGCCGCCATTTACTAAAAAAAGAGCCGCGCAAAAATAAAGGTATATTCGTTCGGATCAAAATTTTCGTTCCGAACGCTTTTTTATATGTAGTTTGAAGTCTCTCTTTTTGAGAGAGCGAGAGGGAAAGAGAGTAAATTTTGTCCGGAACAATTTCAGCTGGAATTGGTTTAATTTAATTTTTGTTCCGAACGAATTGTACTGTGCTGCCAGATATATACATTTTTTATGCAAAATTGAACTGAGCTGCCACATATATTATATATATATATATATATATATATATATATATATATATATATATATATATATATATATATATATATATATATGTAGGTTTAATAATATATTTGTAACTTTTTTATATTAATTTAACTCAATATCTATTAAGGTGAATTCACCCATTCGTTCGGAACGTGCCGAATGGTTTTTTATATGTAGATTGACGTCTCTATTTTTGAGAGAGAGAGGGAGTAAATTTTGTGCTGCACAATTTTAGCTTGAATTGGTTTAATTTTAATTATCGTTCTGAACGAATTGTACTGTGCTGCCAGATACATACATTTTTTATGCAAAATTGAAATGAGCTGCCACATCATATTATATGTACATATGTATTTATAAAAATATACAGAGTATATTCGTAAATTTTTAATATTTTTTTAACTCAACAGCTAATAGAACAAACACTCGACTTTTATTCATTTGTATATTTTTTATTTTATAAAAATTTGTTTAAAGCACTAAACACAAAGACGACAACAGACTTCACGGCTTCAAATGCTGCCAACTTAAAATGCTGCTCTGAAGTCAGCTTCATAAATATTTTGAAGACAGCAACAGCATAATAGTCAGCTGATGGGTAGTTTAGCAATACAAATTTCAGGGATGCCGGATATATATTTTATAATGAATAAAATTAAAGTTATTGATAATAAAATGTAATAATATCACGAAAAACTATAAAAACACATAAATTTATTTCTTTATTGTGTTTTTGTAATGTTCTTTTATGTTTAATATTAAAAAAAAGTTTTTGTTTTTATTTTTCCAATTTATATATATAATGGCAATACTATATTTGTTTAGTGCTGCCCGACAAAATAGAAAATAGCCTAAATTGGCAGCAGCAGCAAATGCTGTTGTGCAGTCGTCCTGCTGTGCTGCCGTCAAAATAATCGTTTTCATTTAAATACATGCATTTTATTTTTGACATATTGCTGCTTGCTGTCTGCTGTCGTCTATGTTTTTAGAACTTAATTTAGAACACACCAAATTGCAATCATCTGCCACTGTGCTGCCTGCTTGTAAAAGTAACACACATCATTTACAGAGTTGTTCCATATGGTAGCTTTGTTTCTATAGAACATTTGTTCAACGCGGGTGAATCTTCCGTGAACAAACTCTCCGTAAACTAAAATTGTCTCTCAACGAAAATTTCGTTCAGAACGAATGGGTGAATTCACCTTAAGAACAATCACTCGACTTTTATTCATTTGTATATTTTTATTTCATAAAAATTTGTTTAATTTAGAACAGCAAATTGCAATCAACAGCCATTGTGCTGCCTGCTTGTAAAAGTAACAAACATCATTAAAGAGTTGTTTATATTGTACTTTTGTTTCTCCAGACCTTCGTAGACTAGTAGGTAGTGTACTAGACTCGTAGTGCGAAGGTCCCATGTTCGAATCCTGCCGGAGAACTCTGACAGTTATGTTTGATAATTAAACGGAGCGCACAACAAGCCTTCACTGGCTTAAGTGTATGTCGTATGACATGGGCTATCACACCCCTCCAATCTACCTAACCTAACCTAACCTTGTTTCTCCAGAACATTTGTTCGAAGTAAGTGAATCGTAAACTAAAACAAACAACCACAAACAAAAATTTTGTTCCGAACGAATGGGTGAATCCTGATTGGTGAAAACGTAAGAGGTATTGCTTGTTATTACTTTAGCCCTTCATATGCCGACTTTTAATTGGTCGCAAAACCAAATCGCCAGTGAAGTTTAAGCAGATTGAAAACATTTAACCTGGGATGTTTATGCCATATGAATCAAATAAAATATGAGAATTCAATATTTTATATGAATCAAAACAAAATACATAATCATAGTAGGTGTTTAGGTGAGGTGGTTCAAAATCAAAAGCAAAAGATGGATGCGATGTTTTTTAAATAAATGATACACTATTTTTAACCTTTTGTTTAGACTTTCATTATATTTTATTAGGCCACAAATAGGGTACTATTAGTGTACTTATTATGAAGGAACTCACTGAGCAACTGATAAATTATTTTTAACTCTATCTACATTTATAATTTAACTAAAATAATGGAAATCGTCTCTCCTTATGTAGAGAGAATAAGAGATAACAAAATGGGAGAAATAATTATGTGAGCAAAACACACTTTAGTTCATAATTACAAGCATGGTATAAAAAATAGAAGGTACCTCCACTCTCAATTTTCTTTTTTTTAAATAACTGCCATACCTAAATAAAAGCGTCAAGCGCAACGTTTTTTTTCGCCGAGCTTTAACGCTCAAATCCCATACCTAAATAAAAGCGTCAACGTTATGTCAAAACGGTTAACACAGGGTTATCGAACAAACAAATAAAACAACCCTTATTATTTTAACAGGTTGCCGGACGACATTGTTGTTTGTGATTTTGTTATTAAAATTTTGTTATTTAAATTAAAATTAAAATAAAATAATTAAAATTTGAAAAAAGGTAGTTATTTAGAAGAGTTAGAAGATTTTTTCCTCATTTGGTAACTTTTAAAGCGAATTTTGGTTGTAAAAATTTTTTGGTTGTGGCAGCACTGAGCATTAATGACACATTAAAAAAATAAACAATAGTACTTCTGCAGTCAACTTCACTTCTTTAAGCTCTAAACACATAGACGACAGCAGACAGCAAGCAGCAACATGTCAAAAATAAAATGCATGTATTTAAATGAAAACGATTATTTTAACGGCAGCACAGCAGCACGACTGCACAACAGCATTTGCTACTGCTGCCAATTTAGGCTATTTTCTATTTTGTCGGGCAGCACTAAACAAATATAGTATTGCCATTATATATATATAAATTGGAAAAATAAAAACAAAAACTTTTTTTTAATATTAAACATAAAAGAACATTACAAAAATACAATAAAGAAATAAATTTATGTGTTTTTATAGTTTTTCGTGATATTATTACATTTTTTATCAATAACTTTAATTTTAATCATTATAAAATATATATCCGGCATCCCTGAAATCTGTATTGCTAAAATATACATCAGCTGACTATTATGCTGTTGCTATCTTTAAAATAATTATGAAGCTGACTTCAGAGCAGCATTTGAAGTTTGCAGCATTTAAAGCCGTGAAGTCTGCTGTCGTCTATGTGCTTAGAGCTTTACGCGTTGTCAAAATCGGATTTTCCAATAGAAAAGCGATGACGCCGCGTTATTTCGGTATGCTCTATAATATTCTGTGCTCTATACAAAATGTATGGGCGTGAGAACTTTTGACAGCCAGATAACGCTTGACGCGCCAATTTAGGTATGGCAGTAAGTGCCTGTTTAGATTGGACGATTTTTGTCGCTGCAATTCTTAGTTTGTTGGTAAATAGGGGGAATAGAGCTAATAGGGGAAGAGAGAAACTAAAAAGAGTACACATAGGCATGTACTCTTGCAATTCCTTTTTCCCGCAATTCGTAATACGTAAATTCCTTGTTTGTTTACCGTAAGAATATACTTAAAAAAGAAAATATCAAAAATTACATACGTATGTATGTATGTATGCATAAAATATCTGCGACAAAAATCGTTCAATGTAAACGCAAATGCAATTTTAAAGAATGGAAGACAAATATTGCAGCGACAAAAATCGTTGAATGTAAACTGGCACTAAGGATTTTTGAAGTTTGTTTTTTAAATTAAAATAGCGTTGCCAGACAAGGAAAAAGAAAAAAATATTCCTGGATTTTTTTAAACACAAATGTGTAATGAAGTGTATTATAGCATACTAGCAATAATAAATAAATTTGATATTACATTATATGATGTACATAAATATGTATGTATGTAGGTATTTGCGGACTTTGTGAAAAATATTTTAACGATGTTATTTATATTTTTTTGCAGTGCAAATTGACTATAACACTATAAAAAATTTTGGATTAATTTTACATATTTGAACAGCTGGACAGTATTAAAAGTATGCAATTCAAAAAAGAGTGTAATTTAGACGAGCACAGTATTCCAAATAATAAAAAATTTCATTTCCGTTCACGTATGTTATGAATCCATACCAGATTGATTTAGCTTTACAACGTAGTTAAGTTATATTTTTTCATCTTTTTATTTAAACATGTGTTTCTTTTTTGTTTTAATTGAGAATTTAAAAATCTTATTCTGTAAAATATTCTGCCCAAAAGAAATTTTTGTACAACAGTTTTATCTAAGTTAGAAGTTGCTAACTGTAATAAATTCGCAATATAATTCTTATTAATTAAAAAAAACTAAATTTAAATATTATAAGGATTTCAAAAATTCTGAATTTGGCTTCTATATTTATTTCACTGTTTTTCTTTGTTTATTGTTTGTCACAATTTCAATATTATTTTTAAACACAATTTGAAATAAAACGAAAAACAGGATATATAAATAACTAATACGTTAGCACAATTTTATAGAAAATGTCACAATCGTTATTCTTGTCAGATGGTGAATGTCAAAGCAAAATTGAGAGAGAGTAGATGTACCTTCTATTTTTTATTCCATGATTACAAGTATGTACATATAAAATATGTAAAACATGGTATTTGATTTATAACATAAACAGTAGGCTTTGAATTCTTTTATACAAACAGCATAACAAACAATTATACTCAACGTGAGTCTATTTTATTTTTCTTTCAGTATTTTTCATTTTTGCCTGACTGAATACAATCATTAATGACCAACGGGTGTTTAATTTATGGGCATTGAAATAGGCCGAGAATTGTTAACTTAAAAATTATTAGTCTTTTTCATTAGCGGATAAATTTTTGCTATTTTCCATACCTTAGGAAAGGATCCATAGTTATTTTTATTTTTTGTTACCACAGCTCATTTCAAAAAGCGCTTTAATTTAATAATAAATTCTATAACACGCTCGTTCAAAAGTTTGAAACCCCAAAAGCTTTGATAGCCAATAAATGTCGGAAGTTATATATTTGTGTACAAGGTGATAAAAGGTGCAATCACCCATTTTTCTTGTTTTTTATGTGTAGTTTGACGTCCCTCTTTTTTGGAGAGAGATAGAGAGAGAGAAAATGAGAACTAATTTTGTTCAGCTTGAATTGGTTTAATTTTAATTTTTGTACCCAAGGAATTAAATTGTGCTGCCGTATTTCATACGGTAGCTTTTGAATTTCTGGAAAAATTGCTCGAAATGTTAATGCGTTTCACAAAAAACTCTCAGTAACAAAAATTTTTTGTTTCAGTGGAGAAATATGTGCAAAAAAAAAAACAAATTTTTAGTTTTTGCGTATAGCTTTATTTGATTATTGTATACATACACTTCGTAACACTTTATTTATCTGTATTTAAAAGTTTTTGGACGCACAATAGTTTATTTTTAATTATTATTTTTCTTCACAATAATTATTATTTCTTCCTCTCTTTAATTTTCACAAAATTAAAGAAGCAGCATGGCGCTTAAAAATGTAAACAAACACAAATGAAAACAAGAAGAAAAAAGTAAGTAGACTTTGACACATATAAAATATCAACAAAAACTGTCACCTGAGCTCTTGACCTTCTTGGTTCTGTCCCGTTACTCTGCCAGTAAAAACTTGATAACGAGAGAGTAAAATAAACATTTACTAAATTATACTCCAGAATTCTCAAAAATAGAAATAACTCAGCGAGAAAAGGTATTTAATGAAAACGTAGTACTCAACTTCTAAATGTTGGTTCCAAAATTTGTCAATTTTAACAAAGAAATATCATAGGAAAATAATAAATTATCCTAATGCTATATATATATATATATATATATATATATATATATATATATATATATATATATATATATGTATATATATGTATATATATATATATATATATATATATATATATATATATATATATATATATATATATATATATATATATATATATATATATACTTATATATTGTGAAAAAATTTCACGTGAAATCTCTTACCTACTTATTCCAAAATTTCGATCATAACTTTTGCTTTGTTACACTGCTTGTGTACCATTTAGTTCACCTTTTTACCATTTCTTGTTTATGGGAAATACATAAATAATTCACTGAAAAGATTGTTCGAATTTTATTACATTGCACTGCTTGATTAAGTTATTTAAAACGTATTTTGTTGTTGTTGTTGTTTAAGTTGTTGTTCCTAAATTTAAGAAATATATTATTCTTCATCCCATTTGGTCCTTTAGTTACTAAAAAGTATATATTTATAACTTCTTTGCTTAAGGACGCTTCTACTGTCCTGCTCTAATACTTCTTGCAAACAAAAATTTGACCAGTAACAATTTTATAAAATTCTTTCGCCCTCTTTGTTTTTAATCTCTCATTACAAATTTTTGGAGTGCGTGAACACTTCGGACTAGACAAATAATAAAAAGTTTTCACTAACAACTAGGAATAATTAAAAACTTTACTAAATGAACGTCTTATTGTTTTTATTACACTTTGTGGTTTTATTTTATTTATTTGTTGTTTTGTGGAAAATACCCGTATAGCAAAAGACTTAAAAACCTTGTTTTGTTTTGACATACATATGTATACGTGTTTTTGCGTTATCACCTTGTTCAATTATACAAACAAATCATTGGAACCCTCCCTAAATTTCATGTCGAAGCAATCAATAAGGAAAATTAACTATTATGCACCATAAACAAGATATCACTTCTTACCATGAAGTCGGAGAAGACATTCTTGCAAGTTATTTTTTATTTAGTTTTTATTTATTTATATTTAATGCTTCAACAGTTTTAAATTATTTAATTTTATAATATACTTCAATTTGAAGAAGAGTAAAAATAAACAAACATTAAAAAATTAGTTACATAGGTATTTCTGACAATTATCCTACATGAAACAACATCAAAATGCTTGTTGTTTTTGGATAGTCGTATTTGTATCGCATTGAAGAAAGTAAACCTTTTTTACAAATTTTTCTCGTTGGATATGTAAATAAACAATGAAAGTATTTCTGCTTTTAATGCATTACATAAAGAGGGATTTATTAACACTGTGCGTAATTTTTTAAGTCGTGGCAAAATAACCATATACGGACACCACTACGTGATAAAAGATTAAAAAAAAAGACCCGTGTCTCCCAATTTTTCCGAAAGTCATGCACTTTTTTTATGGGCCGCCAAAGATTTGGGGCCTCGGTATCATTTTCGCAAAAAAGTGATCATTTTCTCGGGCTCATATCTTGCAAACCGTTCCGAATTTCGATTTACTCTCTGAGGCAAACTTGTAGCTCTTGTCATAAAGAACAAAAATTGCGAACATATGAAATCAAAAAGACTTCACCTTCCAGATAAAAATCGCAGAAAACTTAAAAAAATTCGATTTTTTTTACCTTTTTCTCTTGTTCAGGTCCATAGGTAGCAAACCGTTCAAAATTCAAGGAAACAATCAACTACAAAAATTTACCTAAGATCTCAATAAACAAATTTCTACAACATATAAACTTCCTGGGAATAATTAATATGGTTATTTTTTTCGTGTTGCACTGTGTTATCGAAACTGACTCCATAAAGTTTTTTAGATACGGAGGAAACATGATCCGAACTTCTCAATCCGTACACATACCGTACAATATTGTTAAATAAAACATTTAAGGGGAATTCACACCGAGTCTGTTAATCCGGTAATTTGTTAGTTGGTAATTTGTTAAAACACTTTACTGTGAACACACTTTATGTTCTATCTCAGTAGTGCGGTAACTTTTGCTACAAAACAGATGATTTAAATTTATTAAAAAGCAAAAATGCCTCGAGAAAGTGCAAAAACAAAAATAGTAAAAAATTTAATTGAAAATTCTTTGTTACCGAGTAACAAGAAAATTACCAAGCTTGCCAGACTGGTACTTTGTTACTCGGCAGTTTGATTTGTTAATTTTACAAAAACAAAATACACGTAAAAAGCTATCGAATAACGACTAACGAATTAACAAGGCCGGTGTGAATAACCCTACTGGTAAGTGTTTAAAATAGGTAATCAGAAAGACATGGAACTAATTTTATAATTCTTTTAAGACGTATTCAGTGATGATGAAGATTTGGTGGAGGATACCATTGACGAGCTATATGATGACTTGCTCATTGTACTTACATGTCGAAGAGGTGTGGAAAATATTATTCCAAAATCTATTCAGTGGTGCGACGATATTTTAACTACAATGGATGATAATCGGTTCCGTCAAATGCTACGTGTGGACCGAACTCAATTTGCTCACTTATTGTCCCTTATAGAAAACGATGACGTTTTTGCGAAATGTAGTGGCAAGCAATTCCCCGTCGATATACAGTTAGCTGTTGTTCTATACCGATTAGGCTCCTCTGGAGAAAGTGACTCCATCCGAAAAATTGCGTCAACTTTTGGGATTGGTGACGGAGGAACGTTGACTAAAATTACTCGCAGAGTATTCAAGGCATTTTTAAAGCAACTTCATTTATATATATATTGGCCGGATCCCACTGAGCGCTCTGAAATAGTGCGGGAAACATTCAACGAGCTACCATTCTGCGTAGGTTACGTGGATGGCACTGAAATAAAGCTCGCCGAAGCGCCAATAAAAAATCCTGAGGCGTTCTTTTCCAGAAATCATGTTTATGCAATTAAAGCTCAAATGGTTTGCGACTACAAGCGCAAAATTTGCGATGTTGTCGTTGGCTACAGTGGCTCTACTCACGATGCAAAAATATTTAAAAATTGTTCGCTTTACAAACATCAGCCAAGATTCTTTTCCGGACAGGAATGGGTTGCCGGAGATTCAGCATACCCCCTCAGTAACATCATTATAACGCCTTACAGAAGCAACTCTCAACAATTTGAACCAGCTATAAGAAAGCAATTCAACAAGCAGCATAGCAGATACCGAGTTAGGATTGAACACTGCTTCGGCATATTAAAAGAGCGTTTTTGCAGTTTAAAAGAACTAAGGATTCGAATTCGCATTCGCGCATTTTCTTTAGCGGCTCCACTGAAAATTAGTTAATAATCAAAGCGAATGCAACAATTTTGTTAAAAAAAATAGAAAAATTACTTACTTTTGCAAAAATTTTCCTTTTTTGCAGTAATGAGAATATAAACACAAATAAACACAGCTGTTTTTTGTTACCGAGTAACAAGAAAATTACCAAGCTTGCCAGACTGGTACTTTGTTACTCGGCAGTTCGATAATTTGTTAATTTTACAAAAACAAAATACACGTAAAAAACTATCGAATAACGACTAACGAATTAACAAGGCCGGTGTGAATAACCCTTTAGTTTATTTCGACTAACAGAATCACAGTTAGAAAATAATTCACACCCATACAATAAGGAAGGAACCAAGTAAGTCTTCGCAAGTAGGATTCTAATTCTGTAGGGTGTGAAGTATTGTGTATACCAAAGCGCTCGTAATTTAAAATACAATTGGCCAACCAGTGAGTTTACATGATCTGTCCAAGACAAATGATTATTAAAAATTATGCCTAGATTTTTCGCTCTATTAACGATTTCAATTTTCTCCCCATTTAAAACGATATCCCCAGAAATAAAAGGAGTCATAATTTTTTTGCAGATTATAATACATTTTGATTTTTTAGAGTTCAAACAGAGTCCATTTGCACTAGCCCAGAGATAAATTTGTTTTAATTCATTATTTAACTGTGAGACACCTGTGGCAATGTTTTCAGCTGCGGTATTTAAAGTAAGTTGTATGTCATCTGCATAAAGATGGATGTGACACTTTGAAAGCATTCTTGGCAAGTCATTTGCATATATTGAAAATAGAAGCGGGCCTAATATGGAGCCCTGAGGCACTCCCCTTTTAAGGGTCAGTTTATCAGACCAAACATTGTTTATAAAAACCGATTGTGTTCTATTTGAAAGGTATGATGAAATAAGGTTAATTGATGTACTCGAGAATCTAAAAAAATATTTTAATTTGTTAATTAATGTGGCATGGCCTACCGTGTCGAATGCTTTGGAGTGGTCAAGAAGTACTAAGAAATTTATGTTCCCATTCTCCAATCCCTGCCGTATGTGTTCACTTACTTCCACAAGAGCCGTAACGCAGCTATGATTCTCGCGGAAACCAGATTGTTTGCTATAAAGCATGTTGTTAATATTTATATGTGAAATCATTTGCTTATACAATATTTTTTCCAATATTTTCGAAAGAAAACACAATATGGCTATTGGTCTATATTCACCATTACCTTTGGGTAATGGAACGATTTTTGCATGTTTCAAATTCGAAGGAAACGTAGAAGACATAATAATATTGTTTAAAAGGTAAGTGACGTATGGGAGAATTAGAGGCATAAGTATTCTAATAAATTTGGGATGTAAGTTATCAGTTCCAACTGCGTTTGATTTTATTATTAAACATGTAGACATTACATCAAATTGTGATATCTGTATTTATTGCGGATGAGGAAAAATTATAAAAAGACGGATTTGTTTGGATCACAGGAGCATTAGTGAACGTTTTATTAAGCATATTTGCATCTACATTTAAGTCTATGTTGTTCAACTGCCTGCCAATACCTATTTCACGAATAGTATTCCAGGTTTGTCTAGAATCAATTGCAGTGCTGAAACGTGTGGGATAGTATTCAGTTTTAGCAAGTCTTATGCGTTTATTAACATTTTTCCTAGCAGTTGTGTATTGCAGTTTCAGGTCAAAAGTTTTATACCTTTTCCACCTGGCATATGCTAAGTCCCTTTGATATATAGCTTGTTTTATAGTGTTTGAAAACCATGGTTTATGTTTATGTGCTATTTTTTATGTTTAATTGGTACTGTTAAATCAAAAAGACATTGAATGTTGTGTTCTAAGAAGTAAGACTGCTCATCAATGTTGGCATAAAGTAGATATTATTCCAGGCAATGTTTGATGAATATTCAGATAAACGGGTGAAATCAAGGCTGTTAAAATCACGGTAAGTGAAACTCTGATCAAAATCATGAATGACAAAGTTGTTATTTAAAAATATAAGGTCATGTTTGGAAAAACATGACGCAGATATCTGGTCATATAAATTAATGTTCGTAATACTAGATACGAAGTAAAGGTCAATGAGGGTACTAGTTGTGGATGTATGATGTGTCGGATTTTCAGTATTAGCGGGAAAAAGTCCAAATGACAACATATTGTCAGCAAGATTCGTCTCCATTAATATATTGGAATTAAAATCGCCAGTAATGATAATGTCATCGTATTGTGGGGCAAGAGTTTCAAGTATAGAATACAGAGGCGAAAATTGTATTCTTTTATTAGGCCGATATACACAACCCACTAAGAGTTTTTTGCCAAATGACAAAATTTCAATAATGTTAAACTCAATTCCCAGTTCATTTGAATTAGCTGCAAAAGATGATTTGCAGCATATTTTGCAGGAAATACTGCTTTTCACGAATATAGCCACACCACCACCATGGCTTGCTCTATCACACCTAAAAACTTTAAAGCCATATGGACATATCAAGCTATCAGGTGTTGATTCTGAGAGCCATGTTTCCGAAACACAAACTACATCATTGCCAGAGTTCTCAAAAATAAATTTAAATTCGTCATTTTTATTATTAATGCTTTGCACATTTATATGCACAACTTTAAAACCTTTTTTATATTTAGCAAAAATCCTGACCATATTCATTGTTATGTCTTTGGAACTTCCACGTTCATTACCATTAAATGTCATTAAATCGAATTTGAAGAAGTGCAATGCTAATAGAAGCAAAAATATTGACACGCCAATGCAAATTGAGCAAGATGTATTTGAAGATGAAAGTGACAATGAAACTGATATGGTTGAAGAAAATTACACCAATATCAGGCACAACAGAAAATATGATTGCACGTGATGGTACTCAATGGCAACCAACACCACCTGTTTGTCAAGAAATAAGGAGTCGCAACATCATTAGAACTTGCAGTGGTCAAGTAAAAATGACGGAATGCAATGCTTCAAGAGTTATTTTACAATAGAAATGGTCGATATAATCGGGCGTCATACCAACAAAAAAGTCGATTCAACTTATGATGCCTACAATGCAGCAAACCCAATAAAGCGTCAATTGAAGTGGAGGGATACGACAGTGGCAGAAATGTACACATTCATTGGAATGATGATAATGGCAGGCGCAAATCATTCCAATGATGAAAATGCAAGGGACTTATGGACGCAACTCTATTCCGCGCAACAATGGGATGAAACCGCCTCTGGGATCTTATTCGTTTTATACGTTTTGATGACGCGAGAACAAGAAACGAGGGGCAGCAGACAGACAAAGCTGATCCAATACGATATATTTGGATAATGTTGAACGCCAACAGAAAATTTAACAATCGACGAACAATTGTATCCGTACCGCGGCAGAATAAAATTTACCCAGTATATTCCATCGAAGCCTGCGAAATACGGTATCAAGGTATGGTGGATATGCGATGCTAAAAATTCATATCCTCTTCATGGCCAAATATATACTGGCAAACAAGACAATGGTCGCGAAATTGGTGTAGGCGAAAGAGTAGTCAGAGATTTGGTTGGTAGCGGACATAATATGTATCACCATGGACAATTTTTTACGACGCTGCCACTGGCAAAGCAGCTGATATCCGTCAAACTTAGCATTGTCGAAACACCGCACAGAGGAGTATTTGACCCAAAAAGCTGGCCAAAATTATTAAGCGTGTTTTTTGTTTTAAAAGTTTAACTTTTTTGATAGTTTTAGCTTTAGTTTGATAGAAAAAATTTAGTGGCAGATTATTATTGGGTTAGTGTTTATTTTTCGTGTCTTTTGTGTATTGCAGCTTAAAAAAGGGTCACTATTTAGAACATCATTTCCATGTTATCTCTCAAAGGTGCAAAACTCTTATAATAAGAATTCTGCGCAATAACCCATATATGTGTATTTTTCAAAGTGCATTTCCCCTTGCTTAGTTAACAACCTGATACTTGGGTGCATTTTTTATATACCTATACCGTTTCTAAATGTAATTTTGATTTGTAATGTTTTTAAATTAGGTATGTACATATCTAACTATATTTTCACAAGAAATAAAGTGTCCTGGAGACGATCAAGTCTTATATAGACAGCAGATAAACAAAAACAGTTTAATAGGTGTGTATGTGAGTGGTTGACTTATAATTATTCCTGATAAGACAGTTAGTAAATTTGTATTTATTAAGACAGTTAGTAAATTTGAATTTATGAACTAAGAACCGAATTTTAGGAAATTCCCTTTTTAAGGGCAGGTAATCCATCACATTGGTAGTTGTTGAAAGTGATTTAAATAATATTTCACATCAATAATTCGAAAAACACAAAAGTTTATGACGACAATAAAGTGTAAGAAAAGTGCCAAAGTGTGCAAAAATAGAAAAAAGAAAAAAATCGACGAAACGTCGGGAAAAAATTAAATAAAGTGTTTTATTTACATTGAGGATTTTAGGCCTAAGTAGCTTATGAAACATTCAAATAAACTTATATATAGAATATAAAATTTGGCCAAACAAACATCATAAAATAATGAAAAAAGATAAAATTAAAAAAAAATCACCAAAAATAATGGCGCAAACTTGCACACACTTTTTTCTTTTTTCTTAAATTAGAGATCTCATATTTTATTGTGGTATATAACATTATTTGTAGAACAGCTAAGCTCACTTTCAAAAAACCTTTCCTTTTTTTGGTAAGAATTTATATACATATATGTATGTATAATTTTTTTTATAATTAATATTTTTAAAATAAATATTTGAGATAATTTTTTCTTTTTAAATGCTAAAAATAGCTGCTGATGGAATCTTTCAGGTAAAAAAAAAAAATCAATGTAATACCTCTATTCGTTTAGCCACAAAAAAATAGCATATAAATATCTTGAAGTCAAAAAATTCAATAAAAACGCATGCAATTTTTTTCACTTTCCTGACTTTAACAGTGTCCCACAACTACAAATCTTAACTTACAATCTTTAAAATGCACGATATGATGTAGAATTTTGTTTTCTATCGATCTGCGTAATTACTTCTTAGGATCTCATCAAATTAATTTTTGCCTTTTTGGCCAGCTTTTTGGGTCAAATATTCCTCTGTGCACCGCGGCGAAAGAAAGACGATAAAAGGTGGACCATTGGGACAAGTAAAATTTGGTTTCCACGAGAAGGTGACTATGGTTACATACAAACAGAGGAAAACCAATTCCGTAATAATGTTGTCGACTATGCATGATGATGCAACTGTAGAAGAAAACGGCAAGAAAGAAATCATCAATTTTTATAACCAAATGAAAGGTGGCGTGGATGTTATGCACCAGACGCTTCGGTAGTATACAACGCAGAGACAAACAAAAAGGTGACCTTTGTCGTTTTTGTACAATATGCTCGATGTCCGTGCTTTCGCGGCATACACTATATTTTATGAGAACAACACAACTGTTCCATATCAAACAGCACGGAGAAAACGCTTTTTGCGTAAACTTGCTGAAGATTTGTGTTCGCCAATAATAGAAGAAAGAGTAACCAATCGCCAATCTACGGACGCTTCTACTGTTGGCAGGAAGCCAATAACAGGAAGCTGTTATTTGTGCGCTTCTTTGCCAGATAAAACGAGAAGAAAGACGAGGAAAGTCTGCAGCGTTTACAAGAAACCGGTTTGCGATCAACATAGTAAAACAATATCGAAATGATTTCCATGTTTCAACAATGACTCAACATAAGACATCAAATATTAGAAATAAGTTAAAATGAATAAAATATAAATAAATCAACTAAGAAACAATTATATTTCATATTTTACACATTAATAAACATTATGAAACAAAATAAAAACAAACGTTTTTTCTTTAAAATATAAGTTTATTTGCACTAAAGTACCCGTGTACCCTGGTCATGGACCTCCGTATGCAAAAAAAAATTAAAGTCGTTTTTTGGTTAATATATTTAACCAAATTTAATAAAATTTTTCTAGTCTCTAAGTTGAACCGAAATATCTGATGATCCGGAGTTTCATGTTGATATCTTCAATATAATAGGAACAGCAACAGTTTAAAGTTCAAATTGTTGCCCGGGAACCCGGCTATGGACCGTAGGATTAACCGAACAATATTTATCAGTTAAACTCATTTTAAAGCTATAAAATGAGAAATAAAAAACTAACATAAAGACACAATATTTTAGCAAAAATTGGAGGGAAAATTTAAATATATGACAATTGGAACGAAAACTTAAGCACTTATAGGCAAATTTAGGACCCACTAAAAAATTTATGAATCTGAAGGCAAATTTCAAATCAGTCACATGTGTAAGGATTCGTTAAGCTAATTTTAACGAAAAAGATGACGGAATTAGCAGAGGAGCCGCTTGATTTGGTATAACAATGAGTGAATAGACATTTCTTAAAAACAATTAAATTCACTAGAATTTTTCCAATCAAATGTAATTGTGGCTTTTAAGTTTTGTTTTGAAATAAACCTAAATTATATCAGGGTTTTTCGTCTTATATTATTAAATGCAATTGTTGTAACGAGCTCTAGGAAAAAGTATGTCATAAGAATGTAAAAAATAACCTATTAACCCTACACCTACAGATCTACCTACGCCTACTCACCTTTTATATAGAAATAGTACAATATACACATATCATCTATTTTCCTTTCTATTGGCGATTAATTTGTCGCTTTGGCAAACCAAAGTGAGTGACTGTTTTTCGTTCGTTTTCTTTTGACATAGAGGGATAGGCTTAAAGTTTAACTATGAATACAGAACTAGTTCTAAGTAACTCATGAGAGAAATTATTGGTTTCAGTCCAATTTAGATATAATTTGCTCGTGCAAATTTTTTCGAAATGCCTTAATTAGAGGACTCAGACTTAATTTCTTTAGCGCCGCATTCGATTGAAAACACTGTAATTAAGGCCTTCTAATGGGTTTTTGACTTTCATTTTTACGTTTTGACCGAAAAGTTAGGCGTTCGTTTTTCGTTTAACATGTTGGGACAAGTTGCCAGTTTTTACTAAACAAGGCACATTAGGTGCTCTCCGAACACCATTGTTTTGAACCCGGCTGTACTTTTAATTCGTTCCTGTATGCATATAAGAATATATGTATGTATGTAAAAGTATGTACATATGTATGTAATTATGTTGATTTTAATTATGTGTATGTCTTGAAATTTATAGCTTGTCACATGTCAGCTGATACTGCCAATTTTTTATTCCCAAATCATCAGTATTATGCAGGGTACCGTGAGAATTGTTTAAGTTTTGTTGTACTACGACTGCTTCAGTGATTGTATTTAACGTGTGTGGGCTTTTCGTCACATTCATCAACTCCTTTCGTGATTTGCTAGTCTTGTTTGGGAATTTCATAGGTACTTCTGTTGCTAGTTGCTCCATTTGTCTAGGGCGATACCTAAAATCATTAGACTGCGTGGGGGTGGCAGTTTGTTGACGCTGCTTAGAAAAGTTTGAATCACAATTTTTCCACTTTCCATTCGTTGAACATCGTAATTCTTTAGAAGCTTTAGTATCTGACTGTGCGCTGTTGCAACCTTTAAAAATGATGGGCGGACGATTGAACCACTTTTGTCATAAATCACAATTGAATTCTGGAGCTGGTAACCAAGAACTACGGCGCAGTAAATATACACATAAGCAGAGTAATGTCAAAAGTAGTAGCACAAGACTCAACATTATAAAAAAACCATGTCTAAAACGTGCTGCATCGGCGGAAGCTTCCATGTATAGCAAATGTTGTGTTATTGCTGTGTTATTCGAGTAAAAATAATAATTATCTGAAATGGCCTCTGGAAGAAAGACTTTCCAAAATCCATATACCCTCATTAGGTGGGCCGTGTAGCGAGAGGTCTGCTTATTTCCTGAAGTAGCTGGCAAACGATCGTTGTTTTCTTGCATCTGATAAGAATTACTAAACTCATTGCGGTTTGACCTTGAATGAACGGATGTAATTTGACCACTAAATATATGCTGGGTGACTTTTCGTAAAGTCCTTGAATCCAAAAGTGTGGAATCCGCTATAGAAGGAGACCATGTTTTCCCCAGTTCATAAATAAACTTTATTTTACTGCTGTAAGGAAGCCATTCTTTGTAGCTTTCCCCCGGTTGAGGATTACCATTCTTAATGAAATTTAAGAAGGGTTTTTTTATTTTTTGATATACTATATCCTCTTCGCTATTAAGGCGACGACGTGCGATTTGTTGGAATAAAGTTGGACCAAATAAAAAAGGTAAATCTGAACTATGGGAGGCTCCTTCAAATAAATTGATCTTTCCCCGAAGATCCATGGAGTTCGAAAAGTTAATTATATAAGCGTATAACTTGATATTATTCGTCTTACTATCAGTGGCATTGGATAAAATGTTAAGTAATTCATAAAAGGGAATTTCATAATTATATTCAGACAAAAATCTCTGTAGAGCTGATAGCAATTGAATTGGATTTTCCTCAAAATCGTCACCGAAGTAACGCCAGCTTATGGCATCTAATTTGTGATCATATGGCTGACTTTGGTGCACAAGTACACGTCTCAATAATGTGTATTTTATGTAAGATTTTAAGGAATAATAACTCTCTCGAGCTAATTCCAGCCAATAATCTTGCATGAAAGCTCCTTCATTTGATGTTATTCCTATCATTGAGTTCGGAAAGTTATTAATAATCGATAAATTAGCAATAACTTCTTTGAAACTAGCAGCCAAGCTTGGTCCTAATCGGAACGTAGTATTCCCATGATCATATACACTTTCGAATGCTTTCAATAGATCACTCACACTTTTTGATCTAAGACATATTAGTAACTGTTTCCTATACTCTTCAAATTGGCAGCCCAATTTTTCAATTATGACTTTGGAAGCTTCTTGTACCAGCGATACGGGTTGAAAAGCCTTCTCGATATTTCCACCAGACATCAAAATCAATTGTTTGAAATACGAAGAAGATGAGCGCATTACATCGTTATCAAGAAAGGAATGATAAAAAGCACAAGGCACCCCGCTAGTGCCATGACCGAGTAGAGTTATTTGGTTTGGATTGCCGCCCAAACTTTCGACGTTTTCTTGAATCCATTTCAATGCCAGCGACTGATCAAGAAGACCATAGTTTCCGTTCAAATCATTACTGCCTTCCACATTTAACCAACCGAATATGTTTGTGCGATATTGCACCGTTATAACAACAAATCCATCAGCAGCGATATCCATCCCTGTGATTCTATTTCGCGGCCAGTCGTATGACATGTCTTCTCCCGTAAAAACTACCAATACTGGCAGCTTGCCATAACGCAGACCATTCTAAAGGAAGATTTTTTAATTTTCTTAAACAAGCAAAAACAAAGCATTAGGCTTTTCATAAAACTGCTTAAACTTGTCATTTGTTCAATAGGGCAAAATTGCAAGACTTTATTCATGAAGCCCTCTTTTAAACTGTTGTGCAATTTTTAATATTTTTCAAGCACAAAATATCAAACTAGAATTAATCTAATCATTAACATTTTATAACACTATTTTCTTTTATTCATCAAATGGTTAATTAAGTTCTACAAAATTACAAACCAAAATTGTCTTACAAACTTACAACAAAGATTGTACAAATAGATTTTCATACATTTTCCTGACAGTTCATTTACGAGAGTAGAAACTTGAACAGTTTCCGAGACATTTAAGCAATTTCATCATGACCTTTAATATATTTATAAAACAATGTACAATACCAACCTCCGAAACCCAAATATTCAAATACAAACAATCTTCGCTTGTGTCAGATGGGCGTGCCAGTGTTTCCCCTGTCATCGTCTCATCGTAAATAGTGTTCGAAAGTTGTGGGCAAATGGGTCTCATAGACACGGCAAGTAACGTTCGATTCCAACCGGTATGGACTTTGGGTGCCTGTAATACAAAAAGTATTTACTTGCAACTTTATTTCGTGTAGTGAATGATAGGAGTTGCATTTTCAAATCTAATGAATTTAAAATTTCTAATATTGCAACAGTCCCTTCATCAATTACAACTGTGAAAATTAAATTATTGACAAAGGCAAAATTAAATACATAAGAAAGGAATTTGCAGCATGTAGCTGAACAATCTTGATAGTGAAATCTGTAAGGTCCCGGGTAATTATCATACTACCAATATCCTACAAAATCCCTTTCTTGAGCATTTTGAAAGTGTTGACTATTGAGAGAAAAAAATGTGGCATGAACTCTCTCTGTGAGGCAATAAAATCTATAGACATCTAAAATCACCTCCGAAATTTTATCTTTGTGATTAGAAGTTAAGTCTCACAATTTAGACCTTATGTTGGAATCGCTACAAATAAATGTAAAGTCATTCATACTGTTTGCGAAATTAAAGATTCAAAATAAGAAGTGAATGGATTGACCACGAATCAATCAAAACCACCAACTTTGTTTTTAAAACCAAATTGTAATTAGCAATGCTGGTGTAAGAGTTATCCAGCGGCCAGGTTGTACGAAAAGGTATATTTCAAGAAGATGTTTATTGTGTTTCTTCGTTAAGCTCTTTGTATTGAATTGTAATAGTCTCATTTTGTTGAATGATAATTTATAAAAATTGTTTTTCATTTTTTTTTACTAGTGATTTTTCTAATAAAATGGGCAAAAATTTTTTTGAAATTTTCAGTTTTATATTCTCGACAAAACTGTTTACTGCTTTATAGTTTCTAAGTCTTAGCTTACATGTGCAAAAACCAATCTTGAAACCTCAGATATGTTCTCAATTTTCAGCTCCAAAATATTAATTGCTAACTTTAATACCACTTATAGACTTCCTCCTCTGTTCTGGTCCAACAAATTAGGATTGATGGTCTTCGCCAAAATATATACAAGCACCATGTTTATTTTTTTTTACCGAAACTAAGATGTGTTTCAGACTGAGCAATTTTAATTGCACAAGTGTTAAATTAGTTCGCAGCAATAACAAAAATAAATAATATATATATATATATATATATATATATATATATATATATATATATATATATATATATATATATCTATTTTTGTGAACCTTGCCACAAAAATAAGTAAGGGAGCATATGTACCTAGTATCAGCTAAGTGTCGAATTTTATTCCTAGTAGTACTAGCTGCGTTGCAAGGCCAATAGAAATCTTCCCTTGGCCATTTCTGATAACCATACCAAATAAGTACGTGTACATAGGCAAACATTTTCAAGTCAATATAATCCAGTTGCAAGTTGTGTTTATTTTTTGATTATCTGTAGGCAGATCTAATAAAGAGACTCCAATAACTCCTACTCTAAACTTCTTCATATTGCTCATGAGTATATTCCCGACTACGAAATTGTTCTGGAAGCATTAATACGACCAAGAAGGTTTTTATTGTTCTAAATTTAATATCACTTGATTTAAAATTGGCCAACTTAATTTATAAGTACATAAATTGTAGATACGTATTTCTGTTCTAAAAAAACTGTGTTAAAGAAAACGTAACCAATATAACTCGTCAGAAAATTAGTAAATTATATATATATATATATATATATATATATATATATATATATATATATATATATATATATATATATATATACAGTCACACAGATAATAGTACGTACCCCCTCAAAATTCTTTAATTTTCCGAAAACTTTTGATATATAAAAAAAATAAATAAACCAAAAATTTTTAAATGAAAACAAACATTTATTTCATTATTTAAATTTAAAATTAAAAACTTAAATTTCATAAAAAAACATAAAAGCATATTTCATAGCACAGATAATTATACGTACTCTGAAAAAAAAATAAATGTACAAAAACAGTTTTAGGTATATATTATTTTATTAGTATTTTATTGGACCACCCTTTGCCTCAATTACTGTCCTCAATCGATTACGCATTGAAAATAGCTTTTTTTTTGTTGCCTCAGACGTTATTTGAGTCCATTCATACTCCAAGCCATTTTTAAGTTCTTGTTTGTTTCTGTAAGTTTTTTTTCAAATGCGACGTTGCAATTCATCCTATAAATGCTCTATAGGGTTCAGATCTGGTGATTGGGTTGGCGAATGAAGTTGTTTCAGGACGTTATAGCGCTGCCATTCGTTGACACCATGTAAGGTGTGCTTTGGGTCGTTGTCCTGCTGGAAATACCAGGCGCCACTAAGACCCGAAACACTTGCGGAATCTTTCAAAATGCTTTTCAAAATGTCTACACTAAAAAGTCGGTAAATATATGTTTCCACAAATTATAGTTTATTAACTTTATTCGCCGAAATGCAGCCACAAACCATGAGCGCACCACTAACATGCTTAACTGTCGTAATGAGGTTCTTCGGTTGCAGCTCTTCATTAGGTTTGCGAAAAATCTTTTGGTTCCCATCACAATCGAATAAATTGTACTTGCTTTCATCACTATAAACCACATTCGCCCAGAAATCTGTTTATTTGTCCGCATACTTAAGTGCGAAGTCGAGTCGCTTTTTTCTGTTTATTTCGCTTATCAACGGTTTTTTTCCTGGTAGGCGGCTTCGGAAACCGCTTTCTCACAAAACACTTCGCACTGTTTCTAAATGAATATTAATATTGCGGTCATTTTCGAAAGTGTTTCGAATTTCCACGGCTTTTGTTTTAGGATTTTTACTAACAACACTTTTTATAAATCGCTCAACTCGTGGGGAAATTTTGAATGGACGTCGAGTTTTTGGCTTGCTTGCTAGGGATTGAGACTAAGAAATTTTTTTTATTACAGTCTGCACTGTGGACTTGGTACGTCCAACAATTTTAACAATTCAAATCAAGGAGTTTCCATCTTTCCTCAATTTTAAATCTCTTCACGCATTTCGATACAAATGTCCTTTGTTATCTTACCCATTTTAACAAAGAAGTAAAATATTTTCTTAAAATTAATGCAGTCTTTAAGAATATGTTTCCAAATTAAGCTTTTTACACTTTCCGCTCATTAGTTTTTCTTTAAATCTAGTTAATTTTAAAAGGTACCGTTTTCTATTTGGCATCGTACGTATAATTATCTGTGCTCTCAGATTAAATTTTAAGTGTAAAAGTACAATAAGCGGAAAGTTAATCGAACTTTTTGTAGTTTGTTTTTGACAATGTGTCGATGCCTTGCAAATGCAAGTAAAAATATGGAACATAAATTCAGGGTTATTCTTAAACTGCAATTTTAGAGGGGGTACGTACTATTATCTGTGTGACTGTATATATATATATATGTTCCCATCGATGCTATAAGGAGCATAGGGCCTCAGTAAATTATAGCTACTTTATTTAATAAATCTGCATTATTTAATTAACAAAACAAAAAAAAAAAACAATTCTTGTCGATCCTGTAAAAATAAAAAATAAGTTACGTGGTTTTACATTTCAGCTAACGATATGTATATATTTTTGTATTGCGCATCCGACTTTCTAAAATATATCATGAAGAAGTGATTTACAAATTGTATTCACAAAGATATCGTGTACTCAATTGAGTACAGCATCCTAATTGGCATGTCAATGTAAAAAGAGTATTCCTAAAATAAGAAAGTATTATGATTGTTTGAAGGCCAGGAGGATTATGATAAGGCAAAATTTCTTACTGATTCTACTTGGTGAGTCCAGGGTGACTCTTATCAATTACACTTCAAGTCGACTCACAAACCTCCATGTGGTGGTCCCGGGGCGATGTCCTTGACACCCGTCAAACATCGGCGAATTGTGAGAGGCTTTTGCAGCGTCTGTTCTGCTTGTTGGTGAGGCTGCAAGCGGACGTTTGTTCTTAAATTATGCGGTTCGCTATACATATAAGTGTGTTTTATATTCAGCCAGTGTGTTGGCTTAGGTGAGATCAGAATAGGATACAGTAGGCTAATCTCCTGCTTATTTAAAAATCACCGATTAACGAAACCTCAAATAATACCGAGGCCCTATGCTCCTCAAAGGAACGACTGGAACTTGTAACTACATATGATTGTTTAGAATAGATTTGACAAGCATTTTAGTGCAGATCCGATCCGATTTTCGTATATATGATGAACTTCGCACATATTAATATTTCAAATGCTTTCAAAGACTTAGAAGTAACAGTAAATAAAATGTTTATATTTGATAATGACAGTGAGATTGAGTAAGATTTTGCGATCATATCGTAGAATCTAGTATATTTAGTTACTGATGAGGAAAAGGTGATGAAGAGAACATGGCTGCTGATTCTTTGCCGCAAGATACATACTTACATATATAGATTGTATGTACATATATATGTATGTAAATGCGACAACAACATATATATGTATGTAAATCTAAATTATGTATGTAAAATAGCGACGGTAACTATGATGAATCGCTAGCCAAAAATCTAACGCTAGCAAAAAAATATTTCCAAGGTTAACTTTAACAGCGTGAGATTCCACTGATTTATTAGGCAGACAGGTACATGCAACGAATCTTAGGAGCTTATCCCAGTACAAATATTTTATTAAGAAGTGATAAGCATTTTATCTACATATGTGTGAATGTATTACATGATAATCAAAAAATAAACACAACTTGCAACTGGATTATATTGACTTGAAAATGTTTGCCTATGTACACGTACTTATTTGGTATGGTTATCAGAAATGGCCAAGGGAAGATTTCTATTGGCCTTGCAACGAAGCTAGTACTACTAGGAATAAAATTCGACACTTAGCTGATACTAGGTACATAAGCTCCCTTACTTATTTTTGTGGCAAGGTACACAAAAATAGGTACGGTAAAGTACGAGAACGCAAAAAACCAAATTTTTTACCCAAAAGAAAAACAATGACATTGATCTACTCCATTAAATATATAATAAATGTTAGTGGTAATTAGTCTTTCTAATCTACTTTGAAATATTTTGTGTCATTGTTATTCTTAACATCCATTTAGTTCTGGTATACATTTTCTTCTTAATTTATTTGTATTAAAGATTTAATGGGTTTTTTCAAACGAGGAAATATATAGGGCTTGATTTATATATTATATCTTTCCACCATAGGGCGAGAGGTGCAAATCAATTACTCTGCTTCAGAGGTAACGGTTAATTTGGGAGATGGCCTTAACTTTCTCGATAATTGTGACAAACTTTTGCGACCCGATAAGAAAAATTTGAGCGAGGCTGAATCGAATAAGTTTGCTTGGATATCCTCGCAAACTCTGCGGAAAATATGTGAGTTTACCTATGGGGCTTCTCTTAAGCGCCACTCACGTCCATATCACTCAATTTAATCAAAGTTAAAACGTAGGAAAGTTCATGCATATTAATAGGCAGACTATGAAGTTTAATTAGACATGAAGTTGTTCACATCGGAAAACCTTGTATATTGTAAAAATTAAAAATTTTAATTAAATCTTATGTTCTTACAGCAAATCTTAGTTCTTCTATTGGAGGTTCTGCATACGGTACACCAAGAAATGCATAGACAGCAAGTCGAGCCGAGTCAGGAAATACTTTAAGCTGCAAAGAAAAATTATAATTATTTTTTTTTAATTAAATGCCAATTGGAACTTGTAAAAAATTAAAACAGTTTCTATAGACGGTGCATATTAGAGTGGTAGCCTCCATACAAAAAAGTTGTGCCAGTCACCTCCTGGGATGAACGATTCTACGTCTCAAAAAAATTATATTTAAGCCCGATCGGAATATCTTATTAACCCCGTTGTTAATGGCTTAAATATGACTTCATTTTTATTTCAGTTGATTTTTTAAGCGAAGACTAAATTTTTAATATCACTTCTGGTATCTCGGATCCTTCCCCTTATATGTGTGATTTTCTAAATGAAATGAAATGTGCCAAATCTGTCCTTTTTAAAGATCTCTGAATTTAGTTCGTTTTCCAACGAACTAGATTGTTTTTTTTTGTTCATTCACTTTTTAGCTCTTTTCTACTTGACTGAAATGCAGTATGTTATCAGACAGATCTTAATTGAGGGACTCACAAGTTTTGCTATCATGGCATATTGTCATAAGGTTCATAACAAGTTTAATTTATACGAGAATTTTTTGGATCTTGTGCCAAAATTTAAAACTTTTGAAAACGTTTTTTTACGTCTGTATGTTTTTATATGCACGTAAGTATATACTTATGTACATATTATATTATATTATATTTTTAAGAGTTTGAATAATAATACTCGTAATTATAATAAATTAATTTATAGAAGTTGAAATAATAATTGGAAATTATTTACCCCGACAAGATTTCCTTGTTTTAAATAAACGTGTGCTTGTTGCGCAGCTGTTGCATATACTAATCCGAGATACATTAATTGTTTTAAAAATAAATATGTATGTTTTATATCCATCTTGATCTATTTTGCCATTAAATATTTTATTTAAAATTTATATTTTGTTGTCAAATTTACGTTGCCCTTTTTTAAACTATATTTAATTATAGCCCACTGTAGTTAAATTTTTGGATTGTTGTTGTTTATGGTATGTGTACTATGATATTTTAATTATTTGGTGTTGAAGCCACGACAACTTTCCACGAACTAAAATTACAAAAAACTAGTGGACATTGTGTAATAAAATCACAAATTTCCCAAGAGAAATTGCTTTTGTAAATTCTACCCCACTTGTTTATATTTATGTACATATTGTACATACCAATTTTAAATTCAGGCGCTTTAAGCCAAAAGATCATTCATCCATTATAAGCGTACGGTTCACATACATATTGTATGTATGCATGCATGCATACATACTCGTATACCTGTGTAAGTATTATTTGTACATAATCATCTCATTGATTCAAATCAAACACCACGAGACAGCTTTGTAAGTTTTGGTAAATTATTAATTTGAAATTATTCGAAACGCAAAATTATAAATGAGTTCATTCTATAATTATTTTCGTTTTTAAAATGTTCTAAACTGGATTCCACATGCATATTATTTGAATGTACCCAGCAGTTCCCAATAGTGGAATTGCGGACGATTTACACATTCATGAATGTGTAAATGATTTACATATAAATTACTTCGATACAGTACATACATATATTCCGTACATATGTATGTTGTCTGCACGGTTTGAATTTTAAATTAAAAAAAATTGATTTTATACTAAAAAACTATTCCCGTTGTTTTGATCTGTTTTGAAAATATATTAAACATTTAATAAAAGTTTAATATTGTAATACTATTTTTTTATTGAATAAAATGAATTTGCTAAAAAAATTCATAGAGATAAAATATATTCGTCCATACAATTTTTGAACTTTTTAAATTTGTTGTGGCTTTAGCTGTTCATATATTTGCCGACATTTCATATGAGAATTCTCTATAGCATATGAATTATGTTATGTTAATAATGTAATTGAATTGACCAAAATTCAGTGGCAGGAAAAACTTATACAGGCAAGTTATTCCACATACGAATTGTCAGGCTAAAGAACGAACTCTCTCTGCACAGAAAAGCTAAATTTTGTTGTCAGTAAACAAATCTTTGAATCAGTAAATATTTTGTATAAATGCGGACCTACAAAGAATTTTGTAAATTCTTTGTAGAAATTTAAATGAAATAAATTTTACTTGTAATTTAAAAACTAAATTTAAATAAAATTTGCTTTAGACAAAATGTTTGCTTGAATTTTTCTGTACGAGTATATAATGCGTATTGCGATTCGTGGCACATTGACCAGAAATGGATGTGCTCTTAGTAAAGAATGGGTTTTAGGAACAAGTTTGCAAATCTCATTAGAGCACACTCCATTGAAGTAACGATAAAACACCTCGGGGAACTTCGGCCCATACATGACAGTTATATTCCAATTTAGAACGGGTGTGTTATAAGTAGTAAAGAGTTATAAGTAGTAAAGGGATCAGAGGGAGTGGAGTATCTCTTGTACCGTCTTAAAAAACAGAGGAACGCGAAAGCTTCTTTAAAAAAATTATAAATTTAATCAATCCATTGAACATCATACTGGATTTTCATTACGAGATTATCAAGAGCTTCTGACTCCTCAATACCTGCATCACAGGTATTCATAGATGGAGCAACATGTTTGGGCATGAGTCGTAAGAGTATTAAAGTCGTTTCTATTTGTACGATTCCACTTAGAGATGGTAAAAAGAGCGTGATTAACTGTATGCGTTATATTTTACCTGATGGCGCCAATCTCCTATAGGCTCAGCCTATTGCCAAACGAATATGAATTGCAAATACTGTTGTTATCCACAAAATAGTAGATATGATGGAATTTCCGATAGAGAAGGTCATTGAGAAAAAAAAGAAATAGTCTAGGGGAAAGAACGGAATTCGTACCCCTACTTTAATTTTAAACTTGTCTGATGATAAATGTCGATCTAAGCCAAGAAATGACATTATCGAGCAAAATGTTTTGGCAGAAGTACTTCATGCCACACAAACGCTTCGGAAATATCTAGAGCAAATGAAATGACACCATTTCTTTGACAGGTGCAGTACTCAATACTCATGGAAAGTTTATAATTCCAATAATAAAGCTTTTACAGTTTCAACTGTTTCCTCGCTAATTCTTTTTCTGTGTGCAAAAAAAATCTTTTATATAAAACATGTACTTACAACGTTTTCCACGTTTTATTTCATTTAAACGTTTCCGTCTTCTTACTATGACCAGTGATAGAATTCAACATTTATAGCTGAAGAGTTTAAGGAACTGCTGGGTAAGCGCACATATGTACACGTACATACAAATGTACATAACTATATAGTAGTTAATACCCTCTATTTACCTACTACTGTATCAATGTTAGACCAGCCGCACTGGAAACAGTGGACAAATATAATCTAAATAATACATATGTATGTATGTTGTCATTGATCTTTCATGCGTAGTTCCTAACAATGAAGCTTTTTCGCCGTAGTGGTGAAAAGTGAGAAAGAAGTGTTGATTAAGAGCCACATACTAATTTTACAAAAACTAAGAGACAGCTTTTCCAAAACATTTCATTGTACATAAACCGATTTCATGCAGAAGCCAATTTTTACTCAACGAGTTGCATTCGATTACCCAGCAAAAGAAGACATGCAACAAAAAAAAAGAGCTCATATGAGTAGTGACAATCGAGCTGGTTCAGTTTAAGTGAAAAGCGCAAAATTTTAGGATGAGCATCATTCACTTATGAACGAACGGCTTATCAGTTAATTGAATTCTCAAGACCAATGAAAATTTGGTGATTGCGCTGATTTCACAAACAGGCGAGAGCTGTCAACCATATTATTTATTGGTATTCAATACGATCTATTATTATTGTTTTATTTTACTTAATTAAGAAAGGCATTTGCGATATTATTCATTAAATTTGAGCTTTAAAAATAAGAAAAGAAAACTCCTTCCAAAAATTTTTCGTAAAGCACTTTAATGTAATTTTTTCACATACATACATATACATACATATGTCGAGTAGGTGCATATGTATATGTACTATTTAAACTGATTTCTTTAAATTTCTATATATTTCTCGTGACAAACTTCTGCTGTAAAATTTTCAGCCACTGCTCGAGGTTGTATAGATATACTTTTTTATTTTATTTAATTATTTATTTATTTATAGCTACATTATAGTTACAGCTGAATATTGTAAAAACAATATATAAATTAATATGGTTATAAACATTGGAGTTTAAATAATATAAAAAACTTAATTTAGTAATGTTGACATTATTCGATAAATCAATGATGGGATAATAAAATTTTTTAATATCTGAGCAAATTCTACCGAATGGATTTAAACTGATGAAATTTGTTCTATGAAATTTCAGAGGTATGTGTTCAAATGTTCTAAGTTTAGAACGTTGATATTTATTTGGCCGTGAAGACGAATAGAATTATCAAGAATATAAAAATATACTTATTCTTCTGTCAAGAATAAAACACCGATTGATTCTTTATTTAATAATTTCCGTACTTATAGTTATTAATTATTAACACAAATCTTAAAGCTAAGCGAATTTGAGGGTAAGAGAAAATATACAAATATATTTGTCAATCCATGGTGTCATACGAATCCATGGAGTCATCAACTCTTTTCATTTAAAACATGATATTCTTTATTAAAATGAAAGAATATTTTATAAGGTTAATAACTTGCATTTAATAATGCAAGCGAAGCATGCATGTGTATTTTCACTACACCTCCCCTTTTAAAGAAAAAGGTCTTATAGAGATCGTTGGTCAAGTGATTTCTATAAGAGCTTTTTTTTGTTTTGTTACAAATTTTGTTAAAAATAATTTCCTTTATGTATATTAGATAATTGATTTTAAGATTTGGTTGTAAGAATAAAAAAAAACTTAAGCTATTACAAATGTTAACAATTTTATGAATAGGTATCTAATTTTTTTTTCATTTATTTACTTATGAGGGAAAAAAATATACTTATCGTTAAACTCATCTTATATAAATAAAAATTAAATTGTAATTATTACAGCATGTTCTTAAAATTATCTGTCAAACAAATTTTAACATTTTCCTTATTAATTTTTTGTTTCTTTCCGTTTAAATTCACGAATACATTGTTTTTATCGTCAATATCAACTACTTTGAATGGTCCCTTATAAATTGGTTCTAGTTTGTGTGCTGTATGATTTTGTATGAATATTTTTTGGCCTATGGTAATGTCAGTGTTGTTTATTTTTTTATCATGTGAATATTTTTGTTGTTGTTTTGCTCTGCCAGTTAAGTATTGTGCTCTATTTATTGCTATTTGTAGACGGAATTTTACTTCTTTTGTGTAATTTTCAAAATCATATATGGTGTCTATTTTGCACTTGATACTAGTGGATTATGATTTGGGGCGTTTGGGAAGATCAGTTCAAATGGGCAGTATCCATGAACTGTTGATGGTGTTGTATTGAAAGCATAGGTAAAATACTTCACCCATTTATCCCAATCGTTACTGCGTGCGTGAATGTATGATCGCATGAATTCATTAAGAGTGCGGTGGGATCTTTCAACCGTTCCCACCGTTTGATGGTGATAAGGAGCTGATGTGGCTTTTTCTATTTTCAAAAGAGTAAGAAGTTCCACAAGAATTTGATTGTTGTATTCGGTACCCATATCACTGAGTATTTTCTTCATGGGTCCATAAATTAATATGAAGTGATCTACTAACGCTTTAGCTATTGTTCTAGCGTTCTTATTTGAAACTGGTATTGCTACCAGATACTTAGTCAGATCACATATTATGGTTATGATATATTGATTTCCTTCTTCTGATAAAGGAAGAGGTCCTACCGTATCTACGATTACTGTATCAAAGGGCTTTTCAAGCGTTGGGGTTGTGATCATATCTGGTCTTATGTGTTTTACGGTTTTATTGATTTGACATTTAGAACATCGTTTTACGTATTGGCCTACATCTTTTGTTATGTTTTTCCAATAATAAAATTGGCGAAGTTTTTTAAGCAGTCTGGTTGTTCCAGGATGACCACCGAAACAAGGGTTGTCATGAAACTTCTCTAGTAAATATTTTTGTTCATCTTTATTGGTTATTATGGTAATCTTGGGGGTTAATGCTATTTGCAATTTGTTTATATGTTGATTCGCTTTTTGTTTAAATTCATCAATAGTTACGAGGCTAAATAAATTGTCACTTAAATTCACTTGAATTTTATTTATATTTCTACTAATTGCTTTCCTTAAAATAAGTTTAGGATGAATAATATGTTAGGGAGGTTTATCAGTGCCAATAGACTACGATATTGGGGCAGATTTACAGCTGTATTCCACTGAAGATAACGAAGACAAAATAACAGGAATTGTATCTGGACTGATTCTATTATTTTAATATATACATTGTACTGTGGACCTCAAATTACAGAGCCATATTCTAGAATGGGTCTTATAACGATGTGAATTTAGTAAATATACAAAATGTATGGGAAATATTTTAATTTTATGTTGTTTTCGGCCCAAGACGCGGATGACAGATGCCTGTGGATGTTGCAGTGGCTAAAATCTAAAATTCAGATACCAAATTTTCTAAAGCTTTAAACGAGGTCTAGGTAAGAAAGGCCGATGATAACGATAGCCTTGAATAAGCAGTTAGTATTGGTACATCCAGAAATGTATTTTTTGGGGTGCGTGGGACAACGCACCCCAAAATTAAATTATAGAAAATTAAGGGTATTGTTGCTACAGTTATCTTGGGATGTTCAGTGTATCCTAAACTACCTGTTTGCCAAATAAGCTAAAGGTTCTGCAAACAGAATATCTAGTGAGCTGCAGTTCCGTGTACGAGTACTATATATTCGCTTATAAATGATGAACTACTATACTGTCTGCAAAGTCCAGGTCTCCATTACGATCTGGTCTGGAATAGTTCTGTTCATCTGCTTCCAAGTAAAAAATTTACAAAATAATTCTCTCGAGTTCTCATAAATAGAAACAAGTTATGGAAGTTTTTGAAATGATTCATCTTTTTTTTGTGTTCATAAATTTAAGAAAAAATTTATATTTCATTGCAAATATTCCTTCCTTTAAGGAACCATCTCTTGTCTCCAAGTTACGATATTCTGCACATCCTAATTCGAACACATTCGCAAATCTAGAAAGTGCCTGTAATATTAGATGGATGCCGTTTCTCAAGTGTTTATGAATAGTTTGATTTCTCAAAAAAAAAATTATTTACTTTTGTTTTTAGAAACAAACAAATATTTTTTAATTATTATTAAATTATGAAAATTATTTATATATTCTTTTTGAACTTTTTTTATTATTTATTAGATATAACTAACCAAGCTCAAGGTCTTTATCAAAGTTTCACAAATATTTATTATAAACCAATATTTTAATACACTTTAGGCATCTTTTCAGAGGCATTTAATGGTATGTATTTAAATAACGAACAAAAAATTAAAAATTTATAATTGATAACTGATAAAAAAACGAGAAATTCCCTTTTTAATCAAAATACATATGTATGTATGTCTCGTGTCTTCCAATAGGGACTTCCAAACCATGACAGTTAATAGCGGCCGTATTGTTGAAACAACATCTGTCAAACTGACTGTCATTTATTAAGTCTGCTGTACCAAACGAATTATTTTGCGCACTTCACCCACTGTACGGCAACCATAACAGTCCTACGGACAGGACCATTAGCAGTATAATGGATAAATTTGAGTCCACTAGTTCAGTAGACAATGAACCAATACCCTTAAGGTGTCGAAACGCAGCATTTGACAAATACTTCGCCACTTGAGTGTCCATAAGAATCCGTGGCAGCCGATTTCGTGTTGCTCGAAAGAAATCGGCCTTTCGCGGTTCAAGCAATTAATGTCTACTACCTAAAGTGTTACTTCTTTGAGAAAGAGATAGTATAGAGGGGACACACGCATTTTTATTGCTCGTTTTGCTAAATTTTTATAACAATTTAGCAGCTTTCTTAAGCTGTGTTATGTAGCCGTTTTATTAATTGATTTATTTCGCTGATGATTCTGATAATATTACTGACGAAGGAGGCCTCTTGGTGAACGTTGCTTCGTAACTTGGGCCTGCACACGTACAAAAGTGAACTGACCGAGGAGCTGAAGGTAGGCGACCTCAGACAATGGGCCCTGAAACAGTTGGAAAGTGGCCCTAATTTTCATCAAAAAGCCATTCATCTTCAGCGATAAAACCCATTTCTGGATGAATGATTGCGTCAGCAAACAAAAATGTCAAATTTAGGACGAATCCGTGGATAAGATCCAGGACTGTTCAATGCATCTCGAAAAACTCACTGTTTGGAGGTTGGGCAGGCGACATCATCTTTTTGAGAACGAAGTTGGCCAGGCCATCAACGTCAACGGTGAGCGCTATAGGTAGATGATTACCAACTTCTTGTGCACAATATATGGATGCCGCTCTTTGTCATACAGCTCAAAAAAATAGGACATTTTGCACGAGCGATTTAAGGGCACGGTCATCTCAGGTGGCCAACATAATCTTGCGATTTGACCCCGTTATACTTTTTCTTGTGGGGTGTTATTGAGCCGCAGATCTATAAGCAACAAGCCACAGCGGCCTTCAATGGCAACAAAACCCGTGCCATCGGTAAAACTTTGCTTGATTTTTTATATTCAATTTTTGATGTGTTTAACTCAGACAGAAAGCGTTTAATGAAAGACGATTTACATAAAACAAAAACATTTAATACACAGGAAAAACTAAATATCATTTTCAGTAACCAAGTTCTATCTATGAATCAGTAAACATTTTGAGTGAATGGGTATTTACTAGTTCAATAAAAAGGTTTGACTGAGAATAAATTTATTTTAGACGAAATGTATGTTTGAAATGTTTTTTTCGCAATAATTTTTTCTGTGTATGTACGTATGTATATGTGTTACATAAAAATATTTTTTCTATATCCGCTTTGCTTAACTACGAGTAAATATACAATTTTGAGGTAAATTTTCCATATTCGTTTTGTAATTAATTATTTCATCTGATGTTATCTTTATAATCAGAAGCATTTTTGGCATATGCAACCTCGGACACTATACCAAAATATTTCTGATCGCTTAAAAATCACCCTCTATAATTTGTTTTAATACGGAAATAATAGTTCATTTGCAAATAAAAAATTAATTGCAAAAGCAAAAAACAAAATCACGAGTTTGTTTATTGTACAATAAAAGTTGCCTCTATGATGGAAGGTGACTTGGGTAACAGTCAGCAATTAGAAAGTTGATTGGTAGGATTTCTTTAAATATCAAAGGTTATGCAAAAACCGCCAATTTTCTAAGCAATACGAGTAGAACCACACGACTAAAATTTGCAATAGAGTACAAAAATAAGGATCTTTCTTTCTAGAGAAACATTACGAGTATCTTGTCCGACGATAGAAAAATTAACCTATTTGGGTCTGATTGTAAACACGTATTATAGAAAGGACAAAACCGGTAGCTACGTTCGACACAATTATGAATCAGAATATTTATTTATAGATTTGAAAGAAAACTTTCCGACAATTTTGGCACTTTTACCAGCAAAATGATCCTAAACATAACACCCACAAAATAAGATCCTGGCTGCTATGTAATGTTCCCTACGTTATAAAAACGGAGCTTCAACGCAAATCCTATAGAAAATTTATGGAAATATATCAGTAAAAATAACCAGGAAAATCTGAGCTAAAAAGAAGAATGAGGAAAATTTCCACCTGGTTACTCTAAAAAATTACTCAAACCTATCCCAAAGAGGCTCAAAACGCTTGTAAAAAAACAAGGGACTGCACATTAAATATTAGTTTAATAAAATAAGTACTGTTCCTAATGACTTATGCAACTGTCCGAGTATCGCTTACGCATTTTTTCTTTATAAATTGATTTATTTCTGCTTACAGGTAACGATATTCAATCTTGTTTTCTGCTTAATAAATATGTAATAAAAGTTTAAATAAAAGTTTTTTTTATTATATTAGTATGATTTTTACTAACAAAATTATTTCAAAATAGTGTACGAATTTCGGCTTGAAGCCACTGTGCGTACGTATTGGCGTTTATAATTATTTTTTATATTCAAAAATGATCTGTTCTCAAAATCAGGATGGTGTTTCTCATTTGACTGATTTGCCAATGCTGTTTCCTGTCAAGATGTCACACCCCCGCTATAACGTGTATAGTCTTTAATGTATTCTTGGTGTAACCTGCATATACTTTATCACATATTTAAATATTCACACCATTATAAGGTATCTTGTAAACTACATTAAACTTTCTAATTTCTTAACACAATCCATGGTCTTACATACATTTCTTATTATCACATATATATGATCTTTTTCTATTCGCTCTGAGATCCTGGATACATGCCAATTAATTAAATATGTTGGTCCTTGTTTGAACTATTCCTCGAATTTATGTATTGTCGTTTAAGTTTACTAACTAGAGGCGACGGAAATTGGTATCTTCTAATATATTCCTATTCTAGTTTTTCAGCTTGTGGAATTCTCTGTTGTTCATCGTGAGTATATTATCTTTAACAATTTTGACCTTCTTTATAATATGTTGGTATGTCTTAAAGAGAAATTTTGTTATTCTTCCTGACGATGTTGGCCTTTGATGCCAATATATTTTAACTATTTCCTTTTCTTATTATTAGAGTTTCTAAACAAGCATTAGATTATACTCTTTTGCAACAGTAAGGTTTTTAAAATTAAAAGGATTATTTGCTATGAAAGATGATGCTTTTCATAAATTTAGTTGCGAATTGTTACTGGTAAAGCGTTCATTTATTTTCTATATTTTTGAGAATTTACAAGAATGATTTAATCTCTCGTTACAAGCCCTTATATTATATATCACACAGAACAAATAATAAGCTTTTATAAAATGAATTGAAATTTAATATATTATGTAACTAATTTATTAGTGTAGGGATATTTTTTTATCAAGAAGGAATTACCAACGCACTATATGCGTGTGTAATAAATTTGCAATTGATATTGACAGTTGTTTAATTGGTAAAAATGCCTTTTGAGTTTGTTAGAATTAGTTGAGACTTGAAAAAAATTTTTTTATATTAATTACAAATACAAGAATGCTGATGATAATGGTATTGCGACCATCGAAAAGAGTACTGTCCGTTTTACCTTCTCCTTCTTCCTTAATAGAAATAATTGCAAAAAAAAAATACTAATCTGAATTGATAAATTCAGTAATCGAAGTCAAAACATTCTAATTAATTTCAATTTAACCAATATAGTTTGAAGATTTGCACAAAAGCGAAAAAATATTGTATTAATTCTTAGATCCAGTTGTGGAACGGTAAGACTCACATTGAGTCTGCTTCGAGTTTGCCTATGAAAAGACCTTCTAAATAACTTAGCAGCTGCAATGTATATTTCAATAATAGTATTTTTGGTTTATTGCACCGCTTAAGAAATTCACATTTTCCCTACTGAAGGGAAAAAGTAACTATAATTCAATAACAAAAATAATTTATTCGTAATTGATACGTGTATATACTTATATATTTATATATATATATATATATATATATATATATATATATATATATATATATATATATATATATATATTTATATATCTATATATCCAAGGGTGTAGCCAGGATATGAAATAGGGTAGTGCCACGAAAATTATGATTTTTTATGATTATGATTTTTTATGATTATTACAATTTCGATCTATTTGAGGAGTAATCTGCGTGGATCTTCTGAAAATTTTGCTAGAATTTTTTGCAAAAATTCGTCCTTCTTCTCGGTTACCATTCTTCGGTGGACGCTTAGCATACATAGTCCTGCAATATACAATATACATATTAATTCTTTGATAATAAGTAAAATTGCATATTATTTTACCGTTTAAACGAGCTTCACTCATTGTGGAGCGCAACCATGTTTTTGCTCGCCTTAAAGTGCTAAATGACCGCTCAACAGTTGCAGTAGTGCTCGGCTGTGACAATGAAATTAATAACGCCTTTCTTATATTTGGATAAAATAATCCAGCGTCTTTCAAAATACTCGCCAGCTCTAAGTCGGCTAATTCGTCTTTACACATTTTTTTTGTTGCCAAGAATTATACCAAAGCCCAATTTCTCCTTCCAAATCATCCAACTTATAAAAATGCTCAAACATTTTTGTGGCATCTTTAAGCTCTTCCAGCTTCAAATAAAGCATGTTTGACGGGTGCAAACAATGAATTGCAAACGCTGGCCTATTCTCTTCATTAAATCTTCTGTCCAGTGATGAAATTAAAGAATCTATATAAGGAATGTATATAGATCGCTTCCAGTATTCAGCAGGTGATGAAAATGGGGTATTTGAACGGTGCGTTTCACGAGGGACTATCCTTGGAACAGATATCTCTATTCCTAAATTGGCTGTATTTTCTTGAATAGAAAAAAGTAACCCGTCCACAATACCCTGTGCATTTTTTAATAATTTTATATTTTTATGCATGTAAAAAAATTATTATTATTATAGATATTATAGATATTATAGGGTGCCACGGCCCTCTAGGCCCATACCTAGCTACGCCCATGTATATATCGTCCCCTCAATATAACAATAGCGTATGTGCTCATACGCCATTATTTTTATTGCATATTTAGAATCTCCATCATTGATTCTATGTCTGGTCAAAATTACGTCAAATTCTACTTCCACAATGTGGGTCAAAATGTCATTGGAAAAAATAGTGTATATTTTCTTGTTCAACAATTTCCTTCAATAAATGTGTATGCTCAGGTGCGCTATTTTACTTGAAATTCCCACTCCAAAGTTGTTAAAAGAATAATAGTGTATACGCATTATACTCTATTTTAGCCTGTACAAATAAATACAATTTATTAAAACTTTAACTCATAAAATAGCTTATAATAATATACACTATTGTTTGAGAAATAATTTTATTCCGACCATTTCTATACCCCACATAAGCTGTTTTATTTTCAATGCAAATTCGAAAGTTGTATCAACAATTGATAAGAATAGTAGCCTATGCGATGTTTACGTCGTTTTGACTACATGAACCCCAAGGAAATATTGTAATCATTTCAAATTTCAGTTCGCAGAGAAAGTTTGTTCATTAAAAATATGGGTTTAAAACGTCTGAGTGAGTATCTTCTATTATATAATGTAAGTGAAGTGAGTGAGGTAAATATCAACAGGCTGTGACACGAAGCCACCAGTAGTTGTGGAAATTGCTCCATAAACTGATGAGTCTGATTTCGCTGTGGGATCGTCGGACATAGAGATACTTGAAACAAATGGTACAGACTTCTCTGCAGGATTGTCGGACGAGTATGTCCCCGATTCGGATGATGATGCACAGGCTTTGGCAGATGAATTAGATAATTAAGTGATAAAGACAGCAGATATAGTTTTAGAAGAAATCGCAGACTGTGGTGATACTTATATCAATAACAAGATTGAAAATGGTAGAAATATACTTACGCGAAAGAGAAATGTGAGTACAGCAAAGAGCTTTTGAGAAATATTGTTTGGGTCTAGCCCAAGGCAGATTCGATGCACTCTGCAATAGAACGTGCGAAGAGGAGTATATGCGTATATTCGCCGGAAGAATGGCCAACTATAATGAGACTGGCAAGACGGAAAAACCCCTATGCTGTAGAGAGGCTTCAATACAGTGATATGATTGATCTCAAAACCATGTTTTCGAGGTTATGCCATAGCCTTAAGAAAAATATAAAAAACGACTCGGTTAATTGGCTTAATCTTAAGTTCCTCCAAGGGAACAAAAATCAACGAAAACATTTGTTATACAAGGAGGAATGGGATGGAGACTTGAAAGTAATTGATATTGGAGGAACGCGAAAAACAAAAGAGGTGTTTAGATGAGCCAGACGTAGCAGAGGAAGAGAAAGAAGACAAATGAATTTCTAGTTATTTTTGATTTACGTAATGTATACCTTAATTTATCATAATTTTTTTTATAACAACCCAAATTGGAAAGTGATGAATATGTGCCACTATGTTACAAATTGATATTTTTGAGATCAAATATTTTAATAAAAATAACGTAAAATTATTTAATGAAACACCGTATAACATGCAAAATAAAATAGTGTATCAGATACATCACATGGAGGACTTGCGCTTTGAATGACATAATTATGGTCTTAAAGGATGTGTAGAATAAAAAACCTTGGCCAATTTAAAGCAAGAAACGGTATTATGTATTCGTCGAAAAATTCACTATGAAGAATTTTTATTTACGGCGATATTGAGGTTTTAATAGACATCCGATTTGACAAAAACTTTAAACTCGATTTTTTTTTACTTCCCAATTTAGAGGAAATGGCACTGCTCTGCACTTGGCCATTCACCAGGAGCCCAGCCTTTTCTAGAAAACAGTTTGCAAAGCATTTAACGTTCTGATCGGCAATGCTAAATTGGCCAGCCTTTAAGGCTTCTGTAGCGGCCTTGTCAACTTGATGATGTTCGCCGCATACTGCGACGTAATCGATTATACGTTGTTTTTGATCTTCAGGTATTTCGGCGTCCTAAGAAACAATTGTAATTGTATACAAATATCCAATCAACTATTTGTTCAAAAGACTCATTTCAGAAATCTTTGTACTTTTCAGTAAACTTACACCTTGAGCAGTTACAACACCTGCTGCAAATGCCACAACAGTGAACACAACTAAAAATTTCATTTTGGAAACTATAAGATGGCTGATTACCAGTCTATGAGTCTTAAAGCACTGTTTGCAAAGAGTTTCTGTTTAATGCAATTTATACTATTTTGCTTTAAGATAAATTTCGTGTGTGGTTTTGATTATTCATTTCAATATCTCCCATTGAAACTGTTTTGGGAAAAACTTTAAATGCGCTTGCCTTGAACCTAATGTTCACACGAAACCGATAATAGCAATTCTTGCCATCTTGGAAACTAGTCAAACTAAATCTGAAAAAAAAAATATATATTTTCTCTTCAACATTTGATGCATTTGGGAGCGAGCCACTGTTTACTTCATATACTCGAACATACTTAAACTCGTAAATATGTAACAATAATTGTAAGATGTGCCATTTGGGGCTTTAAGGCATTCGTTTTTGGTTGCGAGTACTTGATATAGAAACATGAAGTTTACAATTAAAAGAAATTCAAACACAAATACTATTCTCGGTTTGGAATGGGTTCACCCTATGTGTTTTAAAAATTTTATAATTTTTTGTTTTAAGTTTCCTAAAGGGTCTTTATTGTGATTGTTGTTAAACAAACTTGCATTGCAGGCAGCAAAAATTAAATTTTTATCAATTATTTTAATTAATTATTTATGACTTATTTCAATGTTTGTTGCAACTCTTATATATATACAGTATATATATATATATATATATATATATATATATATATATATATATATATATATATATATATATATATATATATATATAAGCAAATGAGTCAAGTGCAAACAAAATGACCTTGTCATGTCCTCGGTGGTTCAAGTCCGTTTTGAGGTAAAAAAAAAATACCAAAAAGAGAGAGAACAATAAACAGGAAAATAGTTATTGAAGTACATATCATATGTACTAGGAATGTCGTGCCTTAACCGCCAAAAAAGGTTCAGAGGCAAACACAAAATTTTGCAAGAGAAGTGTTTCGTTGCATTAAGTTGTATGGCTACTGCAAAATTGATTTTGCTTTAAATTTGTGATGTCACTTCTAACTGCTTAAACTTCACTGACGATTTGGTTTTAGCAACCAATGAAATGTCGGCATATGAAGAGCTAAAGCCACAACAAACATTTTTTCAATGCACTAATATTTAATTTTAGTCATCGTAAATTATCGATTGCGATGAAAAAGCAAAATTAGAAATATTGTTATTTAAATTTGTTTCGCAGGTAAGGGGCGCGATATAAAAAAATAAGACATTTTAAAGACATTTTTATTAAATATTTTAGCTCGAAAAATTGTAAAATTGTAAGTAAATTAAACTGAAAAATCACTTTGAATCCTGACTGGTTTCATTTCAATTGAATTAAATGAAACTTTGAATTATTTTGAATGTAAGATCTATAACTACAGAATTTCGAAAAAATAATTTTTTTATATATTATAACTAACAAATAAAATAAAGTACAAATAATTCGAAAAAAATCTTGTTTCATCAATTTATTTAACAGCAGGAAAACAATACACAAAAACAGTTATTTAATATTAATTTAATTTAATTTAATATTCCTACCAAAATAGTAAAAATTACTATTTTTCATATTTTTTTACCACAATAAATTTTTTTTGGGTTTATTCCCAATTTACTGGCCAATTGTTTAAATTTTGTTTGTTAAACTTAAATCGAGTTGTAATCATTCATAACGTAAAAATTACACTATAATTGATACCAAACCAATCAATTTTAATAGTTAAACACAAATACAAGGTGGTGCAAGTGTAATGTCAAAATTTGAACTGGCTGCCATGTTTTCCCAAAAAGTTTATTTAAAAGTGTAAAACTAATGACATTGATTGGAAAAAATTTATCAAATGGCCACGTACCGAGTTGATTCATCATTCCTCTTGTTTTACGGCATTTTGAATTATTGTGCGCAAAACAAAAATGGCAACAAATTCAAATTATGTGCAGTCGTTTATAAATATTTCCTACAATATCACATTTTAAATAAATTTTGAAGAAAGTTTTTTTTTTGCAAAAATAACCAAAAATTACTGCTTTTCATATTATAGCTTAAGTAGAAAACTTGGTCGATTTTAAAGCAACAACAACATATATATACGTTACGTAACAAGTTTTTTAGTAAGTATAAACGAAGGCTGGCCACTATACAAATTTAATATGATATCCTGTTCAACAAATTTCATTTTCAATCTAATGTCCTTTAAATGTTAGAAATTAATACTATTTTTTCGACCTTTTTTGTTTCATTACATCTCTTATTTCATAAGAGAGACTTGCGTCTTTTTATAGAAATAATTTATTTTATTCAATATTTCGACGCCTATTTGGACGTCGTCTTTAGGAAAACTTTTTATATTGAAAGAACATTTGAAGAAAAGAAGTATTGTTTTTCCTTCTTTATTGAAGCATTTGATAAAGTGGCATGAAGACCTAATTATAAAATTGAAGACATACATATCTACCCATAAACATTCTAAATCTTTTGGAAAGTTACATTCATGCCCGGAAGTTCACTGTTGTGGAAGGAGATTTCATGAGTGTACCCGAAACTATCTCATCCTGTGTGCCACAGGGGAGTATACTGGGGTCACTTTTGTATTTGATTTATACCTGTGATTTGCCTTTGAGCAGTAATATCCCCACTTCTACATTTGCCGATGATACAGCCTGCCTTAGTATGCATGAAAACCCTCACGAGGCATCCCGATATCTTCAGGAACATATTAACCTCCTGGAACTGTGGTTGAACTTATGGAGAATAAAAGTAAATGAACAAAAGTGTGTTCACGTCACATTTACCCTACGAAGAGACACTTGTTCCCCCATTCGAATCAACAATAAAGTTGTTTCTCAACATTCACAGGTGAAATACCTTGGTATACACCTTGACCGACGGCTTACATGGAAACACCAGATTGATTCTAAGCCAACACACATAAAACTTAAATTAACTCAGATACATTGGCTGATTGGTAGAAATTCAACCCTCAGTTTGGATTTTAAACTTTTAATATACAAGTCGCTCTTGAGACCCATGTGGCGTTACGGAATTCAGCTATGGGGCACTGCTTCAGCTTCCAATGTAGAGAGAAACCAACGAAGGCAAAACAAAGTTTTAAGGTTAATAACATCGGCTCCATGGTACATGAAAAATTCAATTTTACATCGTGATTTAAATATGCCACTTGTGACCGCTGAAATTGCAAAATATGCAGACAAATATTTAACAAAACTCGAGTCCCATCCTAATCCCTTGCTCGTAATATCTTGAACTTTACTGGACACATTTATGTATTATTAATTACTATCACTAAGTTAATGTCGGACACTGGTTGGGCCTAATAATTAAATCTATACTTAAGATTTGAATACTTATTGTTAGTTCAGTTTTGAAGGTGCAATAAATAAATATTAGAGTGAATATTGAAAAAAAGGAAGTTATTTCGTGTTCCCGGGAAGAGTACTTCAAAATTAATGGAAATCTGAAAAAGTTTTTGTGAAATGAAAATATTTAAAAAGCGGCATTAACAATGTTTCCACAAGTTTTGGTGCAAAATGCTGCCTGGTGCATTGGCCAACTATCAAAAATATTTCTTATTTTAACATCAATTCAATTTATCGATGTACTTAATCGATATTTATCGCATTACTTCCATCTGTTTTTTCCATATAATGTTGGGATTGATAACATATGTTTGGAATTAGTGTTCAAAACATTTGGATAAATTTCGTTCTTTGGTGTTTCTGTTTCTTATAATAAACGTCCTGTACTTCATTTGGAAAGAGTTGGTGGATTTGGAATGCAAGGTTTCGCATATTTGCAGACTCTAAACGTATTTTTCTTGAAACTTTCGAGTGAAATTTGCCTAAAAGAAAGGTGTTCATATAATTCTCCTTTGAAAACAAACTTTTCCTATATTAAGGACTTCTTCAGCAATTATTATTTATTGCACCTTTAATAACTGATGTTCTATTTAAGTGGTGTCCTTTGTCAATTTTAATGAAGTTTAAAAATTTAATTTTCATCTAAAATACCTGCAGCAGCTTCTTCAGTATGAAAATACAATTTGTCTGTTGTAAATTTCTTTGTTCTAACGGCCTTTTGTCCATTATATAAAGACGATATGGTAGAGGGAAATTGCACAATGCCTTTTATTGAAATTATTAAAGTTGTTGTGCTTAATATCTAACAATATTTGATTAAAAATTTAACTTAAATTACCTTATGCTTCTAATATTACAGTTTAATAACGCAACATATACATAAATAACATCGTAAGTACTTCCATTATATACGAGTACAACAGAATTTAAACCAATAAAATCATGATGCCTTATATTTTCATGTTTTAATATTATTTCTTTACAAAATGATTGAATCGTATAATTATTTTTATAAAAAAATTATTGCAATAATTTGTTTTAAATGCTGCTTATACGCAAACTTAATTTGAAACAATTGTTGGTATCACTCTAATATCGTGTGAAGGAGAATCTATTCGACGTGGTAAAGGTTTCAAAAATATGTTTTTCCCAAGAAAGATGTCTGTGAAATACAATTGGAGATGTTGCTGGACCGAACCCGAAATCCAATCAGCTACAAATTGGCGTATGGCGTTAATTTTACTGTTTAGCTTTAGACATGAAAAAATCTTTCCGAGTCCGAAACTTTTACAATCTTGTGATAGTGTGTAAGAAAATTTTATTTTGGGTTTAAGTTTTCGTCAAAAAGTTCTATAAACATAGAATTGAGCTTCATAATTGTATCTTTCAACATACTGATCGTGTTGTTATTATACGAAATCTACAATACAATGGCCAACACTTTCTTGCTGACATATTAAGATTATTTGTGTGCAACCTACAAAAAGAAACTGTTGGGGAAACATTGAAAAATAGTTGAAAATTTTCTTTTTTAAATTTAATATAACTAAAGAAAACTTAAGGCAGTCATTACGATCAGTAGTTTGAAAACTTTCGATTAGTTTTAAAATAGACTTACATATATGCACCATAAACAAACATCATCATCACAAACATCTTCAACATTATGTCCACAATTGATTTCCTTTACAATGAAATGAGGGAATTTTGTTAAGGATACTTTCACCCTTTAAGCCTGTTGTTTGAGAATTATTTATAGAAATGTGAGTTGGATAGTTCCTCGGTTTTCCTTAGTGCTTATAGTTTCTGGAATTTCTTCACTTAAAAAGTTTACATGGGCTTTTTTTATAAACGACAGATTGAAGGTGATTTTATTACATCCTAACACTGAGTTTGATGTGAAACTGTCTCCAAGAAGTAAAACTAAGGCAAATTTTACGTTTGACAGTTTCTCTCTTTATTACGAAATTTATCCCTTTACTTCCTTTTCCTCTCGATACTATAAATCAATTTATGAAGGCACACATCGTTGCTAATAATTTGTTGCAGCGACTTTCAACAACTGATGCAAGTAAAATATTATCAACTCTTTGTCTTTTTTAATTACCGGAAGGAAATATAAAATGCACATACTACAGATGTGGGGGAGCCAAGAGGCTTATTTATAAGCCGTCTGTAAAATTAAAATATGGGACTACTTTTTGATCCTTACGGAATTATTACATCTTATGCGAATTTTCTTAAGGAATCTTCAGCATCTAATCTTTCAGTTTTTTGAAAATTTACTCCTTTTTTATATTCCTAAGACATTATTCACCTGTATTGTGACGTAGAAGAATCTCATTTGAAAAATTAACTTATCAATATGTGATATTACAGAAATACAATGCAATTATCAATTTAAATTCAATATTAAGATCTCTAACTGTGTTATATGTATTTAATAATAAGTGTTTGTCTCAAAGAGAAAAATACTTTTGTGGAATCTGGTTGGAAATAGTAGATATAATCAATCTCTGAGCCCAATGATTAAAAAATAAGTTTAACCGATTTGTTCCCCAATAGGAATAAATGGTAAGAAATGAAATGGAATAAAACAAATTAATTAGAGGTTTGGATTCAAAAGTTTAGTCTTGGTTACCTTTCAAATCGGCTGTTAGCAGCACAAGGCTCCTAGATTCGATTTTTTCTCAAAAGGAAAAATAATTTTTGACATCTTACCAATCCTTATGTGCAATTGCAACATTCAGCCTGTATATATATATATATATATATATATATATATATATATATATATATATATATATATATATATTATATCATAAAATGAAGGAACAAACTTTGAACATCACAATAATTATTGGCATCGATTTGGTTCTGTCAAAGGGCTGCTCACAAGAACTGCAAGAAGATTAATATATTCAGCCTTGAAAATTTTAATATACCGTATATAATCGATTAAAAAAATTGTTTAGCATCTGCCTGTAACGGTAGTGTCATCGGCGTCTTCCAAAAATAAGGGACGATGCTGCACCAAACAGTAACATTGAGGAATTGCAATGGCTTTTCATGTACCTTTTCTGTGCCCCAGAAACAAAAATCTTGTTGGTTAACATAACCATAACCTTGTTATGATTTTTGATACGAAATCATTCTCTTCTTGCAACAACTTTAACGGAGTATGGCAGTAAGTTAACCTTCTCCGGCTGCCAGCAAGCAGCAATTCGTGTAGAGTTTGCACTTTTTTAAGGGAATATTTTCAAAACTTGCACCAAATTCGTTGTAACGAACGTCTGCTGATGCCTAATTGTGTGCATCGTCGACTCGTTGATTTTTGTTAGTTCTCTCTCGAACGAGTAATACGAGGTCGTCCGCTTCTTGTGAGGCACAAACTCAATAGGAGAATTCTGTATTGTATATGATTACTACGAAAAACATAATCATAATAGGCTTAGAATGCTTAATACATACAACTGAATTAGTTTTAGGATCGCGTTGTATAGAAGAAGTTTGCAATCTAGGCCAATTAGTTTAAGAAACTTCTAATTTCATTTGCATCAATTTGGCGTCTACGTGCGATTTTCATGTCAAACGACGATCAGAGCAAATGCCTAAGTATTTGACTTCATTGTGTTGCGGTATTGATTGAGCATTAATTTGGATGAGGGGACATGCTTCCCTTCGCAATGTTAAGGTGATATAAATACACTTCGCGTTTACTCTCTATTTATTTATTTATTTATTTAATTAATTAGCTTACAATTAAAATTATAAGACAATTACAGAAGAGCTAGAGCACCATGGGCCATAAGCTGATGTGATATCTTTGTGTGACCCAATCTTAGCCTAATGATTTTTATTAGATCCTTTCTCGAGATATTATCCAAAACATTTTTTATATAATCAAAAATTGTGGTACGTGGTGTGTTAATCTCTCTGTACCAGTCCGATGTTGATAGGACTATTCCATTACGTGTCCAATAGAATCGATTCAAATATTTCACCAGATCCACTTTACTATAATCCGGTGTCCACTCTCTATTTTTTTAACATTAAAATGCATTTCTGCAACTTGAGGGAAGTTTCTTGCGCACCTTCATGGATACTTAGAAAAGCTGTAGCATCAGCAAACCTTGGCATGTCAGAAGCTATATCAAATACAAGATTGGACCTAATATACTGCCTTGAAGGTCTCCTGCTTCTATTGGCTGTGATGTGCCTTAAAGGTGTAATTGTGTGTCTGCATGTCAAACTTTATTAAAGGCCTGGGAAATGTCAATAAAAAGAGCTGAACAACATTGTATTTCTTTGAACACAGTTCTTCTGTGAGTTTGTTTGAAGTTGCTATATTTCCTTCCGAAACCAAATTGGTGATGAGGAACACACCCAGAACTGTTCAGTATTCGCAAGTAATTTCTCAAACAGCTTTGATATGGTAGGTAATAGACTTATAAGCCTGTGAGTTTTCAGAAGCGTCATCATCGAGAACTTCCATTCGGCCGGATAGTGTTGAAGCCGAAAGATAGTATTAAAAATTACACTATGCAATTCTACGAGCATTTTGTTACTGATTTCATCAACACCTCGGGCTTTCTTTAGGTTAAATCCAGATAGAGTTTATGATCTCAATAATATCAAATCTTAATGGAATAGGAGCTTCAGCAGCTTTTGGTGGCATCTCGACTACATCTCCGGAATACTTTTCATAAGTGTTCAGTGAACAACTTCATATTTTGGTGACAGACCTTGCCCAGTCTCTATTTAGAAAAAGGGCGTTACTTAATGTGGGCCTTTTAAGACCCTTATAGACCGCCATAGTGAATAATGTCTTTATGGAGTTGCATCTAATTCTCGTAAGTATTGTTGTAGCAATTCGATTTTTTTTAATTCTAGAATATTTTTAAGCACTTAAGTACAGTCATTTAGCGCAGTATTTAATTGAGGTGATCTGTATCGTTCCCATTCTCTTCGTGCTCTTCTTTTTTTCAGCTAGAAGCCTTTCCACGTCTACGGATTAAACTCGGTTATGCTTCACCTGTTTCAGTTTGCTCTCCATGGAATGGGCACTGAGATATTACCTGTATTTTAACCAGTTGATACAAGTGGTTCTCATCACTAAATTGGCCGTAAATGATGTAGTTTCATATGTAGTTACAATAATGGGTGGGAGGTCTGAAAATATATCTAAAGAAGCCTCATTTGTTTAGTATTATACGCAGATTGATGATTAAGTGGATTTTGACGCTAACGTAAAAGGCAACCTCTACAGTTGGATGTGTTGTTGCCTCATAGTTGCTGCATTTTTGTTGCCTTCTTATGCAAGAAATATGCTCCACAGAGTTGTGACATTCAACTTATCAAAAATGTTGTTGAAAAAATAAAGGGAAATGTTCGTCACTTCTATTATAATCAAAGCCCGGTCTCGGTTGACTACTTTCCATACATATTCTTTCAATTACAATATAGATAATAATAAATGAATCATATTAAATAAATGTAAATATTTACATAAAATACTTACCTGGCGTGACTGTAACAGTCGGCCTTCAAAAGTTTCGTTTATTAATTGAACAGCTTTGGAATTTTTTTTATTAGAATTTTTTATTATAAAATTTGTTTATTGTAAATATTATTTATTATCATAATTTATGGTATTCTAAAATTATTGTTTAAAACGTACCATAGATAATTAATTCCACAACATTTTTATAAATTTTCCTTTGTAAAAAACACAAGTAACATTTATCGATATAAGTATTAATTTTGATCGGTGAATTAATGATAAGTCTTCAGTCAATACAGGGCAGTAAAATGATTCAATCAATATATTCCAAACCAAGTGCCTGTGTGTATTATATTAAAATGTATTGTTGTGTTCAAACTTAAATTTTTTTCTACTTATTAAAATGTTTGATTTTATAACAAATTTGAATAATTGGCTTCCATAAAACAAAAGAATTTCAATTAGAGTAAAAAGAATAAGATGTAGTTGAGAACTTACATATAAAAAAGCGGGTATGTGAATAAAAGATGAAAAGAAAACAATATCAACAATTGCAGGTGGTAAACGATATTATTATATGTATTTAGTAAACAATGAACAAACACAATAGAAAAGTTATTAAATTAAAGAAAGTTGTGTTAGAAAAACTCTCCCCGAAATCATTAAAATTTGTACTAAAAATCTGCACTAAGAAAAGACTAGATTGTACTACGTAGAGTAATTGGTACATTTTAAAGGTGCCTGAAATATTATTAGAAGTTTCCATTAGCAAACTATTTACGGTACACGACAGCAACCAAAACTAAGTGCCTTGAAGAAGAAAAGATTTAATTAATTAATTATGCCTACATAAATACATGAATATGCTAATTATTTCTCTTAAATGTAAGAAAATTTATAACATGTTTTGTCAACATCATTTTATTATTAATTTAAACTATACTAATCTTATATAAATTTTGAAATCGTTTATCATATTTTAATATATATATAATAATATAATATATATATATATATATATATATATATATATATATATATATAATATATATATATATATATATATATATATATATATATATATATATATATATATATATATATTATATATGTTTATATATGTATATATATATATATATATATATATATATATATATATATATGTATGTGACATCGAAATCAAAGTGTAATCGTCCCAATGGAAGAGCCAAGAAGTCAAGGTTTTGCACCCTGTTTTCTTCGATTACCCTGGCATAGTGCATTATGAGTTCGAGCCACATGGTCGTACGGTTAGTAAGGAGTATTATTTTGAAGTTATGCGCCGCTGGCGAGAAGCATTACGAAAAAAGCGACCAGAATTATGGAAAAAGAATTAATGGCTTTTGCATCACGATAATGCACCAGCTCACTCGTCATTTCTTGTTCGTAGTTTTTGTGCCCGAAAAGAATACAGTAATCATGCCCAGATATGGCCAATACGGCGTTTTCCTTTTGCTAAAATTTGAAACACCCATGAGAGGACCGAATCGCCGAACAAGCAAAACAACATAAAAAGAAATCCTTAATCGAATGCACGTAGCCCAAGAAATTTCAAAATTCACCTTTTCTATTGAACAGAGTATATATGTATGTATATTGAATTTTCAAGCATACAGGCCTGCAGTCTTCGTAGAATTTTATAATAGTGAGTGATTCATAACAATATATAACTTTAATATTCTAGAAGAAACCTAAAATCAAAAATTTGCTTTAAGATTGTTTAAGAATTTAAATATTCCTTAATGTTATTAACTTGGTAGAAATTTATGTGTTTAACTTTAACAGGATTAAGATGTTAACATAACTATTTTTGGGATATACTTTTATCTACTACTTAAATACGTATGTGAATTTTTAGTTTAATTCAAATTTCAGTTTCTTATTCTAACTTTCAGTACCTATTGAATAATATTAATTTAAAAAACAAACCTTTTATTAACAACATTACATTTCATTATAATTATTATTTTAACCCGAAGTGTCATTTAACATTGCTATTACCACATCATATTACATTTATGTTACACGTTGATAGCTTATTTACTGTTAATCTATGTATATACGTGTACGTTTGTACATACTATTACCACATCATATTACATTTATGTTACACGTTGATAGCTTATTTACTGTTAATCTATGTATATACGTGTACGTTTGTACATACTTATTACATAAGTATTGTTATGTGATGAGGTTCACTTTGAAATTGCGCCACGATGACTCGGACACCGGCCAACTGTCCCACGGAATCATCATCGTGGCCGTATGAACCATAACAATAAAAAAAAATAACATTCAAACCTCATTCCTTACTCCATCAAGTACTTACTCATACACACATCTTGAAGAGGGAGCGAGATGTTTGCTCCAGTCGCTCTCCCAACCATGCTCACCCGTGTGTCCACTATTCTATGGTGACCCCTTATACATTACCCTTGTTTTTGTTCACCGCCCGTACTTTAGCATCATCCCCGTATACCGAATTTTTTTAGCCAGACATGTTTCTTTTTAATTTTAATAACATGCATTTTATTTAGTTTTACTTAACCTAATATTTCTATATATATATATATATATATATATATATATATATATATATATATATATATATATATACATATATATATATATATATATATTGTTACGTTTTTACCTTTTTTAAAAACGTTTCCCGTGGGTTCTTTTATTGCAATGAAATTAAACGCACGATTGTTTGATTTTTAGTACTTAACAGCTACTACTTTATTTACTTAATACTACTGTACTATGCTCAAAAGCAATAGTAACCACTTAATACGCTTTACACGATCACGGTAAAGTCTACAACTCACTAATCACAGACTCAACACTGTCTGTCTACTCAACTCTGACTCTCACTGAGTTTAACTTTAACTCTAAAGGCCGTGTCACATAAAACTTTGTAGCGTTGCGTGACGTTTTTAACTTTGAGAGAAAAGCGTAACGCAAAAGGTGTATGACACAATGAAAACTTTGACACAACGCGCGCATTGTATGTTTACCAAAAAGGTGGTTATGAATTTTGCTAATTATTTTTTATTATAAAAATTAAAGTCAAAATATTATTTGCTTTTGTGTGTTTATTTTGTTATCACCTATTGTAGTTTATTGAAAATACACCACTATACCATATAAAGCTTTTAATTGTCATCAATTCATTTGTTTTTTGGATTTTCAAATACATACATACATACATATGTACATATGTATTCATATAAAAAGTTAAAATATTATTAATAATACGCTGCCACTGATTTTTTACAATAAAATAATCTTATGCTATATACTTACATATAGCATGCAAATAGGTACTATTTTATAAATTTGATTTAAAAAAACAAGCTCCTATTCTTTAACAGGAAATAAATTTTAAATATAAAAAAATAAGTATTTTTCATATCACATCACATTTTCATATCATATTCCAACATACATACATATATACATACATAACTTTGATTGTCAAAGCACGCAAAAAGTTGAGAGTTGCCGAACTTTTTGCGTCACGCTGCGTTAAAAGTGTTTTATGTGGCATGTTTCGTATAAGTATGTACATTTCAACTTAAATGTCAAAGCGAAGCTGTAACGCAACGCGAAGCAAAAGTTGTATGTGACATGGCCTTAACTCTTTACTGACTGACTCTGCTGACGTTGATGCGCCAGCTTTTATACTCTTAATGATCATTTCTAGAATAATCATCATGTTTGTTTGTTAAAGTTGTTTACATTATCGAACACTCAAATTAAACGTAAACACAAGCCATACACACATACACACATACACGTACCCAATATTTAAATGCCGACAGACAACAACAACAGCAATAATCATGATCTTATTTGTTGTCGCTTTGCTAGTAAACAAGTAACTATGTATGCACGTATGTATAGCTGTTATGTGTTCATTTAAAATGAGTAAGCAAAAAGCAAATAAAGGCCGTGTCACATAAAACTTTGTAGCGTTGCGTGACGTTTTTAACTTTGAGAGAAAAGCGTAACGCAAAAGGTGTATGACACAATGAAAACTTTGACACAACGCGCGCATAGTATGTTTACCAAAAAGGTGGTTATGAATTTTGCTAATTATTTTTTATTATAAAAATTTAAGTCAAAATATTATTTGCTTTTGTGTGTTTATTTTGTTATCATCTATTGTAGTTTATTGAAAATACACCACTATAGCATATAAAGCTTTTTATTCTCATCAATTCATTTGTTTTTTGGATTTTCAAATACATAAGTACATATGTATGTATGAATTCATATAAAAAGTTAAGATATTATTAATAATACGCTGCCACTGATTTTTTACAATAAAATAATCTTATGCTATATACTTACATATAGCATGCAAATAGGTACTATTTTATAAATTAGTTTTAAAAAAACAAGCTCCTATTCTTTAACAGGAAATAAATTTTAAAAACAAAAAAATAAGTAATTTTCATATCACATCACATTTTCATATCATATTCCAACATACATACATACATACATACATAACTTTGATTGTCAAAGCACGCAACAAGTTGAGAGTTGCCGAACTTTTTGCGTCACGCTGCGTTAAAAGTGTTTTATGTGACATGTTTCGTATAAGTATGTACATTTCAACTTAAATGTCAAAGCGAAGCTGTAACGCAACGCGAAGCAAAAGTTGTATGTGACATGGCCTTAAGACTAACAACAACAATGTAATGAATAAGAAATAGTAAACAATTCAGTACATAACAATTCAGCAAATAATAAACAACTAAGTAATAAGAATCAATAATTCAATAATTAAGAATAACAACAATGCGGTATATTCTAGAGCAATTACAATAGGACTATTCACTCCAAATTCGTAACATATATATATATATATATATATATATATATATATATATATATATATATATATATATATAATAATCTTTTTAATTATGTGCAGGAACTTTCCAATTAAAATAAACAATTTGTGTTGCTCTGTAACCAAAGTTAAATTTATTATAATTTACACTATTTACATTATTCTTTAACAATTAATTTGCCGTACCTGTAACCAAAGAAACGACAATTAATGTTTATTATTCTTAAAATTTAAGTTCCCGAATAACAATTTATTAACTTTTTATAATAATCTTTTTAATGACGTTGCTACTGAAAAACGTGTTTTTAAAATAAATATAATAAGCGAAATGAGCGAAATGCCTACGCTTTTAAGAGCGTGGGCGAATTCAAAATAAGTTAGAGAGGGTATAGTTTCTTTACATCTCCCCCCCTTGGGAAAAATTCGGCAATCGGATTTTCTTTAAATGGATACTTAGTTACGTGGTTTACTGTCGTCTATTGGTGCTGGTATTAATTTTGTTATGTGGAATAGATTTGACTCTGATGTTTTTCGTCCAGTACTTATTCTGTAAATTGACTTTGATAATTTTTCCAAGATCATGAAGGGTCCGATTCTTAATTCATCGAGTTTTTTCCTATTTAGTTTGTTTCCACTTTCGACAAATACTGAGTCTCCGACGTTGAATTCGTATTGTTTTCTGTTTTTGTCAAATAGTTTCTTGTTGTAATTATGTGATTTCATGGAATTCTCAAATGCTAATTTTCTATCTCTTATCCATTGTTTTTGTTTTATGTCTTGTTTAAGTTGATCTGGTAGGATTGAAACATCTGTACCCTCTAACAAGTATTTTGGTGCATATCCAGTAACCGTATGTTCTGTTTCATTATATTTTTGTACACACTCTTGTGCTAAACTAGTCCATGCTTTTCTGTTGTTTTTTTCATCGGATTTTATTAACTAGGGTTTGATTCAGTCTTTCATTCAGGCCATTGGAAAATGGTGAATCCACAGCCGTAAAAATCATATTTATGTTTTTTTTTTCTAGGAATTCTTTGAATTCTTTGGAATTAATTCCAGGATATTGGTCTGCTAAGACCATACCAACCTCATTGTCTTCAGTAATATTTTTCATTAGTCTTATAAAATCATTTGCAGTTTGCGATTTTGATGTTAGAATGTATGCATACCTTGTAAAGTGGTCGATTAGAAGGTGTAAGTATCTCTTTGTGGAACGGGAGCCTCCAAATCCACCAATCGTGTCCAATGAAATTATTTCAAATGGCGTCGTGGCTGGACCTAAGTGTGACATTAGACCTAATTTATTTTGGCCTCTTGTTTTGTTTTTTATACATGTTTCGCATTTTTTGCATACAGTTTTTATATTTTTTGTTAGATTTTTCGCTGTAAAAAATGGTGTTATTTTTTTTGTAATTGTTTTACTCCAATGTGACACCAATTTTCGTGTATATTTTTTATTAAATTTAAACTAAATTTTTCTGATAAAATAATTTTTTCTTTTTTTCTGACTTGTTTGTAGTAGACATTATTTTTCTGTATTAGTTCATTTGTTTTAGAGTTTACATATTGATTTGTTCGTTGATCTTGTAAAATATCTCTTAATTCTATTAAATTTACAATTTTCAGTTGTTCATCTTTGTTTTCATAAGACTCTAATACTGGATTCCTACTCAAGCAATCAGCTTCGACATTATTTTTACCTGGCGCATATTTAACTTGGAAATCGTATTGTGACAGATAGTAAGTGAGGGCGCCTAGTTCCTCATCTGTTCGAGACTTTATATTTAAATTTTCCAACGGTTTATGATCTGTGAATATCAGAAATTTTTTTCCTATAAGCCAATATTGCCAGTACTGAACTGCTTCTTTGATTGCTAAACATTCTAAATAGACGGCTTTTTTCTTTTTTTGTGCTTCATTTAATTTCTTTGAGAAGTACGCCACAGCTTTTTCGTTTCCATTTAGCTGTGGCTGCTTTAGTACAGCACCAACACCTTTTATCGATGCATCTGTATAAATATGTATAGGTAGGTCATTATCAAAAATTTCTAAAATAGGTTCCGAGATCAAAAGTTCTTTAATTTTTTCAAAAGATTCCTGGCATTCTTTAGTCCAGATAAAGTTTTGTCCTTTTCTCAAAAGATTATGCAAAGGTTCCAAAATAATTGCTCTTCTTGGTATATATTCCCTATTAAAATTTATTTTACCCAAAAATTGCCTAACATTTTTTCGTGTTTTTGGTGTTGGGAAGTTTTTTATAGCAATTAGATTGTCCTTTACTGGTTTTATCGTATTATTTTCTATTACGTGACCCAAATATTTTGCAGAATTTTTTGCAAACGAACATTTTGAAAATTTTAATCTAAAACCTTCTTTTTTTAATGCATCCATTACTAGCGTTAGGTGTTTTATATGTTCAGTAAAAGATTTGGAAAATATTAATAGATCATCTATATAACTTACGGCGAAACTCGTGAGATTATATTTTCTCAAAATGTTACTAATAATTCTTTGGAATATGGCCGGTGCCGTCTTCAATCCAAATGGAAGACATGTCCATTGAAAGTGGCCTTCCTGAGTTACAAATGCTGTCTTTCTTCTATCCTCAATTCTTAGAGGTATCGACCAAAATGCAGAATTTATGTCCAACGCAGAGAAGAATTTGCAATTCCGGGTTTTTACCATTAAATCGTCTATTAGAGGGAATGGTTGTGCTTGAGGGACTACTATTTTATTAAGTTCCCTAAAGTCTATACACAGTCTTGATTTTTTTCCTTCATCTTTTTTAAACGCCAGCGTTACTGGTGCCGCAAATGGACTGTATAATTCTTCAATGAGTTTCTCGTTCAGTAGTTTTGCAATCTGTTTTTCTATTTCTTTTTTATCTTCTATACTGCATTTATATGGTCTTTTACTGCAATATCTGTCAACCATTAAATCAATTCGGGCTTCATAATCTTGTACCTTTCCTATATCGTATTTGTCTTTGGCAAAAATCGATGCATAATTTTCAATCAATTTGTTTATTTCATCTTTTTTTGCTGAAAGCTTAGATGATTTATTTCTATTTCAAAGGTTTTTTGATTTATATGTTCATTAAAGTTTATAATACCTTGATTTTGGTTTTCGTGGGGATAAATATTTATATGAACTTTTTCTTTTTGTTCTATTGGATCAGGTAATATTTGTTTTATTGTCAAATTTTCATCTTGACTAAGTTTGAATTTTTTTATCATATCTAATCCAATTAAAAAATCATACTTGAAGTTTTCATTTCTATATACGAAAACATCAACTTTTTCTTCAATATCAAAAATTTTTACAATGATTGTAACTATACCATCTGTTTCATTGACACCATCAATCGTTCTTAAATTTGCTTGTTTTTTAAAATTTAATTTTTCTCGTTGTATACTTATTATTTTAGAATTTATTACAGAAACATTAGATCCTGAATCATAAATTCCGCGTATTTCCAATGTACCATTTAATATTAATTTGAGTTCGATCAATGGTGTAGTTTCTAGTTTTTTTTATTTGTATCAGTTAGTTCTACTTCTAATATTGAATTATTGATATTTTGTCCTCTTTCTTCTTCATTTCTAAACCAACATGAATTTTCATGATGGTATCGTATACTCTGTTTTTTTTCCTTACAAATTTTGCATGGCTTTTTTTCAAATTTTTCTTTTGTGCCTTGATTCTTTGAATTTTTTTTATTTTCAAAATTTTTCTTATTGGCTAAGTGTTCCAATTTTCCAATTTCGTTGTATAAATCTTCAGTTTCTCTTAAAGATTCTCTATCAATTCTGTCTGCTACTATGTTGGGAAGACCTACTGCGATCAAATCTATTAATGTTCCTTTATCAATTGTTCTTCTTATTTCGAGTAGAAGTTTTTCTTTTTTTACAGCATAGTCGAGTAAGGATCCTGACTGGTATTTAAATGAATGGGCATATCTAATTCCGGACCAACCCTTATTTGCGTACGTTTCAATAAAATTAGTTTTCCAAATTTTCCAATCTGAGTTAATTGTAAATTTCATGAGCATGCAACTATACCAATCCAAGTGAGATTTCTCCAGGAAAAATTTGAAAATCTCAAGTATTTCTTTATTTTCATTTATTATGAAGCGTTCACATTCTTTTTCGAACTCATTTATCCATTGAACAACGTTGGAGTGCTTACTAGAGAACTTTTCTAATATAAACTTTTCTGCAATTTTGCTGAGATTTCTTTGATCTGGGTCTTTTTCTTTAGCTTCTAATAATTTTCCTAGTATTTGAGTTAATTTATCTTCACTGATAGTATCACCCATTGCGGATTTATTATTTTCCTCTTCTTCTAAGAAGTATTCATTAAATTGTAAATTTTCTTCCTCATCCAAATATACATCTTTTAATTCTTTTGATAAATTTATCCAGATTTTTCTTGCAGCATGTCTTTTTTTTAAAGTATTTTTCACTTTATTAAAAGTCTGTGTTTTTATCAATTCTGTATGTAGATTCGTTGGTTGATATTCATCTGGGACGATAAACGTGCGGTCATCTGGCGTACCTATTGAGGTTAGGCAGAGTATATTTGTTTTCCCGTCTTGTGAACCTCTCACCTTAAAATCAAACCGTAACCTCTCCATGTGTTTTTACTAAACAGAATTGTCGTTTTATAATAATCTTTTTAATTATGTGCAGGAACTTTCCAATTAAAATAAACAATTTGTGTTGCTCTGTAACCAAAGTTAAATTTATTATAATTTACACTATTTACATTATTCTTTAACAATTAATTTGCCGTACCTGTAACCAAAGAAACGACAATTAATGTTTATTATTCTTAAAATTTAAGTTCCCGAATAACAATTTATTAACTTTTTATAATAATCTTTTTAATGACGTTGCTACTGAAAAACGTGTTTTTAAAATAAATATAATAAGCGAAATGAGCGAAATGCCTACGCTTTTAAGAGCGTGGGCGAATTCAAAATAAGTTAGAGAGGGTATAGTTTCTTTACATATATATATATATGTATGTGTGTATAATTATATTTATATATACATATACATATATATATATATATATATATATATATATATATATATATATATATATATATATATATATCTATATATATTAATATTTATACTTATGTATGGGTAACATTTGGAATATTTGCCTACGTAAAAGATATACAAATTAAGTACAAAATAAATTTGGTGATAAAAATTTTATATGTAAAACGCATTTAGACAAATTTAAAACTTACTAATACATACATACATTAATTAACATTAAATTTTATTCGAAAAACTCCTAAAAAAAACTGCATTTACCCAGTTACTAACACAATTCATCCTGTTGTTTTCTAATACAGATGTTAAATAGTGTTTCCGTCCTTTTTTTGTTACGACGAGATTTGAAGGAGCTCCCTAAAACATATCGCTTCACCTCACAATATTTTCGCGTTAATGCTATCACCAAACAACAGAATGTTTTCAAAAAACGGATCTCTTCTCGAATAGAAATTTTTTACACGAATAAAATTACAATACTTAAAATAAGTTTGTTTTTTTTTACACGATACAAAACATTAAAAAAAAATTTTTTTCTTAGTACATTGACATATATGCTTTATTTTTAACGTAGAATACGTTATACGGTAAGGTAGGGGTGTTGATCTTGAGCACAAAATTTGGAGAAAATGTTTGTCAACTTTCACCCACTTTTACTTATATATTAAAACATATTTTTGCAATTTTTATATGTTACTCAGTTTTGGTAATATGTTTTGTTTCGAATTACATTAAAAAATTATATGTCTATATATAAAAGTTTTATGTAGTTAAGGAAATAAATATTTTAGAGCATGATATTTTAGACTTTTTTTGTACATGCCGCTGTTGTTGTTGGTTTGTAAATGCCGCTGTTGTTTTTGTTGTTGTTGTGAAATCAAATGATTTTGGCTTTGCTCTGCTTTGTTTATTTATCGAGCAGCGTGTAAATGTGTGTGTGTGTACATTTCGTTTTGTTGGATTGGTCGGTTGTTAGTTCGTTTGGTGTGGAGCATAAAATGGAGGAAGGGGAGCGTGGACACTTGTGTGTGCTTGAAAGTTTATAGATCTTTGCTGTCGTTTGTTTACTTCTGCGAGCAGCGTGTAAAGCATTAAACACATTCGACACAGCAAGATACCGACTACAAAATGTCAAAAATAGAATACACACATTCATATGAGAATAAACATTTTGGCGACAGCACAGCTACACGAACACACGACCACGGATGTAGCTGTCGCCAATTTAGATCTATTTCTATTTTTCTTGGCGACAAAAAACAACAAGTGATGTCAACGCAATGTGGAATGTGAAATAAATGTGTGATTATTGCAGAGAATGTAAAACAGATATATATCTAAAATTGTCTTTATTGATATAGAATTTGTTTATTTGGTTTTGTTTTTATATTTATTTATTAATTTTTTAAAACATAATACAGCTCCAGATCTTTTATATAAAAATATTATAATTTAATCAATATTTCGCCAAAAATTTGTTAGCCTCTAGGAAATAATAAATGTTTAAAAAAGGCTAACAAATTTTTGGCGAAATATGTGTCCAGGATATGGTCGCATTAAATTATTTTTTAAAGGAAATGCATTGTCCCCGACGAAATAAAATGGGAAGTTTGTGGTAGTTCCAGGTAGGTTTTCACTGCATGGGACTTCCAAAGTTTCATTTAATATTTTTTTCCCAAAAACACTTCGAGCAAATACTCCACCATCACTTTGACTACCAAAAGCTCCAACATCTATATAAGTAAATGTATAATTGGCATCACATGCTGCCATCAATACAATACTGAACGTTTTTTTTGTAATTAAAGTACAAGGAACCGCTTTTCTTAGGACACACTATTCGAATATGTTTGCCGTCTATAGCTCCTAAGCAATTTGGTAGTCCAGTTTTGGCATAAAACTTGTTGGATATTGTTTTCAGCTCGTTCGCATTTGGAGGGGACAAATACACACTATTTAGCTCGTCCCAAATCGCTTCACATGTTTCGTACACGATTTTACGTACAGTTGATATACCAATTTTGTATGCCCAAGCAAGAATTTGTATATTACATCCTTGCGCCAAATAACTGAAATTATTCGGTTTTATATAGTATTAAATACTAACAACTGATATTTGTACTTACATTATTGTTACGGCCAAGCGCGTCTCTGGATCGATGGACTTTCTGTTGGAATATCTTCTCAATTTATCTTTCAAAAGCGTCAATAGCAAATTAAAGTTCGCCACCGACATGCGAGTGGCCTTAAAAAAATGCTCCTCATCTTTCTCCTTAAGCTGTCGTATACATGTTGTATAGAATCCTTCGACTTCTCGAGTCATATTCACTGGACGAACCCACCACCTTCGGTTTCTTCTTTTTACCAGTTTTTTCTTCAGCGCAAATACTGAAACGGTGATGCGCAATATTTCACCAATGGCGGCGGCACAATTTAATGAATTTTCCATTATTTAATTTCAGAATTAAAATACACAAAAATTGTAATAACTCTTCACCAAACACAAACGTTCAAGATCAGCTGTAAACCTGTACTAACTATTTTTGTAGCTGCCGCTTTCAAAATAATTAAGTAGCCAGCTACACGGCAGAATTCGTAGCCAGCTACATTTGTAGTCGGTGTTCGTGTATCTTGCTGTGTCGAATGTGTTTAATGCCTAAATGTGTGTGTATGTACATTAATACAAAGGATTGGCGATGTATACCCTCACTATACTACGTTTATACGCACGTCTTATTTGCAAATAAAAAAGAAGAATGTTGCCGTATAACTTTTTTATTGTAACTTATTAACTCACTTAAACAAGTCGTGAATAACGACACTATTTGCAAATAAAAAGTAAGGCGTTGCCACTTCATGAACGTTTTTTGTGTTTTACTTACCAAACAATCATATTTTCGTCACATGGCATCACTAATAATAACATAAGTTCTGTATGCAATTTCCCGTATAAACAGTGAATTAGTTATTTGCAAATAGTTCTATTTGCAAATAAGACGTGCGTATAAACGTAGTATATATCAATGGCGTTTTTCCTAAACACATTTCTGTGAATACATTGGGAAGTATGTAGTTGGAAAGCAGCTAATCTATTGTGCTGCCATATCATAAAATTTATTGATAGATTTAAATCATTTATCAAAAATTATATTTAATTCATATATTTTAATTGCAAAATGACTAACGTATTCTACGTCTGACCTATGCGCCCGTGTTATCTAACACAGGTTTGTATTATTATTTTTTTTACTATATTGTACTTTATGTTTTCTTTAAATCTTTACGAACAATTGTCTCTATGAAATTAGTCTAGTATGGGCCAAATTTTTTTTCTGGTACTAAAGTGATGTATTTACAGTGGATATTTCCTTGATAATTAGTGACTATTGACCATGATGTCTACGATTTGGCCTCGTTATGATGTTAATTGTTTTAAATATATGTTACCTGGATATACCGGGGATTTTCTTTTTTGGGTCGGAGTGAAAATTTGTTACTAAACAGGATAGGTTTACAGCAGTCTTGCGCATCGGGTACAGCACCAGTTCCTAGAATTAGTGCGGCAATCACGGAATCCTGGCTTTCCCCCTTTTTTATTTAATTTATTTTTTGTGCCTGAACTCTTCTACAGATGTAGATGATGCCGGAAATTCCTGTTTCTTTCCACTTTTTTTTAGAAAAAATTGAATCACACTTTATTATTTTCTCTTATAGCTTTTCGTTTTTTTTCTATTTTATTTTTATTTATTTAAATCTTATAGTTGTTTTATTAACGATCGTCTTCTTTACGACCCAGTACTTCTTTTTCTCTCCATTTTCACGGGCTCTGCCTACTTATATACGACCGCTAGCCCTGTCTCAAAGTAAGTTTGAATTCAGTCAAAGTCTCTTACATTATTATTAAACAATATAAAGAAAAATTGTAACTAAAAGGTATTTAAATTGTTATAGTCTATTCAAAGTTGGTCGCGTTCGTCAGCGTAGGTAGGTGTATCAAATTTATTAAAAATAAATTCTTATTAATTTGTATGTACATATGAATGTAGTATATAAACATACATACTTGTATGCAACAACGTACATACTTACATACGTACTTATGTATGTAGGTGAGCCAAAAGTCCTCTGAAAAAATAAATAAAAGTGCAATAAAATAAAATTAAGGAATCATTTGAGGAAATAGAAAGAAAAATAGTTTAAGAAAAAGAATTAGTCGAAATAGAATAAAAGAAGTAATAAATAGACAGGCCGTTGAAAAAGCTTATCGGAGCGATGAGGTTAAAGTGCGAGCTGCTAGAAAAAAAGATACTAAAGGGTCTTTCATTAAGCGATTTCTATCTTTAAATTTAAATAATGCAAATTTATTATTCATTTCAAAGGCCTATCAACGATATTATATATGCAATATATAACATCGTGAAAATATCCTTCAAGGCTTCGCTGGATGAAATGTCAGATTGTCCATGACTTGTGCATAAATCACGTTGAATTTGACAACGGGTTCAAATCGCACGATCTCGATGGCCAGTTCACATCACTTCCACGTGAGATTACCATGTGCTCAAATCGCTCGCACAGAATGTCGAATGTGGCATGAACTGTGCGGTACGTAGTGCCATCCTGTTGAAATCTAATGCCTTTGGTATCCATATCTCCAATTCAGTTCAAAATAAGTTGGTAGTCTACGACTTTTACACCTCACCGTTGACGGCAATGACATGGCCATCGCCATTCTCAAAGAAATATGTACCAATGACTCTGGCAGTTCAAAATTCACACAAAACAATTTGACAATTTTTTTGATAATGATCATTAATCCAGAAATGGAGGATGATTAAAGCGGCAAAGCGCGAGTTACATACACACTGCCAAACTTCTAACTAACAACATTCAATTCTTGTTAATTATTTAAGTTGCACTTAATAAAATTAATAATACGAGTATTTTTAAATAAACTGAAGTTCCTCACATGGCAACCAAAAACTTTATTTCGTTGGACTTGTGCTGATTACGAATTTTAGCTTAAGTAGCTTTTAATTATTATAAAACATTATTGTGAAACAGATTAAAATGATATTCAACCTGAAAGTTTGTATTTTGTTTTTTAATAAATATACTAAATATATTTCGGGCGGAACACTACCCGAACAGAAAACACATTTTAATAAAAACAATTGTATCACTTGCGCGTATTATTGAACGCTATATCCGTCCGTGGTGATTTGCAAAACATACTGAGTAAATGACAGCCAATTCGTCAGATGTAGCTTTAACAATACGCCCGCCATTATCTGCCAAAATTTGGTATACCCTATTGGAAGACTTGATATTGTGTATAGTGGTGAAATAGTTGCAAACGACTTGTGCTGATGAAGTTATCAGAACTTATTAATTAAATAAAATCAATTTTCCGAATGAAAGTTTAAGACCAAGTCATGTAAATTTGACAAATAAGTCGCCGCAATTCAAAAATAAATTAATTCCTCTAATTTATTTAAATAAAATGGATGAAAAAGTTAAATGGCGATATTGGCAAATTATCGAAAACATGTATCGTTAACTTACCATGATTTGGACTGTGGACTTTTAATCCAATTTAATGTTTCACCACATCAATTGGTTTTTTATACTCACCATATTTCCTCTTTTTATATATTAAAGAAACATAAATGTTACTACATTTGTCACATTTATTTAATCCATTTGCAAATTAAATGAACTACATATTAATATATTTCTTACTACTTCGTTATCTCTCGCCAAACAATACATTTATAATTATTTTACTAAATGAAAACACTGAATATTTTGTTAAAAATAGAATCGTGTGCTTTAAAAGCTCGACAGCATGGAAGCATTATCAGAATTTAAGCTGCATTTTTGTAATAAATGGCCGCAAGAGAAATACTTTGATGAAATAGAAGAAATTATAATAAGGCCTGGTGAACTAGTTCTGCAAATTGATTTTGCAGATAATTGCAGGATTATTTTACAAAATGGAGTTCAGAGTGCTTACATTAGTTGCAGGCAAGTAACTATTTTTAACTATTAGTTTTTTTTTTTTTTGGAGAAACAAAGTCTTTCGCTGCAGTCAGTGATAAATTAAGCCACAGAAAAATTAATTATTTCTGTTTCTTAACGAAACTTATAAAGCAGATACAAAACCAACATAGTGGCTTTAAAATTTTTTTTTTGTTCTCAGATGGAAGCAGCTGGCAGCTTTAAAACAAATTTATCGTATCGAGCATGAAGACGCATTCGCTACACACAGTCAATGGAGAGGGAGCAGTTTTAAGAAAAGTTTGGCAAATTACCGACTCATCTCTAATGCTTTTTCGTTTTTCGAATGCACAGAATAGAAGAGTTTTCCATTTAATTAATTTATAAATGGATGAAAGTGAACAAAATTCTATGTATCCAAAAAGTGCACTTACTTTCATGTGATGATGACCAATTAAACACAGCTCGGACTGCATAATCGCTCAAGAAATTAATTTAAATATCTATTTTTCACTATTATCAATAAATGTATTTGAAAAGTACTAATGATTATTCAGTTGAATCATTATGGAAAGAATGTCACGTTCGAAATGTCACATATCGACACAGATTATCTATGGCTTAAAAATTATACATAAACATTTTAAAGTTACATTGTAGCATACGATTTTAAAATTTGTTGCGCTACAAAACTACTTCCATTTTTGTCACGTTCGAGTCGCTACTTTTGTTGCCATTATCCGTGACCCGTAATTGCTCCTACTATCAACTTTAGCATAGATCGCAGTGTTTTAAAATAAAAACGGACGACTATCACGTTAGATGTCATGGAAGTCTTCAAAAGGATTTGTATTGGTTACTTCATTGAATAAGTTAACGTGAAAATCATTCTTACTGATTAAAAGTTTCCGAAGGCTGTGAAGCGGATATAAAATCAAAAACAATTGCTCTGCCACTATTTATAAGCGGGATTGTATTTGCATTTGTTTTAATAAAATTGTTAGAGTAGATTACTCACTAATCACTTAATTATCATCTCTATGTATATCAATAAAATACCATCACTATTGTTTAAGAAGTAAATGATTAAACACGCGTTTCAATTCTTACAATTGGCGATGAGGAAAAAAATAATTAAAATGAAAGAATAGCGGTTTTCAATGAAAACATGATATGGCTAATTCTGGGAAAGAAATAATTAAAATGCAAGTTGCGGGGTTCCATTTTGATGCATTTGACGCAAGTGTTACAACTTGGCAGCGTTGGGTGCAACGTTTTGAGACAGCCCTTGAAATTTTTGAGTGTGAGTCAGCAAAAAAGAAGAAATTTTTGTTGCACTATATGGGGGCTGGAACTTACGACATGCTATGTGATAAACTGGCACCCAAAAAGCCTGAAGGAGAAAGTTACGAAGTCATTGTCAAAATTCTAAGTGAACACTTTGATCCTAAGCCAAATGTCATTTTGGAAAATTATCGTTTCAAATTGTGCAAACAAAAAGACAATGAAACGTGTGCGGACTATTTAGTGTCACTGCGTGGATTGGCAGCAAATTGTGATTTCGGTGATTACCTTAATACAGCGTTACGGAATCAATTTGTTTTTGGGTTGAAAATCCTAAAATTCAAAGCAGATTGCTAGAAAGAGCAGATTTAACTTTGGATTCTGCAATTAATCTGGCTAATAGTTATGAGGCTGCAGAAAAAGGTGGGTTAGAGTTGCACCAGGGCACTGGTAAAGAGTTGGTGGATTTGATCAGCGACAGGCAGAAGCAAAAACACAAAGAGAAAAATAATGGGCGCAAATGTTTCCGGTGTGGAAGTGACAAGCATTTGGCTCATCAGTGCAACCATAAGGAAACGATTTGTAATTTTTGCAAGGGTAAGGGTCATCTTCGTAGATTCTGTTTCAAGGCATCTCGCCAACTGAATCAAATAGCGGAAGATGAAAGTGATTCAGAACAAATGTTGGTGGAAGATATACTACTAAATATATGAAGGCAAAGTGAAAAATATTATAGACCCCGAAACCGTTAAAAATCGAGCAAAAATATTCTATAACCTTCTAGTAAATACAAAAATGATTAGATTTGAGGTAGACACTGGAGCACCAGTGTCAATCATCAGCTTAGATGTGGCGAAGAAGAATTTTCCAAAAGAAAAGTTGTACTCAAACGATACGGAGCTGTACAGTTATTGTGAAAGTCGATTGGATATTGTTGGCTACATCAAGGTTCGGGTAAAGGGCTCAATAATAAGTAGTCCAGTTAAATTATATATTGTTAGATCGCGAAGAAACTCATTGTAGGGACGAGAATGGCTACGTATGGTAAAGCTGGACTGGGGTGGCATCATCGAGGGAAATTTGAAGGAAGCAAATCTGGTAAATACGATTGCTGTAAGTCATGAGAGAACTGAAATAAAGTTATTGAAAATTATGCAAAAGTGTTTTCATCTACAATGGGCAAGATAAAAGGCTACCAAGCACGACTGCACCTTAAAGAAGCAGCTACACCAAAGTTTTTTAAGGCGAGAAAAGTGCCATTTTCCTCAATACATTTAGTTGAAGATGAGTTAGAACGACAGGTTCAGGAAGGCTTACTAGAACGTGTGAGCACCAGTGAGTGGGCTACCCCAGTTGTGGTTGTGCCGAAAAAGAACAAACAAGTGCGGTTATGTGGTGATTATAAAATTACCATTAATCCGGTGTTAAAAATAGATGAATACCCACTTCCGACGGTGGAGGAATTATTTAGCACGATGGCGGGGGGAAAAAATTCACGAAATTAGATTTGTCGCAAGCATATTTGCAGCTTGAGATCCATCCGGATGACCGACACCTACTTACATTAAATACTCATAAGGGGTTATATCGGCCAATGCGATTAATGTTTGGGGTTGCAAGTGCCCCAGCTAAATTTCAACAATTTATGGAACAGTTACTTAGCGGTGTTGCTGGAGTGTCAGTGTTTTTAGACGACATACGTATCACTGCCGAAAACGATGTAGAACATGTCAAAAGGGTTGACGGAGTGTTGAGAAGGTTAAGCGAAGCCAACATGCGTATTAACTTAGATAAATGTGAGTGGATGCAAGATGAGATCGAGTACTGTGGGTTTATTATAAGTAAAGATGGAATAAGGAAAACTAAGGAGAAAATGGAAGCACTATATAAAATGAAACGCCCTACAAACAAGGACGAAGTAAGAGCTGTAGTTGGTCTGATAAATTATTATGGGAGGTTTGTAAAAAATTTGAGTTCGATTTTACATCCGATTAACAGACTGCTATCGAATAATGTACATTTCAAATGTTGTAGTAAGTGTGAAGCCGCATTCGTGAAGATAAAAGAAATTATGCAGTCAGATATTGTTTTAGCCTTTTACGATCCACAATTACCTTTAGTGTTTGCTGTGGACGCAAGTCCGTTCGGGGTGGGAGCGATATTAAGTCACGTGTATGAAGATGGCACAGAAAAGCCTATTCATTTTGCATCACAGACCTTATCGAAAGTTCAGCAGAGATATAGTCAAATCGATAAAGAGACGTATGCCATCATTTTCGTTGTTCGGAAATTCTATCAATACTTGTACGGAAGAAAATTTACTTTGGTAACCGACAACAAGCCACTTAGTAAAATATTCGCACCGGATAAGGGATTGCCACTATTATCAGCGAGCAGAATACAGCATTATGCAGTTTTCTTGTCTTCATTTAATTATGAGATAATGGTTAAAAAATCTAAGGAAAACGCGAATGCCGATGCTTTTTCTCGCCTTCCAGTCGCTTGCACGGGCAACAGGTGTGACGAAGTTGATTTGATAGAGACGGAGTGGTTAAATGACATTCCTGTCACGTTTGAAGTATTGAAAAATGAAACCGAAAAAGATAACGACATCAAAATATTGGTAGAAGCGTTAAAACGTGGTAGAGAGTGCGAGGCAGCACATCGATTCAATATTCAACAATCAGAGTTCACGTTGCAGCAGGGTTGTGCTCTACGGGAAATTAGAGTGTACATTCCTCAAAAATTGCGTCATCGGGTACTAGAGGAACTTCATGCTGGACATTTTGGCGCACCTAAAATGAAAGCGCTGGCTCGGGGATATTGTTGGTGGCCAAAGATTGACGTCGAGATCGAAAATTTGGTAAAAAATTTTACCGCTTGTCAATTAATGCGACCAGATCCTCCTAAAACTTCACCCGTGCACGTTTGGAGGGCGCCAACTAAAGCGTTTGATAGAGTCCATGCAGACTTTTCTGGACCCATATTTGGAAAGTATTTGTTTGTGTTAGTAGACGCCTACAGCAAATGGCCTGAGGTTTACGTGATCAATAATATAACGTCGAAAACAACCATACAAATTTGCAGGGACATTTTCTCTAGGTTAGGAACCCCTAATGTATTTGTAAGCGACCATGGAACGCAATTTAAATCTGCGGATTTTCAGAACTTTCTGGCGAGTAATGGAATAGAACATAAATTGGGCGCTCCGTATCATCCAGCGACAAACTTCCTTGCTGAACGTTTCGTACGAACAATAAAAGATAAATTAAAAGCGGTTAAATGTTCATCTGCAAATTTAAAAAAAGAAGTGAACAAAATTTTGTTGGCTTACCGGCGCGCAGTTCATCCCACCACGGGAAGTTCACCGGCAATGCTTATGCTGGGTAGGCAGATACAATCTCGATTAGATCTAATAATTCCTCGATATGCATCATCATCATGTGAACGCACAATACCAAAAAAAAAACCGTTCGCGGTGGGGGAGAGGGTGTTGGCTCGTGAGTATTTACATAGCGACAAGTGGAGGCTAGGAATGATTATAAAAAAGATTGGTGATTTACATTATGATGTCGAGCTGGATGATCAACGGATCTGGAAGAGGTATATTGATCAAATGCGCAAAGTGGGAGAGGAAATAAATACAGCTCCCGTTTATGAGAGTACCACAGGCATTGAAAATTCGCCTAATATATGCCTTGATAATCGGGCTTCTATCTCGCCGGACAATGCCGATTTAGAAATTAATACAGAAGATGATAAAGTTACAAATAACGCGCCATCGGAACCAATTCGTAGCGGCACTGAAGATCGTATACAGCCGACAGAGTTCCGCAACAATGCTGCAGAGCCCCCAATAGTAAGGCGGTCGAAGCGACAGATAAAAGCACCAGATCGGTTAGATTTATAATAAAATTTATACTTAAAATTAGTGGAATATTTGTTAAGGGGGAAGAAATGTTAGAGTTGATTACTTATTAATCACTTAATTATCATTTCTATGTATATTAATAAAATACCATCACTATTGTTTAAGAAGTAAATGATTAAACACGCGTTTTAATTCTTACAAAAATTCTATACTTATTTTAATAAATAATTTTTTTTCCCCAAAAAGTTTAACTCTGAAAGCTCCTTGTGATCTAAAAAAAACTTTGATTTCTTACAAATTAATACTATCAACAACAAAAAAAAAATTGAAATAAACAGATGACGGAAGAGGAAGATATATTAAACTCAACTCAACCCGGTCAACTTTTTGTTAGAAAGTTTGGTGTTCTTTTGTTTTCGGACTGGACCATTTACCAACCTAAATTTAAATCAGTTTTTTTTTAACGCAGTTCTTTTGGTAACGTGAAATTCTGGTAGAACCCGTGTAATCCAGGAAGAAGCCTTAAACGCTGTCTTGAGTTGTGTGTTGTTCGAAATGCATCATGACCAAAGTTGTTTGCTTTAACGTATGAACAGCTAGACCATCTGCGTTTAGAAGTAAGTACTTGTGTGCAATTTCGAGTTAAAAGAATTTTACACAAATTAAAATTTTGTAGAATTTAAATTTTTTTTCGAGCCATTTTTTCAAAGTCTCCAGTGTCAGATCTTCAATAGTATATGGCATAAGTATGTTTGAAAATATTGCACCAATTAATCAATATAGACCATATATTTTATATATATATATATATATATATATATATATATATATATATATATATATATATATATATATGTATATATATACATACATATATATATATATATATATATATATATATATATATATATATATATATATATATATATATATATATGTATATATATACATACATATATATATATATATATATATATATATATATATATATATATATATATATATATATATATATATATATATATATATGAGTAGGTGAGAGGCAAAACTCGTTCGTTACAAAAATTAAAAAAATCGAGATAACCATTGATTCTAGTTGTTCTTCTGGAGTTTTATGACAGGCAATATATAGATTGTATCAATGTATGCTCTTTTTTATATTTTGACATCTGTTAAGATAGCAGTTAGCAGCAAAAGTGGTTGGTTCCATACATCAGACGCTTCGTAGCAAAACTCGCTGGTCCAATATTTCTATTCTAAGCCCTCTTTATAGTAATAGTGACGAATTTCTAAAATGAATATGGCAAAGTACAACAACTGTTTTTAACTTGCATTTTTATATGCATGTACCAACAATATACTTATGTACATATGTATACCGTTTAGCGCGACACGCATTAAAATTTTATTTAAAAAAATGTAGCTTTGTGAAGCTACATTTTTTTTAAATTTCTGGGATATTTTTACTGAATTCTGTACAGTACGAAAAGCTGAAAGCGATGTTTTTATATATGATTGGAAAACTGCTGTATCTTCTGTGGTGAAAGCACCAGGTCAACTTCATTTTAAATTTAAAAGTGCAAAGCGAATGATAATGGAAAAAATTGGGAAAGGAATGCTTACTCTACAGGGGGAGATTAATTATAAAAACAACTTTTGCACCCCAAAACCTTTTTTGAAACGAGGAAAGACAATTAATAGAATTATTCCAGATCTGCTTCCCATCATTGTGGATATTAAAACTGAAAAGAAAAAAGATGTGGCAACCCTTTTATCAAAACATTTTGGAGAAAATTGGAGAACCAATGAGGAACTGCAATTTTATGCTATGGTCTTGGACAATAATAGTAATAATACACATCTTGAAAATAATGAAGAATATTGTGAAGATGAAGTTTTCAACTTTTCAATTTAAAAAATTCGTATTTTTTTCTAAAACTTTTACAAATTAATTTAAATTACCAATTTTCAAAACATAATAAATCATAATTATAGAATTTTCTGGTGGGCTATAGTCGCTGCCATAGTGCGATGTCATATGGTTTGTAGCAAAACTCGTTTGTTTCGAAAGTTCGTAGCAAAACTCGTTCGTTCAAAACTTTAATCTATTATTTTTCTATGTTTCAGTACGTTTTAATTTTTCAACTCTTGAGTTTTAATCAAGAATGCGGTAACATCTAAGAACTTAAAGTATTCCACTAATTTGGTCCATTTAATCAGCAGCTACTTGTTTTTTGCTTTTTTCCAAAATTCTGTTAACGTGTAACGAGCGAGTTTTGCATCTCACCTACTCATATATATATATATATATATATATATATATATATATATATATATATATATATATATATATATATATATATATATATATATATATATATATATATGTATATATGTATATATATATATATATATATATATGTATATATATATATATATATATATATATATATATATATATATATATATACATATATATATATATACATATATACATATATATACATATATATATATATATATATATATATATATATATATATATATATATATATATATATATATATATATATATATATATATATATATATATATATATATATATATATATATATATATATATATATATATATATATATATATATATATATATATGAGTAGGTGAGATGCAAAACTCGCTCGTTACACGTTAACAGAATTTTGGAAAAAAGCAAAAAACAAGTAGCTGCTGATTAAATGGACCAAATTAGTGGAATACTTTAAGTTCTTAGATGTTACCGCATTCTTGATTAAAACTCAAGAGTTGAAAAATTAAAACGTACTGAAACATAGAAAAATAATAGATTAAAGTTTTGAACGAACGAGTTTTGCTACGAACTTTATGTATATATATATATATATATATATATATATATATATATATATATATATATATATATATATATATATATATATATATATATATATATATATATATATATGTATATATATACTATATATATATACACACATACATCATATCGTCCCAAAAAGAGGCCAACTGGATCGAAAAAAATTGATTACTGAGGAATTCAAAACAGCATTTTGTCATTATTTTGATGAAGCAGATTTAAGTGGTGCAAATTTTACGCCGAACACAGTGTGCAAAAATTGTTATAATACCCTTATAATGTGGATACATGGAAAAGATGGACAGTTTTCCTTTATGAAGACAGTAATTTGGGTAGCAGACCGAACTGGACATGATGAATCCAGGTGCAAAGCATGCATAAATTCTCGTCATGGATTAAACAAAAAACAATTGAAAACAAAAGTATACATTGCTCTTTGGACACGCGATGTTGAAAATAAGGGACAACAACCGCTAACACAAATCGAAATGGATTACATTGTGGCTAAGATGGGACTATCACAACAAAACTCCGAAATGTTGACATCATTTTTGAAAAGCAGAAAATTGACACAGCAAAATGTCAGCGCAACATCATACCGACAACTCCAAGCTGATTTTCAGAAATTTTATTCCGTGGACGAAGCAAATACGTTCACCTACTCCCATGATACCACAGGTTTAGTGAAAAAATTGGGAATAGATTATATCGCTGGCGACTGGCGTTTATTCATAGATGCTTCAGTTTCAAGTTTGAAGTATGTGCTATTGCACAAAACGAACAAAAAACCGTCCATTCCGAAGGTGAAAATGACACTGAAATTTTGTGGACACACTGAACAAAACATGCCCTTGAATATTATGTCTATCTCGGATGATGTTGCAAACTCAGAACATGAGTACGAAGAAAATAAGGTCATCAGAACAACAAGCGTCAACTTCAACGAGAATGGGTAGTGACAATAATTGAAAATGTTCTAAATTTTTTAATTCTGAGAATCATAAAAAAAAGTCATCAATGTTTTTTCCAAAGAATTTTGTGCATATCTGGAGCAAATTTTTGAAATTCATAGCTTCACTTAATTGAGCATAAAAGCGAAACGCGTTCATCGATTTTCATGATTTATGTCTCATTTTCGTTCATAGGTTATGCGACTTTACGTGAAAGTAATAGGACTTGACACTTTTTTTACCGTTTTGGATTTTATATGAATTAAAAATAAAAAATTTAAATTTTTTAGGCAAAAAGTAATTTTTTTTCATACATTTATTTATAACTGCGAAACTGTTGCTTATGTAGCGAAACGTTGTATGAACAGATTAAAGGAATTGTAATTCTTAATTTTTTAAAATTCGTTTCAGCTTATTCGTACTAGTGGTTCTCAAGGTATGAAAAACAAGAGCCTAAAGCGTGACAATTTCCCCTATACGATACTTACTAACATGGGCGTAGCTAGGTAAGGGCCTAGAGGGCCGTGGTACCCACCTAATTCTATAATAATTTTTTTACATGCATACAATATAAAATTATTAAAAAATGCACAGGGTATTGTGGACGTATTGCTTTTTTCTATTCAAGAAAACACAGCCAATTTAGGAATAGAGATGTCTGTTCCAAGGACAGTCACCGCACCGTTCAAATCCCCCATTTTCATCACCTGCTGAATACTGGAAGCAATCTATATACATTCCTTATATAGATTCTTTAATTTCATCACTGGACAGAAGATTTAATGAAGAGAATAGGCCAGCGTTTGCAAATCATTGTTTGCACCTGTCAAACATGCTTTCTTTGAAGCTGGAAGAGCTTAAAGATGCCACAAAAACGTTTGAGCATTTTTATGAGTTGGATGATTTGGAAGGAGAAATTGAGCTTTGGTATGGGTGAAGACGAATTAGCCGACTTAGAGCTGGCGAGTATTTTGAAAGACGCTGGATTATTTTATCCAAATATAAGAAAGGCGTTATTAATTTCATTGCCACAGCCGTGCACTACTGCAACTGTTGAGCGGTCATTTAGCACTTTAAGGCGAGTAAAAACATGGTTGCCCTCCACAATGACTGAAGCTCGTTTAAACGGTAAAATAATATGCAATTTTACTTATTGCCAAAAAATAAGTATATTGTATATTGCAGATTGGTAACCGAGAAGAAGGACGAATTGTGGAAAAAATTCTAGCAAAATTTTCAGAAGATCCACACAGATGACTCCTCAAATAGATGGAAATTGTAATAATCATAAAAAATCATAATCATAAAAAACACAATTTTCGTGGCACCACCCTATTTCATACCCTGGCTACGCCCTTGCTTACTAACTTCAAGATAAATAATTAAATTATTATTTGATGTACCAGGACCAAACGAATAATGCAGAATTTCTTCTATTTGAGGCTACTTTCATAAACAATTATCAGAATTGAGTCCCGAATCAATCACCTGAAAAAATGTTGTACAGTGTTGTTATAATTCGGCACTAGTTAAAGGTAGGATTTTGCCGGACAGTATAATTATTTTTTATTGTTAAAAATTTACTTTAATTTAAAGTGAGCGATAAGTTGAAGGCAACTTCATCTAGCCATTGAAAATTTGTCATACTTTCTACATAGTTATTTGCAGCCGTATAATTTTTGGACAGCCGATTGAGTTAATACTTTCCTTGGAGACGAGATTTTATATTTTATACATCTTTTACATACAACAACTAAATTAACCAAATTTGTTTATAAAAATTTTTTTTTATAAAAATTTCATTTAACCATTCAAAAGTAGTCGGTAAATGCTCTAGTATATCCATACTTTATATACATATAACTTTTTTACCGCCAAGTAATAATAATGGCTCATAATGTGTTAGATTTCGTTACATTGAACTCTGAAAAAAGAAAAATTATGTGCAACAAATGAATGGAGTGCCACACAAAAATAATTGCAACAGATCCTAGTAGTGGTTCGCGCTTTCCCGTGTTGCTTGCTCAAGGTCCATCAGATATACACATCGCTCCCTTAGTGCAACATAGACAAATCAAAATCATAATTTTTCATCTTTTGAGAAAAATGTATGCTTCTATATCCTTTTTATACTCATATGTAGGAAAAAATCTAAATCATGTCGCTATATGGGTGTATACAATCACATTAAACTGTATTTTGCTTGAAATAGGAGCATTTTTAACCGCATGTAAATAGCCCTAATAACTTGGCCATTTTTTTACTTTGTATTGCGTCGACTGTAACCAGATTCAAAAATAAAAATATGTGTGTGTATAAATAATAAGAACACAATAAAGTTTTTAGTTTTCAAGAGCTGTGAAAAGTTTTATTTGTATTTTTTATATTTATTTCATTACATTAAATAAGTAAATAGTATGTACATAAGTAAGTACATATCGTGCCCTTACCGTGAAAAAAACGTAACTGACATAATATTTGATTTTCATATTTCATCGCAATCGATACGTAATTTTAAAATTTTTTTTATCCATTAACATTAAAATCAGAAACTTACAGCAAAATCAAATTTACAGTAGCCCTATAACTAAGTTCAGAAAGTAAATAAAATTACTCGTATGTGCTTGTCACTTACGTTTTTTGGCGGTAAAAGCTCGATATGCATGTGTGTACTCGTACATACGAGTACATTAATTAAATGTGTACATTTCAAAATTACAAATACATTTTTAATAAAAACAAATTAAAATAATATTACATTTTACATTTGAAAGTATGAATAAATAAACAAATAACGTAAATAAATATAACGTACAAATACATATATTGGAAAAAATGTGTTAGACTTGTGTTACGAAATTGTATTTATTTGGTATGTATCATAATTTTTTTCTTAAATCTATTTGTTTATACAAATTATTATACATGTTTATTTAATAACACTGCGCTAGTTGCAAATTTGAACAAGGAGGTTAACCTTGTGGTAAAGCTAATTCAAGTACGGTGAATGCAATGCACGAGTCGTTTCTTGACGTTAACGCTAATAATAGCGTTTACGCATAGATTGAGTACGCGAAAATTTTATTTCATTTTAATAAATCTACTTTTTTTAAATTTAAATGTCGAACACAACAGCAGCATGCAGCATGCTGATAGTTAAATAGTGAAATTGTTGTAAAATTTTGCAAAAATATCGCCTGAGAAATTAAGTGCATCGGTGGAATAACACTTGGATTTTAATAAATGTTGCTATGTTTACGGAAAACGTACAATTACGGCCTATAGGAGAACAATCTGCGTTGATTTTGCAGAATTATATCACTGTTATTCGTAATGAGGAGTGGGACCCGTCTGTCGTTTGCACTGGACGCTTGTCTCTGTTAAATAGATGGAAAAAACGCGAGATTAAAAAGTTTTAATAGCGATTGCCACGAATACAAACGCTGAGTTTGAAAACCGGCCAATACCATGGAATTTAGCCAACTTGTTAAAAAAATCAATGCACATGCGCAGTGTAATTAATATAATACAACCGATATATACGGTGCAGGTGTGTGTAAGTAAATATTTGCATATGAGTGAGTGTGTGTGTGTGTGTTGATTTTTCTTATACATATTTGTTTTACAAATTAATAGTAATAATTTAAAACTATTTAAGAGATACAGAAAATGTTGCACATAGTTATCGGCTTCTAATAAAAAAAAAATAATACATTTTATCGTATGAAAATAACATAAATTATAATTTAATTTTAAATGAACACGTGTACATAATATTCTTATTGACATTAATGTGTATTAGTATGTTTGTACTTGTATAAGTATACATACTTATGTACATACATAAATATGTATATGTATATAATGATGAGTGTGTGTGTTTTTTTTTTATTTATTGATACAATTATTATTTATTTCCAATATAACAAAAACATCCATCCGTTTTCAAATGTTAATTTTAAAATTTTATATAAAATAAACAAATATTCTGAAGAGTACCAAAATATCGATAAATAAAATGAAATGAAGGACACCTTAAGCTTAAAATAAATATATAAAAGTGATTAATACATATATATTTGTTTATTTTTATAAGAGGCAAATAACAATTTCCAAATACTAATTTACTAGTTGGTGATTCAAGTCACCTTGGACTCAATTAAATTATTTCAGTTATTCACTTTTCGCTTTCCCTGAACTTTGTGCATTTATCTCGGGAAATTTACGTATACTCGTAAGTATGTACATATATGTAATGAATGCATGTATTAAATGATTAACTTTGTTTTGATTTTTCATTTAATTATGTGCATGCATGTAAATACATATGGACATACTACATACATATGTGTATATGCGATTATATACACATACATACATACTTATATATAAATTAGCATAGCAACTAAGATCACCAAATATTTTGCCGTGGTTTGCTATGCTCGAATGTATGCTACAAATATATGTACATACACCTGCATATCATCATTCTTAATATCATTATTATCATCGACAAGATCACATAGCAACAGCGGACATTTAACTTCTGTAATGTGACCAACGGGACTCACTTAGTCATTGCTAACATATGTACTTATGCACCCACATTGCTACGAACAAAGTATTATGATGAATTGAATGGAATATGCGCAATAACGATATGCGTATGCAGTTTGGATTATGCTTGGGTTTCGGCTTAGTTAAGAATAGATTAGAACTTCAATTGTAAAGTAGATGCATACATATGTATGTATGTATGTATGAAGCAAGTAAGGTCGCCATCGGAAATATCAAATAAAACAATTACTAATAAATTCATGAAAATAATTCTATTTATCCTCTACATATACCCATACGTACATAAAAAGGAGGCAGAAGTTCAGATCAGAAACATGTTGAAAAATAAAATAATTATAAAGAGTTATTCGGAAAATTCAGCTCCAATTTTGATAGTGCCGAAGAAGATCAACGCTAGTGGAAAACCAAAATGGAGACTAGTCGTTGATTATCGTAAACTCAATGAAGTTACGATAGACGATAAATTCCCTATTCCAAATATAGACGAGATACTAGAAAAATTGGGAAGAAGCCAATATTTTACCACTCTCGATCTAGCAAAAGGTTTCCACCAGATTAAAATAGAAGAAGAAGACATCCACAAAACTGCATTTAGTGTCGAAGGCGGTCATTATGAGTTTCTCCGAATGCCATTTGGACTAAAAACAGCCCCTGCATGATTATATTAATAAAATATGCTTAGTATATTTGGACGAGACTGGCCTTCGTAGACTAGTAGGTAGTGTACTAGACTCGTAGTGCGAAGGTCGCAGGTTCGAATCCTGCCGCAGAACTCTGGGAGTTTGTGTTTGATAATTAAAGGGAGCGCACAACAAGCCTTCACTGGCTTAAGTGTATGTCGTATGACATGGGCTATCACACCCCTCCAATCAACCTAACCTAACCTAACCTATATTTGGACGATATAATAATATTCTCAACATCCTTACAAGAACACATAAATTCACTTAGACTCATATTTGCAAGGTTACATGAAGCTAATCTAAAAATCCAGCTAGACAAATCAGAATTTTTGAAAAGAGAAACAGAGTTTCTCGGACATAATATAGTTACAACTAAAGGAGTTAAGCCTAATAACAAAAAGATAGAATGCGTCGTTAATTTTCCAATACCTAAAACAAAAAGCAAATTAAACAATTTCTAGGATTAACCGGCTATTACAGGAAATTTATAAACGACTGAATATTTGAGGAAAGATAGCAAAATAAATATAAATGACCCAGAGTATAGAAAAAGGCTTTAGTAAACTTAAAACTCTATTAACACACGACCCAATACTAGCATATCAGGATTTTACAAAAACATTTACACTTACTACCGATGCCAGCAATTATGCCTTCGGAGCAGTGCTTTCCCAAAATAACCACCCAATATGTTACGCCAGCCGTACCCTTAATTCACACGAAACACACTACAGTACGATAGAGAAGGAACTATTGGCCATTTAGACCGTACATTTTCGGTCCCAAATTTATGATAGAAAGTGATCAGAAGCCGCTAACTTGACTCTTCTCTATTAGGGAACCTAATTCAAAACTTGTAAGGTGGAGATTAAAATTATTAGAATTTGATTTCGAAATAAGATATGAAATGGGAACCAAAATGCTAATGCGGCGCTCTATCTAGGATTGAAACTGATAATTGTAATAAGTGTTAACATAAATGGTTTCTAATAATATTTATAATAATAATTTATAATAATAACATTTAACCTTTTTTTTAAAGAGAATTGTCCTGAAGATGATACTCAATGAGTATCGAAATATCGATTAGTTTTTAATAAAATTTGTTAAACGATAAAAGACCTCAAGCTTCAATATTATATGAACCAAATTATAAATGGTTTCTTATATCAAGACATTATTTATAAGCATTCTAATAAATTAGCACTAAGTAGACAACATTGTTAGAATCATTAGAATATTGCAACCACCTTATTATTGGAGCTAAGAAATCAAGAGAACAATTTCATTGTAAAAGCAGAGGCAGAAGAGTAAAGACGTATTAGCTAAACAATATCTATTGGTTAGTTATTTTTTTTTATTAACAGCCAGCTCTGGATCACTAAGAATAAAGGATAAACGTATTTTTGGAAATAAAAGAAAAATTATTTATATGAAAGAAATGGACAGAGAAACAGCAATTATTTTGCTTAAAAACCACTTCAACCCAACACAATTAAATTCTATTTTAATAGAAGATGAATTTTATAAAATTTTTAAAAATACTTATGAAGAATTGTTCACTAACAATAAAAAATTTAGGATACTAAGATGTTCATTCCAAACTGAGGATATAGATGATGAACATATTTTAGCTGAAATTATAAAAAATGAACACCTTGATAAAAATCATCGAAGAATAGAAGCAGTTATAAGGAGCTTGTTACACGCATATACAATCCAAATTTAAAACTAAGGATATCGCAATTTGTAAATAAATGCGAAGTTTGTAACCTAGAGAAATACGATAGGAAACCTCCAAAGATATCACACAAAATCACAGAAACCCCATTTAAACCAGTGGAAATACTACACATAGATGAGTTTTATACTTTAAATAAAAAATTATTTACGAAAGTTATTGTTATATCCAGAACTTAGATTCTGGCAACTCTAGTTTTACAACCTGACATCTTAATGTCAAAATCTATTTATGTCATTTTTTCAATAAACCACGCTGAAGTAAAGAACTTGAACAACGCGTGTTTCAATAACAAGAGATACACAAGAATTTGGCGACGAGGTAAAAAGGAAAATAAAAAAAAATTTTTTTAACAAAATGGATGCCAGTCAATTTCAGCAATTATTGGAAGTTTTTTCAAAAAATCAAAGCGAATTGCTGCAACAATTAAGCGCAAATATTACAGGCCAACAGGCGCAACAGCGACAACAAAATGCCCCGACATTACAAGCGATGATTCCGCCATTCGAAAATTTCGATTCCAATAAGGAAAATTTCAAGCTATACCGCCAAAGGTTTGAAAATTACCTCACAATGAAAGGAGTCGTGAATAATAGAAATACATGTCACCAGATGCTCGTCAACTCAATCGGGCCAACATATTTCAAGCTGCTAGTATCTCTTGTGGCACCGGGAAAAGCTCGAAGACCATTTGTGCCCGGAGAAGAACATATTGGTAATACAACACAGGTTTTTTTCTACATACCAAACAGAAGGTCAGACGTTAGCTGACTATGTGGCATTGCTTCTACGCGACCTAATTGAATGCAAGTTTGTGTCAACATGCGAATGTCAAACCGATATGTCGAATATCTTCCTTCGAGCCCAATTCATAAGAGGACTAATAGAAAAACACCATACGCGAACAGCTCTTGCAGTCAGAAGAATCCGATTTTGGGAAAATTATGAAGAAAGCACTGTCATTGGAGGCGTCTAAAATCGATAGCCGGGAGTTTAGTTCAAAGCAATCAACTAACTTTAATGATGTTAATAGAATAAATTCAAAACCAACAGAACGTACAAAAAATTGTCCACGTCTACGGTCATCGTCAAAGGCATCACTGCGTTCAAAATCAAAAATAAATTACAATGAATTGGAAATTGGAAATCTGTGCATACGGTGTGGCCGTGAGAACCATAAGGCAAACCAATGTAAAACTAACCCCAAAAAGCTAAAATGTAAAGCCTGTGGCAGAACAGGTCACGTTCAACAGGTATGTTTAAGAACTTTAATAAAAACGTCAAATAACCATTCAATTTCGGCACACGATAATCATGATGAAAATGTATACAAAATATACGGTATTAATAAAATTGTTGATATCAACCATAATCATCAATATAATAAAAATGATGATGACAAATATGTGGCAACCGTCGAAATAAATGGTCGGCGGCAAACGTTTGAAGTCCACTCCGGAGTCAAATACACATTGATAAAGAAAAGCCATTATGAACAGCTGCGTATAGACACAGATATACAGCCATCTTCAGTTGCATTTCGATCGTATACTAAACAAATAATAATTCCATACGGAAAAGTCAATGTCAACGTAAAGTACAATAGCCAACAATCAAGTGAAGAGATGTACATTGTACCGAATGATTATGATACATTAATGGGCCGGATTTGGATCAGACGTCTAAATATTGTTCTTCACGAAATTGACAAGCAACCCTTAAGTCAAGTTCCAATCGTTCGTATGAATAATGTAAGCTCTATTACGGAAAAGGTAGGCTGCGTACCTAACTACGAAGTTATTCTGTAGTTGCGCAAGGGAGCTAAACCCGTTTTTTACAAGGAAAGAGAAGTGCCTTTGCTCTCCGTGGTGTTGTCGAAAAAGAATTGGATGGTTTGGAGGCATCTGGAATTATTTCAAAGGTCGAAAGGAGTGACTGGGGGTCACCACTAGTGATTATACCAAAATCAGACGGTAGTGTGCGCCTCTGTGTGGATTACAAAATGGGGGTAAACCCACAACTGGTGTCAGCAAACTACCCGATACGCAGAATTGATGAAATTTTAAACAGCCTTAAAGGCTCAAAATACTTTTGCCGCTTGGACTTATTCAAGGCATATTTACACGTAAAAGTAAGTAAGGAATCAGGTGACATCCAGACCATATCCACACACAAAGGTACATACAAGGTGAACCGCTTATCGTTTGGCATTAAAACGGCGCCTTCGGAATTCAACCGAATTATTGAAAACATTTTATCTGGCTTGAAAAACACCATATCATATTTTGATGATATAATTGTACACGGCGTCACAGCTGATGAATGCAAAACCAACGTAATCGAATGCCTTAAGCGACTAGAAAGTCATGATTTACATCTTAATCAAAAGAAATGTTCATTTATGCAAACGCAGATAGAATATCTAGGCCATGTTGTACAATACAACAAGATTTCAAAGTCTCCAGCAAAGATCGATGCAATTGTCAAAATGGCACGCCCCACTACAGCAGACGCTGTCAGACGTTTTCTAGGAATGGTAACTTATTATTCACGTTTTATTCCTGACATGTCTTCAATTACTTTTCCATTACGTCAGCTGCTACAAAAGGATTACAAGTTCAAATGGTCAACAGAATGTGAAGCTGCTTTTTTGAAATTGAAGAATATCATCTCCAGCGAACAAGTACTAATGCCTTTTGACCCTGAATTACCGTTGTGGTGGCATGCGATGCCAGTCCTACGGGAATTGCAGGAGTCTTGTCACACATTATAGGCGGTGAAGAGCGCCCAGTCGCATTTACGTCCAGATCATTAACACCCGCTGAAAGGAATTATAGCCAATTGGATCGTGAGGCATTAACAATCGTTTTTACAATCAATCGTTTCTTCATGTATCTGTACGGGAGGAAATTTCAACTTGTGACAGATAATAGACCATTAACTCGTATTTTCCACCAACACAACAAAATGCCAGCGATGACATCAGCACGTTTATTACGTCATGCCGAATTTCTTTCAGGGATCAGTTATGAAATTGTGTTCAAAAGGGATCGGAAAATACAAATGTCGACTGCCTTTTACGGGCAGCACAAATTAATGAAGAACCATCTACCGATAAAGCTATTAACGAAGAAGTTAATCAATTATGTGCAGCATCAGTTTTTGTAATTTCCAGTGAAGTTATTAACGCTGACGTATTAATGACCGAAACAGCAAAGGATCCAGAATTGTCTCGCCTAATGAAAAACTTACTTACGGGATGTGACGAAAATGAAAATTTTACAATGAATAGTGGACTAATATTTAAAGGCCAAAGAGTATGTATACCAAGAAGTCTTCGGTCTCAAATATTAAAGGAACTTCATCATACTCACCCTGGAATTACAAAAATGAAACAGCTTGCAAGAAGATATTGCTACTGGAAGGGAATTGACCATGACATAGAAAGGTTGGTAAGATCTTGTGAAGAGTGTGTTCACACCCAAGCAAGGCCAGCAAAAGCGCCTCTCCACCAGTGGGAAGAGCCAGCAACAAATTGGGACAGAATACATATAGATTATGCTGGCCCGTTTCAAAATCATTTTTTTCTGGTTGTTGTTTATGCAAGGTCTAGGTGGGCTGAAGTGAAAATTATACGTAATGCTCCCACAACAAAAACTACAATTGATCTTCTTTCTGAAATATTTGCTGCTCACGGGTTTCCGATTATAATGGTATCGGACAACGCAACAATTTTTACAAGCGACGAATTCAAGGCATACTGCAGAAGAAATGGAATATTTCAAAAATTAATTGCACCAGGACAACCAAGTACAAATGGATTAGCAGAGCGAAACATATAGACGCTAAAACGTAAACTAAAGGCCATGGGAGCTGAACAAACACCAATGCAGAGCAAGGTAAACGAGATATTGCAGAGATACCGAGCTACCCCTCTGGCGTGCGGCAAAAGTCCTGCTGAATTATATTACAACAGGTGCATTCGTATACGTTTGGATGCAATGAAGCCAACCATCAAGTTCAACACTACAAAACCCATTCCTGGAGTGCGCCACATTGGCGTGGGAGAAAGAGTACAAGTAATACATTGGCAAAACAATAAATCTGTATGGAAGACGGGAACTATTCTGGAGAAATATGGCCGGCTTCACTATTTGGTAAAACTTGATGATAAACATACATTAAAACGTCACATCGACCAATTAAAGTCCACAAAGGTAAAGGCACGCAAAGTCAATTTCGCTCCAGATGTTGAAAATAAAACACCAAGTCAATCAAGAAATAGTCATGATAATCAATATTATTTGGAATCTGCATTTTTGCAAAATCAAATATATCCGGAAACTTCTAGTGCTCAGGAACCTCTGCGGGAGCCACAGGGTAACCAAGATCCGCAGAATAATGACGAACCGTCAGCTAGTCATCAAGTAGTGCGACGATCCAACCGTTCTCGAGCTAGACCAGTGTATTTAAGGGACTACCTATTAGAGTGAAACACTGATTAAGTATATATTGTATTTTATATTATTACCATGAATTATAAGTATTAGTTGATCGTCTCTCGTTAAGTGTGGGAGACTGTTATATCCAGAACTTAGATTCTGGAAGTTAGTAGTTTTACAACCTGACTTTTTAATGTCAAAATCTATTTATGTAATTTTTTCAAGACTTAACAAACAATAATGGATATATTCCTATTAAACTAGACGAAATCAAGCCAATAGAAACTTATTTTAAGATAGTGCACATTATCAATATGACCATGTACAAGGAAACCCTCGAGTGAATTTCAGACAATGTAGTAACGTTAAAAACAACCACAACGGATACAAGGACACGGTTGACAAAAACTTTGCAATTTTTAAAGTCAAAATAGACAATTTGAATCCACAATTTAGACAAAAACGAGGACTAATTAACTAATTGGGCAAAGGATTAAAAATTATAGCAGGAACAATGGACAGTGAAGATGAAGAACATATTAATAGTTTTTTAAAACTACTTTACGAAAACAACGGACTTCTAACCAAAACAATACACAATCTGACCCAAGTCAACAACTTCTTCTCAAGGCAGATCAAAAATACAACGGACCATATCAATACGCAACAGACACTTGTAGAAAAATATTTAAATCAAACCAAAAATATTTTTCAAAACAAAATAGCAACATTAGAGGACGAAGTAACTTTTATTGAACACATCTACTAAATTAATAATGACATTGCACTCCTACATGTCCATATTGATGACATAGGACAAGTAATATTCTTCAGTAAACTAGAAATTATCCCGACTGACATTTTAACATCAAAAGAAATGAAACTAACAACGGACTTTGACAGCTATACAAACATTAAAACGTCTGTGGCCCTATATGATAAAAACATATTGTTAATTTTCAAGATACCCTCATATTCAATAGAAATTCTTAGCAAAATTAATTTTGAACCGAACCCAGATATTAGAAGTAAAACACTAGCGTTAAAAACACATACAGTCCTCGTCGATCGTAACAAAAATATTTATGAGGCACTTCTTATAGATAATTTAGACAGAAATTTAATTATGATTAAAAATGATTATATGCAAAATATATTAGAATATAAAGAATCTAATTGCCCAATGAAAAATTCTGAAACGCAGGAAGTAGTAGAACTACTCCCTGGATTACTAATATTTAAAAATTATTGGTAAAATATTAAACACAACCGTAATGATAATGAATTAAAAATTCAAGGAACTTTTCTAATAAAATTTTAAAATTGTAAGATTTCAACCCAAAACAAAACTTTTACCAACGTTAATTTAAGGATAAAAGATAAAATAAGTCTACCTAATATTATAACAAAAATCAAAAGTTATAAAAATGTAACTCTTAATAATTTAAAACTCGAAACACTATACCTAAAACAAATTAAATACGAAGAGAATTTAAACAATATACTCTACTATGACAAGAAAACAAAAATTATTAGTTTTAGTATTAATATTATAATTATTTTATGCGTTATGATTTTAGCAATTATATACTTTTTAAGACCAAAACAAATTTTTAATGTTTCGTCGGAGCTTCAATCTAACGGTGGGGTGTTATAATGTCTCCCGTTATTCCCTTGACACGTGCTGGCATAATCTAATAGATATGTATATGCATTCATACATACATACTTTATTTTACCTGTTTAATGTAATTTCCAGTTTAATTCCAGACATGTTTCTTCGGAATTATTTCCAAAACAATTGCATTTCCGTTCTCATTACGAAAACGCAATTCAACCTACTTTATTTACGAAATAATTTAATTCTAAAAACTGTCATTAATTGCTGATGAAACAATTTTCAACATTAGTTTTGTTCACAACCCCAATAACGGAAACAAAACACACTTATGATTAGTAGGCAGAAACCGATGAAGAAACATTTCTTTTATATATTTAAAAGCAAAAATTAGTTGTTATTTAGTATATGTATGTATAAGAAAAGAATTGAAATAATAAAGGAGTGGTTTTAATTTCAAAAGTAAACATGTGTAGTGTTTTTTTATATTTTTTTTTAAAGTGATACATCAAGTATTAAGCTCAAAACTCAGTAAGACATATAGAAAGGGATAAGAAAGATAAGAACGCAACAGCTATAACAGAATCAGGGAGAACGATTCACAAAACTAATACCAGGAACTAAACCAATTTTAATTTTTAGATTACTTTTTTTCACAGTGGTTTTGGCCGACATTAAAATTTTGGACTACTCTGGTTCACAAAATGGTGACCTTGAACTCCGGACTGGCAAAACTGCAAACGGGAACCTTTAAGTTAATACATATCATCGAATTAGGTGAATACCAAGAACTCATAAATAATCTTCAAGGGACTCTACAGAAATAGATCGGTCAATCCCATTTTCTCCACCCTCTGCTGAATTACGAACTTGTAGAACTTCAGACCGATTGAAACCAAAGACAAAAAGGTCCTTAAATTTTATTGGCTCTGCGTGGAAATGGATTGCGGGCAACCCCGACCATGATGATTTTGAGATCCTAACACAGAAAACCAACAGACTTTTAAGAAACAAGTGGTGATTACCAAATTGGCAATAGAAAAACATTAAAGAATGCAACAAATAACTTAGAAATATTTAAGAAGAACAACGGTAGCAATAATTCCATGAAAGAACAATTAGTAACACTATTGAAATACAAATTAAATATCATAAAAGAGGAAATAATGAATATCCAACACGCTATGCATTGGGCGAAAGCAGGCATAGTCAATACCCTTATTCTTACATCCCATGAAATAAATATCGTAAAAGGAAATTATTAAGGCAGATTCTATACCATTTGTAATCCTGGAGAAAGCATTCGAGTTTGCTGATATAAAAATTGCATCTGACTACCTTTATATTTTAAGTATTTCTGTGACAAATGTAAATGCATGTTATAAAATTGTTGTTAGACCTATAAAATATGGAAAACTTATAAACAAAATAATGTATAAAAAATCCATCTATGTGACAACGTAATGTATGGTATGAAAAACGAATATAAGATCTATAAAATAATATTGCTGTGTGCAACAGAAATAATTTAAATGTCTTAGAAACCGACACTTGTTTAGCAAACCTGATCAAAAGTAAACCGGCAAATTGCATCTTGATTGACAATCGTGGCATCTCCTCCATCGAAGAAGTAGCACCTGGAACTATTCCTTTAAACCAGTGTAATGGTACAATTTATGTCGACAATGAAGAACAGAATCTTATGTTGTGCACTTCTCTAATAAATCTGTGAATGTGGCCAATAAAACCTACTACAACCACGACACCATAACCAGAATGTAGAAGAAACCCTTTCCTTGGAAATGGTGAAGGAACTAAAGGCGAATAATACAGAGGCAATTGATCTGCTAGATAATAAACATACAAAAGACATGATTGTAAATTTCGGATTTTGTACAATCACTCTACTTTCTATAGTACATTATTGATCAAGATGAAAGAAACCATGCATGAGACGAGGTGAATCAACATTTAACACAATAATAGTCAATACAGTCCCATCAATTCATACATCAATGCCTGATTTATTGTTATAGTGTCTCCCACTATTCCCTTAACGTTATTTTGACCATACACACATACACACGCTATCATTAAGAATATTACCAATTGTTTTTTATTATTTTTCTATTCACTGTAAAATATACTAATTCCCAAGAATTTTAATATGTATATTTAAAACTTTGTTAATTGTATTTTCGTAAAGAATTTTAAAATATATTTATAAATTGTATTTTGCAAAGAATTGTTGTTCAATTGCATTTCCGCTAACGAAAATGCAACGGTTAACAAAACTGTATCAATAATTCCAAATAATTTTAATAATTTTATTGTTTATATTTATTTGTCCAAATGCATTAATTCCAAAGAATTTTAATAACTTTATTTCCAAGTGCATTTCCGTTAACGAAAATGCAACCTTATTGATTGTATATTTTTTCCAAAGAATTGTTATACTTTTTGTAAAATGCACCAGACAAATTTCTTAAGAATTATTGCACAAACATTTATTTTTTATTAACAAAATATTAGTATATAAGAAAGTAGAAAATAAAGAATAAAGAACAATTTTAATTTTGAAACCAAAAGGAACATTGTGTTTTTTTCGTATCTCATTATAGATACGTTGTTTCTGGCGCAGTCGGTAGGATACCCGAGTATCCTCGCGTGTAATTTTTTGTGTGTTTTTTTGTACATAAGAGGATATTGGATATTTCAATATCCTTATCGGGTGAAGAAAAAAAATTTTTTTTTCCTTTTTTAAATTAAAGGATTTACAGTGATTTGAACTTTGAAAGATCAAAGGACAAATAAAATATCCTTAAAAAGATTTAAGGATATAAATACACAAAAAAAAACATTTATGATCAAATATCAAAAACAGTGTTTTAAGTGAAAATTTTTTTTCCTTTATAAGATTAAAGGATTTAAATTGATTTGAACTTTGAAAGATCAAAGAACAAATAAAAAAAAATCCTTAAAAAGATTTAAGGATATATTTATACAAAGAAAACATTTATGATAAAGTTTTCGAAAGATCGAAAAAAAAGTGTTTTAAGTGAAAATTTTTTTTAAGGATTTAAATTGATTTGAACTTTGAAAGACCAGAGAACAAATAAAAAAAAATCCTTAAAAAGATTTAAGGATATACAAAAAAATTTTTCGAAAGATCGAAAAAAAAGTGTTTTATGAGACTTTAAAACAATTTAAATTTATAAAGTGCCGATTCCAAACCAGCAGAAAATATAAAAAAGGCGTCACCATCTACAATTCTACAAATACAAAGAGAAGTAACAACAGAAGCCCTAACAAAAGAAGGAATCAACTACTACTTTAAATCCAACAGTAAACCCAAGTAGACAGCAATATATATACGTATTTTCAACAACAGCATCAGAAAGTAAGAACTTGATTTATATTATATTGTTTATATTATATTGTTTATATTATATTCATATTATATTATTTATATTATTTTATTAAAATTATCATTAAATGTATGTAACTGAAAAGATAAGCATAAAATCATAAATTAAAAGAAAATTACTGTATACGTCAGGAGAACAAGAAATCAAAAATTTACGAGAACTCCTACACAATATAACATTGATAAAAACTAAAGCAAAGAAAAATTATTTAAGACATAAGAATAAAAGAGAAAAACGCATTCGTGTGTAAGAGAAAATTTCTTTTTCCTTTTCCTATACTTTATATTAAAAATGGCAGTACAGGCTGAAAACTTAATGAACAGATTAACTATAAACCCTTTGAAATACCTAAACAATTTACCTGAATTCTATGGCGACCCAGGAGACCTACAGGCATTCACCACACTCATCGACCGAATACACCCACACCTACAAACATACGACGAACTGTCCCAACTACTTTTTTCGGACATAATAAAGTCAAAACTCAAAGGAAGTGCAAGACAGACGATAGAAATAAACTGCCATGCGACTTCGTGGACAGAGATTAAAACAATACTACAGAATAATTTTGGAGACAGACGTTCCTGTGAAGAACTCTTTGACGAATTACGAAGCGTGACCTTTAAAACAAACACCCTAGATTTTTACAACGATATGAAAGCCAAGTTACACAGATTAAATAACAAACTAGTGGTTATCTTAGGGGAAACCGAGGCAACTAGAGAGAGCGCGATGAACAATAAACGCACTGCCCTCAACATCTTTAAAAACAAGATCCCTGAACCAATGAAGTCTATCCTATTCTGCAGAAACCCAGAAGATTTGGAACAAGCTATGGACATACTGTTCCATGCCGGATACGCACATGTAGGGAATAATAACGGCCCGGAGTTTAAAACTCATTCGAGTAATAGGAACAATAACTACAGAAGCAATACACAATACAATAGGAGAGATAGTAGGAATATAACACAATACAAAAACCCCCAACAACCATTCAACAGACAAAATTTCCAACCAATGCCCCAAAATAATGGAAGAGACCACCAATAACATCGATCATACCAACAACCATACCAACAACACCGACCATACCAACAACCATTCCAACAACACCGACCATACCAACAACCATTTCAACAACACCGACCATACTAACAATTATACCAACAACACCGCCCATACCAACAGGTAAACTCACAAAACCCCAACCCAAATCCATCATTCCAAGGACCAAATTCTAGAAACCAACCAGAAGCTATGGATATAGGAAAAATAGAAGTGGCTGAAAATTTTCAGCAACCAGCCTCAAAAATAAATTACCATTTATAATAATAAGGACAAGGATAGGGTACATAAGACTTATAATAGACACAGGCGCAACAAATTCAATTTTAAATCCGGGGATCTGCGATCCCAAAAGAATTCATTCAACCAGCCCACTTTTAATCAAAACTCTTCAACATCAAATTTACATAAATGAAAAAGCAATAGTACCCATTTTTGAAGAATTTAATATTAATGGATCAAACGAAACACTCGAATTTTACATAATTAAATTTCATAATTTCTACGACGGTCTGATAGGTAATGATATATTAAGGCCATTAGATGCGTGTATAGACTATAAGAATAAGATAATAACCATTGGTAATAAAAAGTTACCCATATTTTTTGAAAATGAAATAACAAATGAAAAACAGATGCAAACCTCTCATGACTCTGAACTAATTCACTATAAAGAAGAAAACGATGGGAAAATATTAAGAGAGGGTATCTTAAATAATGAAGATGGAAATATAAAAATTAATTTGCTATCTAAAAATAATCGTGTAACTACGCAGAAGGTAGACCACGAAAATTTTAGCATAATTGAAGAAAAAGAACATAAACCACTACTCGAACAGATCCGAACGGATCATCTTAATTTTGAAGAAAAAACAGAAATTTTAAAATTAGTTAAGAAATATGCAGATATATTTTATCAAGAAAATACAAAATTAACTTTTACTTCTGCTATAAAACACGAAATTAGGACCACAAACAATATTTACAATACCTATACTAAAGATAACTTAAAAAGAAATCTAATAAAAATAAATGATAACTGTTTAAATAACATAATAAAATTTGAAGAAACCAACTGCAAAATGAAAATATTAAATAAACAAGAAGTAGTCGAAATTATTCCAGGCATCTTAATTTTTAAACATTTTAACGATAAAATAACCCATAATTGTAACAAAGCTAATTTAAAAATTACTGGAACTTTTTTACTCAAATTTGAAAATTGTGAAATTAAACTATTGAATAAAACTTTCACTAATGTTAAAATAAAATTACACGACAAATTTGTCTTACCAAATCTTATAACAAAAATTAAAGACAATAGTAATACAACTCTTGCAGACATTAAAATTGAATCATTATATTTAAAACAAATACAATACGAAGAAACACTGAAACAAGTACTGTATAGAGATAAAAATTCAAAAATAATTAGTTTTAGCATAAATATTTCAATTATAATTTCAATATGTATCTTAATTGTCTTTTTATATCTGTTCAAGAACAGAAAAACATATATTCCGAATGTACAATTAACAAACGAAACTACTATAAACAACCCGGCAAAAATAATATAATTTCGTCGGAGCCTCAAACTAACGGTGGGGGTGTTATAGTGTCTCCCACTATTCCCTTAACGTTATTTTGACCATACACACATACACACGCTATCATTAAGAATATTACCAATTGTTTTTTATTATTTTTCTATTCACTGTAAAATATACTAATTCCCAAGAATTTTAATATGTATATTTAAAACTTTGTTAATTGTATTTTCGTAAAGAATTTTAACCCTCTATAACATATAGTATACTACAGGCAACATACTGGTCATTTCAAATTAACAGCCACAGTAACAGTTGCTGTATACCATCTAGCTATGTAAACTGTAGTTTACATTCTGTTCTTTGCATGAAATGTAAAAAGCATAACATAGGTGGCTGTCCTTCTTTAAAATTTTGCAATGTTATTAGTGTGTTGGTGAATTTCAAAGAGTGCACATGTGTTGAAAGTTATAAATCAACAAAACATTGTTTTATATTATCTGTTTAGTTTTTTTATGATTATCCGTTAGGTAAGTATCGAAAGATCAGCTACTACTACAGTGGTTTTTAAATTTTATAGTTATTATTGCAGCACGTGAAATTTAATGTTTGTGTCTTGTAGGCAACATTATATGAAAAGGGATCTTTTTGTGTACTTCTTTAGAAAATTTATGTTTTTTAGAATGTCTCGCCGTACAAAATTTAGTGAAGTCGATATCGCCTGCTTACTAGAAGCAGAAGAAAGTGAAGATGGTCTTGATTTCGATGATGACAGCTTGGTTGACCCAGACTTTGCTCCGGAACTCGATAAACTTGTTGAAGAGTGTTTAGAAGATGAAATCGAACTATCGATGCTGAATAATGATGACCTCGTCTCTGATCATGATGAAGAACCAAGACCTTCTTGCGCAAATCTTTCGAATGTGACAGATCGATCCGAAAAACGACAAAAGCCTGAAAAAAGAACGTTGCAGTGGAAAAAGATGAACCTTGACCTCAATGCAGAGCAGCTTGCTTTCAGTGGCAACGAGTTTTTAAGTCCTGATATTTTAGATCTCGAAACTCCTATACAGTTTTTTCAGTACTTATTTCCAAAGGAACTCATAAAAAAAATTTCGGAAGAGACAAATCTATATTTGACGCAGAAGGATCCCAACAACAACTTTAATGTATCTGAGTTAGAAATCCAACAATTTATTGGCATGGTATATATAATGTCATTGATCCAATTGCCCAGAGTAACCAACCACTGGAGTTCCGTTCTTGGTACACCGCTTATTCAACAGACGATGCCTGCTAATAAATTTGAAAAGATAAGGCAGTACCTACACTTCAACGACAACAGTAAATGTCTTCCAAGAAACAATCCTGAGTGTGATAGAATCTTCAAAATTCGTCCCGTAGTTAACTATTTAAACGAAGCATATTCAAAAGTTCCGCTGGAACCACGACTTTGTGTAGATGAGCAAATATGCTCCACGAAAGCGCGAAATAACTTGAAGAGATATAACCCCAAAAAACCTCATAAGTGGGGCTATAAGTTAAACGTTTTGAGTGGCCTTTCTGGGTTCGCATATAATACAGAGATAGAAACCGGTAAAGAAAATATAGTGAGAGCTGAAGAGCCGGATTTGGGAGCTTCTTCTAACATTGTAGTAAGACTGTCGCGTATGATTCCTCGACGACAGAATTTCAAGCTCTATTTCGATAACTTTTTCACGTCGCTACATCTTTTGGAGTATTTAGCTAAAGAAGGTATTTATGGACTAGGTACGATCAGAACAAATAGGATTCCGGATTGTAAGTTTCCATCTGAAAAAGAAATTTTAAAAAAGGATCGGGGATACGCCGAAGAGTATGTAGCTAATGTCGGCGGTGTAGATGTTTCGACGGTTGTATGGAAGGACAACAAAATAGTAACGTTAGCTTCCACCTTTGCGGGACAGAATCCTGTAGGTGATGTCCGTAGGTATGACAGGAAAAGATCGGAATATATCACAATCCATCGGCCACATATTGTCGGCGAGTATAACCGGCATATGGGAGGGGTAGATCTTATTGACAGTATAATGGGCACTTACAAGATAAAATTAAGGAGCAAACGTTGGCAGGTACGAGTTTTTTATCACTATTTAGATCTAACGATGTCAAACTCTTGGTTACTCTATAAGCGGGTATGTAAACATAAAAATCTACCGGTCAAGAGCCTAATTTCATCAGCAAATTTTCGTTTGGAAGTTGGCGAAACTTTATGTAAAATAGGGATTAAACCCACCTTAAAAACGCGTCGCTTATTTCAAGATGAGATTGAAGCAAAGAAGCATCGGGGGCCTGCACAACGCATGCCTCCACAAGCAGTTCGACAAGATCAGGTCGGTCATTGGCCTCAATGGGCAGACAAAAAAATTAGATGCAAATATCCCAAATGTTCAGGGTTCACCCACACAATGTGCGAAAAATGCGGTGTAGCATTGTGCTACATGAAAACAAAAAACTGTTTCAAGAACTTTCACTCATCTTAAGTTATTTTAAATTATATAACCTGCTGCGGTAAATAAGTTCCTTAAAATTAAATTTTATGTTATTTTGCTCTATGAATTGTTGTTTTTTTTTTCTTTGTTATATGTTGTTGCCCATAAGCAACAAACCCTTTTTTTAAATTGTTTCTTTTTAATAAAAAATTTTAAAATTTTTTAAAATACGTCTGATTATTTGCTAGCATCTATATGAATTCAAATAGAATGTGTAATTTGCAGTTATTGAGTTATAAAGGGTTAAAATATATTTATAAATTGTATTTTGCAAAGAATTGTTGTTCAATTGCATTTCCGCTAACGAAAATGCAACGGTTAACAAAACTGTATCAATAATTCCAAATAATTTTAATAATTTTATTGTTTATATTTATTTGTCCAAATGCATTAATTCCAAAGAATTTTAATAACTTTATTTCCAAGTGCATTTCCGTTAACGAAAATGCAACCTTATTGATTGTATATTTTTTCCAAAGAATTGTTATACTTTTTGTAAAATGCACCAGACAAATTTCTTAAGAATTATTGCACAAACATTTATTTTTTATTAACAAAATATTAGTATATAAGAAAGTAGAAAATAAAGAATAAAGAACAGTTTTAATTTTGAAACCAAAAGGAACATTGTGTTTTTTTCGTATCTCATTATAGATACGTTGTTTCTATTTAAAAGAGAAAACTAGAACAAAATGATGTAACAAGAATCACAAATGTTCCATACTTTTGACCGAACGAGGACGCTCGGATTCAAGAGGAGAGGTGTTAATAAAAATTTTTTTTATTTAATTCCCAATACAAATGAATTTTAATGACTCAATTGCAGTTTAACAAACTTCCGGTTAATAACTTTTGTTCGTTGGAAACTGCTGACATATTTCTGGATGGTTAAGAAACTAATTTTATTGCATACGGTAAATAACATTTTTTACATAGAGTTTAAGCTTTAATTAATTTTGCAAATTAATTATATGTTCAGTGGTATTTTAACAGTGAAAAATAGTTATATTTAAAAAAAATATTATTAAATAATTTACATATACACACATATGTACATAGATACATATAAAATTAAATTTTCGGCTGAAAGACGCGAGTGTTTAAAATAAAAAAGTTAATTACATGTGAATGTTTTATAGAAAGTGTAGTGTTTTGCCGATTAATTTTGAGTGAAATGGCTCCAAAGAATACAGCATTATCGATTAAGCAAAAACGTCTGCTTATTTCTCAGGCAAAAAAAGGAGAAGTCAAAGCTCAACTGGCCGCTGAATTTAAATGCCACATTTCCACAGTCAAAAGAATTATTAGAAATGAAGCAAAAATCCGTGCATTAGCTGACTCCAACAAGAACGTTAACTTTAAACGATACCGAAAATCCAATTACGAAGACGTTGATAATATCATTATTTGTAGTAAAATAATAATGAATAAAGCAAAGGAGTTTGCATTAATTCTTCAAAACTATTCTGCAGAAAATATATTTAATGCTGATGAGAGTGGACTTTTTTACAAAATGTTACCAAATGGAACTTTAAGCCGCGAAGGAGGCTCTGTCAAGGGTACTAAGGCTCAAAAACATCGCCTTACTTTATTATTTTTGTGTAATTCAATTGGAACGTACAAAAGAGTATACACAATTGGTACATATCGAAATTCGCGCTGCTTAAAGGCAACAAAAATCTTCCTGTGCAATATTTCTCCAATCAAAATGCATGGATGAATGCTTCATTATGGAATTCAATCCTGGAGCAAGTTGATAAGGAAATGTCCACACAGAACAGAAATATTGTTTTGTGCGTATATAACGCTTCATATCATAAAGTCACAGTTGAATTGACTAATATAAATGTGCAATTTCTACCTCCAAACACAACTGCATTGATTCAACCTTTTGATCACGGAATCATTCATTCATTCAAATCATTTTATCGGTAAATTATGATTAGAAAACAAATAATTGCTATTAAAAAGAAATAGAAAAGACTGGAAGCATTTTCATTTCAACAGCAGGTTATGGGACCAGGCAACGCGCAGACGAAATAAACATTTTTTTTAAAGAGTAAAAGAAAAAAATTAATTCAATGTTTAATATTGACAAACTCTTTGAGACAAATTACGACATATGAAGTCTTCAAATACAGGCAATTTTGCTGCATCAAGATCTGTGGGATATAAAAATAGATGACCATGTTTGAGAGAGAAGATTGTATCCAGGAATATATTTGAAAGTTCACGTCCGTCGTGGAGAAATTATTAGAAATTAGAATTGAGCTGCAAGATGATTTATCGGTGATTATGATAATGGCCAAATTACTAAAATCATTTGAAAATTTTGTAGTGGTTTTAGAAACCAGAGATGTGCTACCTCTGCTGAATGCGCTAGAAATCAGGCTGATTGAAGAGGGCGAGAGAAGAAACGCAAAAGATCATGTGCAAGTTTTTATGCCACAAACGAAGAAGGATAATAAAAATGGACACACAGAGAAAAGCACAAGCAACAATAGTACCACAAATCCTAATCCTGTCCGTTTTTCAACCAACAACAATACAAATATGAAATGTTACAATTGTCAACGCAGAGGACATTATGCTTCGCAATGCAAGAATAAACAAGCAGAAAAAACGGATGAAGAGCGGAAAATAAACAAATTTGTTTATTAATTTTTGGCAGCAGCAGACAACAACATATTGAACGGCAGTATTTGGGGTTTGGATAGCGATGCATCATTCATTTATGTTCCGATCGAAATTTGTTTCCAACATTCCAACAGACGGAAGAGCTGATGTCTCTTGCTGGACGAAGTAAAATCAAAGCAGAAGGCAGAGGAGGAGTAAGCATAAATAAAGGTAACATTCAACTAAACACCGTGTTGTATGTACATGGGCGGCAGTGCAACTTTATTTCGCTTGTACGATAAGGGCACAAGAAGCGTCATTATAAGCCGTGACGTTTCTTTTATTGAAAAAATAAATAACAGCGAAAAGGGGTGTATTCCACTTTTCAGAGAAAGTTCACCAAACATGAGTAGAGAAGAAGCTGATAAAACACGATGATGATGTTGATGAATGTGATTTTGCATCGGCGGATAAACAACTCGAAATTGAATGTGAGCAGCACACAAATGAAAATGAGCCAATAATTGGACAAGGAAGACCTAAAATTGTGCGCACAGGACTCCGTAGAAAGCCTAGGAAGGAGTATAATGTAATGTCCGCCGAATACAATTTAATGATGTAGTTTTCATGTCCCAGCCTGAGTGTTTTGTTGACAGAAATAATACAAATAGTTTTCTTAAACTGACGGTTTGAAACAATCAGGAAGGGAATGGAATAAGACATTAGATAATATTTTGCTTGAAATTGACTTTAGATTACGTAAGAGTGAGTCATGTTTATATGAGAGGAATGAGGGTGGAAATATAAAAGTAATTGCCGTTTACGTGGATGATCTACTTTTGTCATCATCCAATACAAATGATTTGAACCGAATAAAAGACGAAATTGGAAAAAGAGTAAATGTTGCCGATAAGGGTATCGCTAAAAATTTTCTGAGTGAATGGGGATATCCTGAAATCTAAATCTAATGTAGGCATCATACATGTGGCAGCACTACTCAACTTTTAGATGTGGCAGCACTGCTCAACTTTTAGATGTGGCAGCACTGCTCAACTTTTATCTGTGACAGCACTAATCAACTTTTATCTTGCTTACCCTTTTTCTTTCTCTTCTTTCTTGAAACGCTGAAGTAAGCACACGTTTTTGTCGACATCTTACAAAAAATTTAAGATTGATTGTTCGCGATAAATGGAAAAGTAAATAAATGAATTCAATAATAGTTAACACAACAGAACATTCATACGTGCAATGAATGTATGACAAATTCTGCTGAGGTTGCAAACGCGCCGACCAAATATTTCAACATGCGGAAGGGGGATCATGTTTCGTTTACAAACCTGCATGGGAATGGAATGTGGATAATAAAAAGCTGAATTAGCTTAATTATAATTTTAATTTAGTTTTAATAACATTTAGGAGGTATATTTCAATTCAGTTCAAGTTGAGTGTTGAAGGGATTATGTAGTAAAATAAATCGTTGTATTAATAAAATAAACACTTGTACTAAATCAGAATAAAAACGTATTTCTGTGCACTATAAAAATAATTTTTTTCCAATAAAATAAATAAAAAACTTTAACTGGCGCCCGAGCAGGGATCAGGCTAAGTTTCGGTTGTGTCAGATATCCTTTCTTTAGTCCTTTCATGGAAATCTAAACAAATTGAAAAATAAAAAAAAATTTAGTATCCTCATTAAAAGGGTAGTGAATATTTGTGAAAATAAAATCCTTTGATAAAAAAAATAATAATAAGTTTTTCAAAAAATCTTACTAAAGGCTGTGTGAACGTAATTCTTGAAATTCGAAGAAAGTATTTCCCTTTAAAGGAAAAAAGAGAATAAAAGTCAAATATTTTAACAATTATATTTTATAAAAGAAATTCAAAAGAAGTGAAAAACCTTAAAAAAAATTAACAACAAATATTTCTAAACGCGTAAAATCGGTCGCAAAAAAATTCTTATAACCCTTTCGATGCACATCAGAGTTTTGTAAGTATGGAAAATTTACTAACACAAATGGTAGAGGTAACTAGTGCCTTAAATGCGGTTCTGTCCCAGCTGAAGGCACTAGACCAGAGGACGAAAACTCTGGAACAAAGGTTTGTTGTTACTCCCACGGCCCAGGGTTGGCTATCAACATCGCCGCCTCCCTTGAAAGCTCCCGCAACGGGAGAGAGATCAATTCGATCGGAAAATTACCGGATCGCATAAAAGAGTTTCAGCCTTTTGAAAGCGATCCTACCCATTACGTCTCATGGTTACATAGCGTAGAAAGCATCTTGTCAGATATATGATAATCTGAGAAGCCTATATATAGGGCAATCATTCAAGTTGTACGAAAATGTAGGGGTAGTGCAGACGCAGCGCTCACTGCCTACAATATATTCGACAAAGACTGGCAAGCAATAAAAGGATGAATCTCTCTGCAGTACGCAGATAACGAGATGTTCAGACTTTAGAACATTAGCTTAACCAATTGTGTTAACGAGCCATGAATATAGACGACTTCTACGCTAAAGTAAAACGACAGTTTTCACTTATTATAAACAAAATAAAAACCGAAAATTATTCTGAAAAAATGTTTTAATCGAGACCTACATAAGTATGGCTCTTGATGTTTTTGTGAGGGGATTGAATGGGGAGCTATCAAAAATGCTGATGCTCATGAAACCTAAGACCCTCCCCGAAGCATATTCGCAATGCATCAAAATGCAAAATTCAACCTATAGAAATCATGCCTCCTTGCACCCAGTTAACTCTCAACTCAAATTCCAGCAACTGATAAGATTCCCTCGAACTAATCCCACAATTTTAATCAAAATAGATCAAAACCTCAACAAAAATTTTCTCCACAAGCACATTACCATCCGCACCCAAACCCATTTGTTAACTGGCAACACCGAACTGCACCATAGCCTGGTCCTGACAGACCCATACCCATGGAAGTGGACCCTAGTACACAAACTAGGGTTTCTAATAATAACTTTAACCGTTCATGGAATAACAAGAGGCGAGCGTTCTCCGAACAAATACGTTCCGGACCGAGCCAACGCCCAATCAAATAGTAAAAGCTGTTCTACACAACCCAAGACCTGACTTCGGCCGAAGAAACAAGCACCCAACAGCCAGCCGAAGAAGAATTAAATTTTATGGCTCGTGCCTCTCCGGCATACCGTACATAAAATACCCTTTAGAAGATGGCTCAACCTTGCAGTTTTTAATAGATACAGGGGCAACAAAAAATTTCGTTGAGCCAGCCTTATGCCCAACTTCAACTAAACTAGACAAACCATTTTCTGTCCGTACACCAGAAGGCGATATAGAAATTGAGGAAAAATAAATGGGAGATTTTTGCTCCTTACGGGAATCCTACTAATGTTACCTTTTATACCCTACCAGGTCTCTCATCTTTTAATGGTATAATAGGCGACGATACCTTGCGTCAACTTGGGGCAGTTATCAATCACAAGAACAGTACGATAACAATTAATCCAGATATTAGTATACCTTTTGAAATTCGAGATTTATATGGCTTGAATAAACACTCGCTACAGGTGGGGGGAGCGCTAAATGAATTAATTAATAAATATAGGGATATATTTGGCCCAATTAGCAATGAGCAACCAATCAAAACCTATGTTCAGGCCGAAATATGGTGCACAACGGATGAGCCAATATATTCAAAAAGCTATCCTTATCCGGGGAGCTTTTACAAAATAATATTATTCGACCATCGAATAGTCCATATAATTCATCCATTTGGGTGGTTCCAAAGCCCAAGCCAAATGCGGAAAAGCAGTATCGGATGGTGGTGGATTTTAAAAGACTAAACGCCGTCACTATTCCAGGTACATATCCCATACCGGATATAAATTCAACGTTGGAAAGCTCGGAAAGGCAAAACAATTCACTACGCTTGACCTTTTGACCTTACTTCGGGTTTCCATCAAATTCCGATGAACCCTAAGGATATCAAAAAAATCGCCTTTTCCACTATGAATGGAAATTAAGAGTTTTTGAGGCTAGCTTTTGGCCTCCGAAATGCTCCTGCCATATTTCAACGGATGGTCGATGATGTCTTGCGTGGCTGCATAGGGAAAATTTGCTACGTATATATAGACGACATTATCGTTTATGGGAGCACTGCGGAGGACCACTTGAAAAACCTTGAGATTGTCGTCCAGCGTCTCAAGGAAGCCAACGTGCGGGTAAACGTAGAAAAAACAACATTCATGAAAACTGAAGTCGAATTCCTTGGTTATGTAATCACGGAAAACGGTATTGTGCCCAACGCCAAAAAAGTGGAGGCGATCGTGAATCGTAAACCCCCTGAAACTCTCAAGGAGCTCAAAAGTTTCTCAGGCTTAAAATCGTACTACATGAAATTTATTAGGGATTTTGCCAAGATAGCTAAACCCTTGACGAATCTTACTCGTGGTAAAATCGCACAATTTAAGGCCAACCAATCAAAAAAGGGAAGAAGAATTTCTGGCCTTTAACGATCTTAAAGAGTTGCTCACTTCATCAGAAGTATTAGCTTTACCTGACTTTGATAAGCCATTCAATTTAACAACAGACGCATTGGTGCGATTGGTGCTGTTCTCTCCCAAGGTGAAATGGGGAAACAAAAGCCTATCGCTTATATTTCATGCTCCTTAAATAAAACAGAAGAAGCATACGCCGCCAACGAGAAGGAGATGCTTGACGTAGTGTGGTCCCTTGATAATTTACAATACTATTTATATGGCGCCAAGAATATACGCATATTCACCAAACACCAGCCTTTGACCTAAGCAACAGAAATTACAACGCAAAGTTAAAGAGGTGGAAGGCCAGAATAGAAGAATATAATTTTGAATTGATATATAAGCCAAGAAAATCTAACGTGGTAGCCGACGCTCTATCGCGTTTGAAAACACACTTGACTGACTCAGCCAAAGCTAAGCCGGCCCTAAGTGTTAGATCTGACAAATACTGTGCTCATATTGAGGAGGGATCCTCAACTGACACCGCTAGCGAAGGTAGAGATACAATAACCTTAACGGCGGAGGAGGATTGCGAATCAGAAACAGTAACCGCTAGCGAGGGTACTATGCACAGCGCAGAGCAGGACTTGATCCCACATGTAGAGGCGCCGACAAACGTATTCCGCAATCAAATTATTATTAGACAGTTCAAATCGGAAATGATGGCACATATAAGTCCCCATCCTGGTTATGACCATCATGTTGTATCCATGGCGGAAATTGACAAGGAAAACCTTACAAAAATACTGATGGAAAAACTCAGACCTGACTGTATAAATGGTATAAAATGCCTGAATAATATATGTCCTTACTGCAGGAAATCTATTTGGAACATTTTTAGCATTATAAATTACGAGTAACACAACGGACCGTTGAAGATGTAACTTGCCCCAATAGGGTTGTTCTCTGATAGAGGAGGAACACAAAAGGGCTTACAGGAATAGTAGGGAGAATAAATTTCAGTTTTTAGAGAAATATTATTTCCCGAAGATGAATAATCTTGTGAAAAGGTACACAGGAAACTGTGAAATTTCCAAAACAAACAAAGACGATCGACATCCCCCATTGTCGCAGCTTCAGGCTACTCCTATTCCCTCGTATCCGTGTGAAATATTACACATGGATATTTTTTTCCTGCAAAACGAATGCTTCATTAGCGTATTGGACAAATTTTCAAAATTCGGTAAACTTTTCCCTCTTAGAAATCGTTCAGCCTTGCAAATAAGGTAAGAAGTAGTAGAAGCTCTTAATTATTTTTCAACTCCTCGCCTTTTAGTAACCAACAACGAACGTGGCTTCATTAGTCCAATCGAAATAAATGTCATCCAAAAATTCGGTATCAATCTGTATCTGACCCCCGCAGGACAAAGCGAAGTAAATGGCCAGTTTGAGCGATTTCACTCGACCTTGCTAGAAATTTACCGATGCATAAAAGCCGAGTATAGCGACCTGCGCTTGCAGGAGTTAATAACACTATCGGTCGATCGATACAATAACACAATCCACTCTGGTACTAACAGGAAACCTGTGGATATTTTTTTTAATAGAGCGGAAATAATAAATTATAAAAAATTTAAAAACTTCCGACAGAAATTAAACAAGGAGCTAAAAGAAAGCATAAAAAAGAAGCAAAAAGCCACCTTGGAGCGGCACATTGTTAAGCGTCGTGCTTAATAAGGAACATTGTCGTTAATACAGGGTGTTTTTTTTAGAGGTATAGAACTTCGAATTGAAATAAAACACAAGAAAATCTTTTTAATGTCCATCAGTTTGGCTTTATTGGAAGGATAATTTTATGCCATTAACGTTTAAATATGATTTCGGGTATGTGGCCGCCGCGGCTGGCTCGAATAAAGCCAATTCTACAGGTCCAATTTTCAACCACTTTTTCGAGCATATGGGGCCGTATGTTGGCAATAACGCCACGAATGTTGGCTTCTAAGTCCCCTAACGTTTCTGGTTTGTTGGCGTAGACGAGCGGCTTCACATATCCCCAAAGAAAATAATCCAATGGTGTCAAATCACACGATCTTGGTGGCCAATTGACAGGTCCATTCCGCGAAATTATGCGCTCATCGAATGTTTCCTTCAATAAATCGATTGTGACGTGCGCTGTGTGGCATGTAGCGCCGTCTTGTTGGAACCACAACTCATCCACATTCATGCCATCCAATTCGGGAACAAAATAGTCGGTTATCATGGCTCTATACCGGTCTCCATTAACGGTAACTGACTCTCCAGCATTATTTCGGAAGAAGTATGGCCCAATGACTCCACCAGCCCATAGAGCACACCAAACAGTCAGTTTTTGTGGATGTAATGGCGTCTCAAGGGTCTCATGTGGATTCTCTTCACTCCAAATGCGGCAATTTTGCTTGTTGACGTAGCCATTCAACCAAAAATGAGCCTCATCACTGAACAAAATTTTGCGATGAAAATCAGCATCGACATCAATCCCATTTTCGGCCCATACACCAAAACCACGACGCATTGCATGGTCTCGCGGCTTTAATTCTTGCACAAGCTGGATCTTGTAAGGTCGCAAGCCAAGATCTTTGCGCAAAATCTTCCATAAAGTTGATGGACAAAGCTCCAATTGCTGTGCACGGTGGCGAATCGATTCATTCGGGTCCTCTTCAACACTTTGCTCTACAGCGGCAATTGTTTCTTCGGTGCGCACTGTTCGACGTCTCTGCGGATGCGTATTATCACATAGAGTAAACGTAGTGCGAAAACGATCCATGGTTAACCGAATTAATTGCTCTGATGGACGATTATGTCGACCATAAAATGGACGGAGCTTGCGGTAAACTTCGCGAACTGAACCATTATTTTCGAAATAAATTTGCACGATTTGCAAGCGTTGTTCTTTTGTCAACCTGTTCATGATGAAATGGCAAACCAAACTAAATATTAATCACTTGACAGCTGACAAAATGGCCGCCAGTTAAAAAAGTGATGCCAACTTAAAGTTCTATACCTCAATAAAAAACACCCAATATAAGGAACAGACAAATCAATTCGAAAAATAAGCCACTTTACAGAAAGGCAGTTGTTAATAAGAACAATCGATTTACAGTGTCCACAAATACTGGCAAAAAATTTCACAAACGTCAAATGCGAAACTATAAATCCACTGTAACATGGCTTAGCATAAGAAGGTGGAGTTTGTGGGACGACGGCTTATGACGATAATACACCTTACTGTCGTGAACCGTGGTGGGTTTCGTGCCATGAGTAGGTTTCTTGCAATCAAACCATTAACGCTTGAAACTAAAAGGGAAAAAACTAAAAGGAATAAGAAATAAAAATATATCACAGTTATAAAAAAGAAACGAAATTCAAATAAAAAAGCATCAAATACTGTTCAAGAAACATAAAAATGTACATATAAAAAATATATAAAAGTTATAAAAATAAAATATAAAATATATGGGCCCATACTTTAAAAAAAACCCCTTAACTTGCATGCATGCATAGAAAAAGAAATGAAAGATAAAAAAGGGAAAAAAGAAATTAAAAAACAAATATTTAAAGATTTTCAAATATCATTCAAAACTAAATTGAAATAAACTACTGCAATAAAAGAAATTCATTAAGGAACAACAAGCGATCCATGCTGTAGTAAAGGTGCAAAGGGTGTCCATGGCTCAAAGGACTACCATTTGTCATTTACCAGGAAGCATGTGATCGCTTCTTGCTAAAATAAATGTAATAGGAATTTAAGAAATTAAAAGAGGGGGAATGTGGCCTTTGGCTATCGAATAAAAATTTAAAAAATGAAACAAGAACAATTAAAAATGAAAAATAAAGTATAAAAATTATACAAGGAAAAGCATGATTACACTAACCTAGGATAAGAATACACTACTAACGGGAAAATAAAGGGTTAGAATAAATAAGAAATGTGGAACTAGGATGTATTCCCTATACTAACTAGAAACTAACCACTAATACACTAATATTAGAATTAGAAAAACAATACTTATCATTCTAGTCTCATGTGGGTCACTCTAGTGGCCAGGCTGCAAATCTTCGAAAACCATTCGCCACTGGTGACTTTCAAATACGGCAAAGCATGGCTAGTAGATGGCTACTTCAACTTGGTGCAAGTCATCAAACTACACAAGTACGAACGCCTTTTAGGGCAGACGCTGGCAATGTTAAACAAGACCGTGGTTGACGATAAGGAGATGGTAATCGATTTCCATATTAACATGATCTCTTGCCAGTTAGATGTACTTGGGAGTGGGCACAAATGGCATAAACGTTAAATTAACTGGATCAGGTCCGCCTGGAAATGGTTGGGTGGAAATCCGGATGCCGCTGATTGGGACAAGATACTGAGATCACAACAAAGCGTTATCGAAAACAATAATCATCAATATGTAATAAATTAGCGATTATTCAAAACGTCACAGGAAGCCATATCTAAGGTCAATGAAATGATAGAGTGATTTTCAAATAAAATCAGCACAACAAATAACAAAAAAATTAGCAACCAAATCATACATCAGATAATTATGGAGGAGGTAAACGAAATTGTAAGAGCATGCTAGATGGCCAAGGGTGGTATAGTAAACTCTAATGTGCTCGATGGAGAGGAAATCGATCGAGTAATTGACGAAATTACGACACTACCATACTCCAACGAATTGGAAGCTATTGAGTATGCGAAGCCTAAGATATTCACGAATGGGTCGACACTTCTGTATATCCTGTCGCTACCAAAAGTCAGAAAAGTTTAATACAATTATTTAATCGTTAAACCTTCAGTCCGAGATGGAAGAAAGATATACTCGCCTTACAACACGCTACTTATCAATGAACGAGAAATATTTGCTGTTATCGGATAATGCCTTCAGATTAATAATAACACGGTATGTGAGGAGAGATGCTTGAAGAAATCCTCCGAACAAGACTGCGTTCATACGTTGATAAAGGGCGGTGAAGCAAAATGCACGTACGAATCCTGCGACGACAAGATCATCGAACTAATTATGGAAGATACTATATTTTTTTCGCATTTCAAGGGTAATCTATACGGCAATAATACTACTAAGTTGCTGTAAGGAACATACGCTGTTCGCCTTAGCAATGACAAGGAGATACGAATTAAAAACAATATTTACGTGCAATGAATATATTACAAACTCTGCTGAGGTTGTACACGCGCCAACCAAATATTTCAACATGCGAAAGGTGGATCATGTTTCGTCTGCAAATCTGCATGGGAATGGAATGTGGATAATAAAAAGCTGAATTAGCTTAATTATAATTTTAATTTAGTTTTAATAACATTTAGGGGATAGATTTCAGTTCAGTTCAAGTTGAGTGTTGAAGGAATTAAGTCGTAAAATAAATCGTCGTATTAATAAAATAAACACTTGTACTAAATCAGAATAAAAACGTTTTTCATTTAAAAAGTGCACCGGGTCTGTGCACTATAAAAATAATTTTTTTCCAATAAAATAATTAAAAAACTGTAACTTAATCTAAACTATTTTTATTTATTTATTTACACGTACTCAAAAGAGTAATAACAGAAAGCGTTATATTGGTGACCCCGACGATCCCACGATAAATTGATCATTAACTTTACACATTTTTTTTACAAAATTACTGACGGTGAGAATCAAGAGGACAATGTCAATGTTCGTGCAGATCTGGCGTGACAACGTCAATATGGACGCAGTGTCTGCTGTTCGCTTGACTCCACCCAGCATGAATATAACAAACATCGATTCGTACTTTATGTCGTTAGAATTTTGGCTTGCGGCCTCTGGCATACACCGCGACCGAGTGAAACACCATTGCACAAATTCCACCGCAGAAATTATGTGAGTTGCATACAGTAATCGATTCAACTCCCCAACAAAATAAATATGAATACATAAAAGGCAAGTTATTGAAACACTTTCCCGACAGTCAACAACGGCGTCTGCAGCGTGTTTTGTTAGAAATGCCCCTTGTGGACTTAAAACCTTCGCAACTGTTACACGAGATGAGACGGGTTGCAGGAACCGCGCTAAGTGAAAACATCCTAATAGATGGGCTGCACGCCCACCACCACATGCTCAAGCTGCTGTAATTGCATCCAAAGTTGATATCGCTGACAAAACAATTATTGCAGATGCAATTGTCGGTTAAAGTCGCTCCAGATCGAGACCTCGTAGCAAAATAAATGAAGGAAACGATAACCTAAACGCAACTAAATCAACGATGTGCTGGTATAACCGAATATATGGTGAAAAAGTTCGTACGTGTTGAAAACCCTGTACGTTGACATCGGGGAGCAAGAACAACAACAATCAGCAATGAAAAGCTGCTACACAAGCATCAGAAATTGGCGAATTTTCTGGTGCTAACAACTCATATTGCCTCCAGATTATTGATAAAGACACACATATTCGTTACCTTATTGATTGCGGCGCCGACGTATATGTGGTCCCTAAAACAGTCGAGGCATCAAAAGTGCGACCAACACCGCAAACGGGTCCCCAATCAAAGTCTACGGTGAGGCGATAATAAGGGTGAACTTAGGCCTAAGGCGAGAATTTTTATGGACCTTTTTAATTGCAGACGTATGTATACACATTATAGGAGCTGATTTTTTATCCCATTTCGATCTTCTTATCGACCTTAAGCAAAAGAAATTGATCGACAACTCGACGCAGCTCAATTCATTTGGTATTGTTAAATAAATAAAAAAATTCCTCGATAAAAATACTACAATCATCGACACCTTTTGTGGAAATCTTACGAGAATTTTCAAACATAACGCGGCTTGTGCAGCATGGCACACTTGTGCAGTCATCGGTTGTTCACCGTATAGAAACAACAGGATTTCCAGTTTTTTTTCACGCCCACGACGTTTATCGCTGGAAGGCCATCACCACACCGTTTGGCCTATCTGAGTTTGTGTATATGACGTCTGGCCTTAGAAACGCAGCCCAAACTTTTCAGCGCCTTGTACATGATGTCCTCAGAGGGCTTGAATTTTTTTCCCGTACATGGATGACCTATATATAGCATCATCGTCTCCAGAGGAACATCGAGTTCATTTGAGTGGTGCAACAGCACCACTTAGCAATTAATATATCAAAGTGTGAATTCGGAAAATCATAAATTTCGTTTTTGGGACATAAGGTTACGGCACAAGGTATAGAACCTCTCCACAACGCGTTGAAGCCCTTTTAAACATCAAAAAACCAACGCAAGCAAACGAACTGAAACGCTTTCTTGCGCCAATAAATTTTTACAGGCGTTTTCTCCCGCAAGCTATCAAAGTGCAAACACCCCTATTAGACATGATCCCTTGCATCATAAAAAGTGACCGATCACCGTTAATATTGAACGACGAAACAACCAAGGCTTTCGAAGAGTGTAAAATACAGCTCGCTAATGTCACGTTGCTTGCACATCCGGCAAGAGATGCGGAAATTTCCCTCTGGGTCGAAGCCTCCAATACTGCTGCAGGTGCGGCACTGCATTAAATAATCAACGGGGATATTCAGTCGCTCGGATTTTTTTCAAAAAAATTCAATAAAACTCAACTTCGATACAGCACTTACGATCGTGAGCTGACTGCCATGTACTTAGCAGTGGTACACTTTAAATACATGATGGAAAGTAGAACGTGCTACATTTATACGGACCACAAGCCTATGCATTTCGTCAAAAAGTTGAAAAAGCAAATAATCGTCAAGCAAGGCAGCTGGATTATATTGGTCAAATTAAAACGGACATAAGGTATGTAGCTGGAAAAAACAATATCACTGCAGATTTACTTTCACGAATAGCAACAGTCACAAGTCATTCGGCCATTGACTTCGAGGACCTCGCACGCGCACAAGAGACGCATGCAGAGCTCCAAGATATACTTACCGGTAAGTCACCCTACAAAATACAACTCAAACGTTTTGCCATCCCCGGAAGCGAAAGCCATTCCACACAATGATTACGACCGTTCATCACAACCAATTTAAGAGAAAATTTTTTAAAAGCAACGCATAATATGTCATACCCGGGTACGAGGGCAACAGACAGAATTAATGACAACTAGATTCATTTCGCCAAATATTCGTAAAGACGGCATAAACTTTGCACGAAGTTGTATACAATGCCAACGCGCAAAGATTCTACGCCACACAAGATCGAAACTTCAAAAATTCGATTTGGTTGATACCCGTTTTGCACACTTAAATAATGACATAGTGGGACCTTTTCCGCCAAGAGATGGGTTTCGATATTGCCTCACAATAAGAGATATGTAGGTTCATTCGTTGGGCGGTGCCAATACCCATAGTCGATATGTCAGCAACAACATTAGCTCAAGCACTCATAGCAGGCTGGATAGCTCGTTTCGGTATTCCATCGTATATTACGAGTGACCAAGGTGGACAGTTTGAGTCGATTCTATTTCGTGAGTTAACAAAATATCTTGGTATCAACCACCTGCGGACAACGCCATATCATCCTCAAGCTAATGGTCTCATTGAGAGATGGCATAGGACGTTAATGGCTGCAATACTATGCCACGACCAAGATCGATGGACAAAGTTCTTGCCAATTATCTTACTTGGTTTACATACAACATATAAAGAGGATATTAGAGCTTCCCCGGCAGAATTAGTTCTGGGTACTACACTACGCGAGTTTTTCGGCCCACAGACTGAAACGAAGACTTAGACTGAAGTTTTTAGGGGCCTCCGTGAAGCGATGCAAAACATTCAACCAGAGCAAACTGCTTGGCATGGTAAGGAAAAAAATTTTAAGCATCCAGACTTAAACACTTGCTCACATGTATTTCTGCGCAACGATTCAATCCGCCCATCCCTGTCACACCGATATGACGGACCATATCAAGTCGTTCGTAGAGAAGATAAATATTTCAAAATTAAAATCAACGGCAAAGACGTCAACATATCAGTTGATAGACTTATTCCAGCGTATATATCAAATGAACCATATAGCAATCAGAAAGTTATCGTAAATAAACAAGAGCTACTATGCCAACTACTAATAAACCAGAGCATGCATCTAAAAAGAAACCCACAGAAGTGCGCACACCAACAGCAAAAATCACCCAAAGGTCATCAAAAAAACAGTCGATAGTAAAATGCCTTCATCGACTTCAACAACGCGCATTGGACGTCAGGTGTAATTCCCAGTGACATTTTTATGAGCGGATCAGTCTAGCAAGGGGTACTGTTGGCAGCACTGCTCAACTTTTAGATGTGGCAGCACTGCTCAACTTTTAGATGTGGCAGCGCTGCTCAACTTTTATCTGTGGCAGCACTGCTCAACTTTTATATTGCTTACCCTTTTTTCTCTTCTTTCTTGAAACGCTGAAGTAAGCACACGTTTTTGTCCACATCTTAGAAAAAAGTTAAAATTTATTGTTCGGGATAAATGGAAAAGTAAATAAATGAATTGAAGAATCTAAACTATTTTTATTTATTTATTCACACGTACTCAAAAGAGTAATAACAGAAAGCGTTATATACATATCATTACTTTACTACAAGTCAGTATTGGAGTTGTAAAAGCTCCAATGATTGCCGGGATTGAGGATGTTATGACAGGTCAAGACACAAAAGCTTACTCAATGAACCTAAGGGCACAGTCTCAGGTTATGAACGTGATGTTGACGGATTGGGTTGTAATATATACTGTTTCCACCAGTTATTATGCACATGGTATAAATGGTCTCTGCATAGCGAAGGAGACCTACCTCCTGTTTACCTGTTAGTATCCAAAATATAGGAAGTGAAGTTAGTCAGCGATTATAAAGAAGTAAGATGACATACAACTCAAAAATGGATTGTTTCCACTAGATACATGGTAGAATGCTACAACCCAAAATTTTAAGACTCATCAACACTGGCTCAGCAAAAGTCAGCTTCATAGAAAGTAAACACACAATAGAGATTCAAGTGGCAACTTTCGCTGAGGGAGTAAAGTTTAATCCGTTATAATAAGATATTTTTAGAAAAAGTCCTAAACTGCATAAAATTATTGTTAAACAGCTTTATTATATTATATCCAACAAAATTTTGCAAAGGTAATAGTAAATTGTCAAGAATAAAATAAACCCATAATTGAGCGCGGGCAAGGCAAATTGCAAGTTGTGGAAGAAAAAGATAATTCTGTCCAATGTGTTAGATGTTTGTGTACCAAGTTGGACGAACAGCAGTTAAACAACCAAGAAGAGGATTATATATGCCATGTGTGTATCAATGAAAATGGGGGGAACATGTCAAACGAGTTAAATGCTATAAAACCACAGCTGATAAAATTGAACCAGCTGGATGCATTACAAGAAGTTTGAGGATGCTTAGTTTATTGGGAAAAATAAATGTTCGAAAGGGAAGATGTTTGTAGCTAAATTTTACTCCATACTTTCGAGGCAGAAAGTAATGACATCAAAGGTTTGCTTGGTAAGGAAACCTTCATCCTGATAATTAATGATGACAAGTCCTCAAAATCTGCTGGGTATCAAACAGTTTATGCTGCAAATGGACAAAGTGTATGCATAAATTAGTGAATTGTCAAAGCTCAAACTTATGAAGAGCGCTGATGGATGATCAACGTCTGTTAGAATCAACTAAAAGTAAATCAAGAAAGTCTAATCGGTTTATGCGGAAAATTGTAGAGGATTGTGATGAAGATAATGGGAATGATACGCATGTGTAATCATCGTTGACAGTGTTTATTTTTTATATTTTTTATTATATTTCATAATTTTTTTTTCTATTGCTGCATATTAAATAAAGTTTAACAAGTTTAAAATATTAATATATAATTTTGAGTAACTCTCGACGATCATTTTGTATTCAGTAAGCTTGACTTAAGAACGAATTGGCTGATTTATATAAAATACCACGCTACGATAGTATTCATTGAATGATCATCTAGTTTTTGGAAAGCCTTTAAAAGTCATGTTCATAATAAAGATCAAAAAGATCAACCGTTTGCGCATTTTCCATGTATTTTGATTGGGGATTCAAATCTAGATTTTTTGGAGGCATCGGCTGCTGCAGAGTTCAAAGCAATTATTGAATCGTATGACTCTCAAAATCGTAAAAAAATTGTTACACGACCTGCTGGTAGTACTTCTAGAGATAACAGACTTGTGGAAAGATGAAAGTTTGGCTGACTTCATAAACGCATGTTGCTTTGTAGTAATACATTGCAGCGTATTCCTAAATGCAACCATAAAAATTTTTACAATGTATTTTGTTCCTATTTGCATCACTGTTGTAGTTAATACGCAAGAAAAAGCAAGAAAAGCATCCAAAAAAATGTAGATGCAAAATGAATACAACACGAGGTACAATGGCGACGCAGAAGATGAATAAGCGGTTTTCTTATAATTTAATATATTTCTATGTTCACTTATTTATCTTAATTTTTTCTTAAAGTAAAAAAATGGTTTTTGTGTGAACCATTTAACAATAATAAAAACAGAAGTTTCTAAGAAATTAAAATTAATTAGCTTAGTAAAAAAATTTAGTGCATCAATTGTTTGAACAAAGCCTTGTTTTTGGTATCCTTTTTGGTACCCGTGTTTCTTCTTGCAGTAAAATATGCTCTTCTGCCATTGTTCGCTTTATTATGAATGATATAATGCAAATAAACGTTCCTAAACGATGTCACGGTTGCAAATCAAGTATGCAAAGTATTAAAAAAGCATATACACAATGTATCCACTTGGTATTAATACTGAATTGATACATTGTAAATATACATTTAGGAAGTCAGCCTTTAATATCATTAATAAAACTAAAAAATAACCTTTTAAGAGCGAGAGAAAGGAAATTCAATGTAAATCTGGACGAAACATCTAAACGAATTTGTAAAATAAGTAATAAAAAACTTTAAGAGAAGTAATGAAAAATGAGAAGCAATTATTATCAAGACAATTTAGAGGATATAAGGAGTGATCCTAAGAATTGCTGGCAGTTCTTAAATGAAACACTTGGTAAAAAAAAGTCTGAAATAAAGTTGAAAGATCATCAAGGAAATGTTATATGTCAGGATGATACGAAATTTATTCCATACACGATTTAAAGCAATGTATGATTTTCCTTCCAGGTGAAAGTTAAAATGATTTTAGATCGCTTGGATGCCATTATAACACATTTAGGCTTCGAGAAACAAATATTTCGACAAAATTAATTAATTAATGTGCAAACGAACTGGTTTCACATATCACATTTATTTTTAATAGTTCAATCAAATGTTCGTCTTCCTGAGTTATTGAAAGTCCAAAAGATTATTCCGATTGCATATAAAATATCTGCAGATACATTAGAGAAATATCTCCCAATAGCACTTTAGTTTAAAAAAACTATTTATTTTTCCAATTAATTATAAAAAATATATTTTACATACAAGCAAAAAGAAATATAGAATAAACCGGGAAGTGATTTTAAACAAAAGGTGACGGTGTTATTATTGTAAGCCGGCAGTAGATTTGAAAACGGCAAGTGACAATCGATAGTTGACTGTATTTATTTTTTTATTATTAATATAAATAACATTCACAACTGGCACAGTCGTTAGGATTCGTGACGCGGGTGAGCCTTAATTTTTTTTTGTGTTGGCAATGATATCTGTCAAACATATTCATTATACATCAAATCATCGAATTTTGTACCAGGAAATGATGATTTGCGGAAGGCATTAATTTTTGTTTTCATTCGAAGAAAATTGCAGCAGAGTAACATCGAATGCTTGTCGAGGCATATGGTGATCATGCTCTATCAGAAGCCACATGCAAAAGATGGTCTCGATGGTTCAGATATAACGATTTTGATGTGAGATACTGTGAAGATCGTGGAAGAACGTCAAAACAGTTTGAAGACGCCAAATTACAAACAATGTTGGAAGAAGATGACACTTTGAGTCCGAAGAAAATGGCAGAAACATTGAATGTTGCACAACAAACAATTTTTTACATAATGATAAACCCATTATCGCATAATGATTAACCCACATCGTGTTTTTCAACATGACAATGCACCTGCACACAAAGCAAAACCGTTTCTGGATACAATCAAAGCATTATGCTGGAGCTGCTAACCCACCCGCCGTGTTCACTCTTGATTAAGAGGACCGCAAAGAAGAAAAATAAAAAAAAAATAAAATAAAAAAAACATATTAGAATATATGAAAAAGTGGAAAATAGAATTTAGTACGGTAGGGAAGACAGAAAATGTTAATAGTTGCTCTTACAACCTAATTTGTAAATAAACGCTAAGCTAAGTATAAGATATGGTATTCCTACATTTATTGTACTATTCTTAATATTCACTGTCTGGCAGCGCCAAAAGTATGGAATTAGTAATAAGTATATTGAGAGGCAGTCGTTAATAAAATAGCCGATGAAGCACATATGTACATATAAACGGAAAGATTTGAGTTTTCTTACAACATCAGAAGTGGGATAGAATCATGATGCCCTCTGATGCTTATAGCCTTAACAGACTCACGGTGAGACAATTGAAAAATTGGCTGCGTTCTATTGGCCTCAAAAATGACAGGAATAAGAAACAGTTAATAATGCGGTTGCTGAGATGGGTGCAGTTGACAATGAAAATAGTAGTGGCGAAATTAAAAACAAAAACTTGTTGGTCAAAGACAGCCGAAATGTAGAAACTGGCGAGTATAGTGAAAGTCTAAGCGACACAATTAAAATTGTAAAGCACATACTTACATACTTACAAGTAAACTGCAGAATGCTTTTGAAGTTTTTAGAAAATATATATTTATTAATTTTATCGACCTTATGGTATGTCATATATTAATTTAAGTAAAACTTCTTTGTTTTATTAAATGTCATTTTCTATTTTTTATTCAATATTTCGATCACCATCGGTTTTCTTCATCAGAAATTTGAGTAAAGCCATCTTTTTCTTTTAAAATCAAAAAGCGTAAGCCTAAAGAGCCTGAATAAAAATAACCTTTTTATGGTTTTTTGAAAATTGAATATAAAAATTAACCCTCACAAATGTAAATTTTTTAAGCCTGAAGTAACTTTTTTAGGACATAAATGCACATCTAAAGGACTGCTTCCTGATGACGATAAAATTAAAGTAATCCAAAATTATCCAGTGCCGAATGATAAGGACTCAGTAAAGAGCTTTGTGACTTTTTCAAATTATTACCATAGATTTATTAAAAATTTTGCAACAAAAACAGTACCATTAAAATATCGCACTAGGAAAAAGGTAGATTGTATTTGGGATGATGCATCCCATACAGCTTTCGAAACTTTAAAGTCAAGATTAATGTCTCCAGCCTTATTGCAATATCCAGATTTTACAAAAAATTCATAATATCCGTAGATGCTTCAAAAACAGGATGTGGTGCAGTCTTGAGTCAAAATTTCGACGGAAAAGACTTACCCATTTATTTTGCTTCGAAATCTTTTAATAGAACAGAACAAAAGAAAGCAACAGTAGAACCAGAGCTTCTAGCAATTTATTTTGCAATTAAGCAATTTAGACCATACATGTATGGCACAGAATTTACCGTTAGATCGGATCACAGACCTTTACTTTATTTATTTAATTTAAAAGGCCTCTCATCGAAGCTAACCAGAATAAGATTAGACTTATCTGAATACAACTTACAATTGAATTCATTAAAGAAAAGACAAATGTAGCAGCAGATGCACTGTCTCGGATTGGCCAATTAGCAAATACAAAAAAAGACATTTTTGTCGTGAACACGCGTGGAATGTCAAAGCAGAAAAGGTCGAAACAGTAGAAGAAATTGTTAACGTAGATAAAATACCAATTTATGACAAAATTTCACATAATTTTTCCAAAAAGATACCTAAAATTAGATCCGAAATTTTTTATAACAATGATATATGTATTAACAAAAGTCCGCATCAACATATACCAAAAATTTAAAGTTATACTATCTTTTAATATGTATATTGATTGAAAACGAAACAATGAATTTAGATGAAATGCTTTCGAGGATCCAAATGGATGCCGTCAGTTGTAATATTCGTATAATAGAATGGCCAAAAGATGATATATTTTTCACAATCTGTAGCATTCAGAAATTAAAAGACCATGGCATACAAGTTTTGAGAAAAATAGAAATTGTATTAACAGATCCCATGGAGCAAGTACTTGATAAAGAAAAAAAAGAAAGGTTAATGAATATTTATCACAATGACCCAATCTTAGGAGGACATTGTGGCCGAACAAAATTATATGCAAAATTAAAAACTAAGTATTTTTGGAAAAATATGTCTAAAGATGTGGCGAATTTTGTAAGAAACTGTGAGAAATGTAAACTAAATAAAGTAAAACTAGGCAATAGACAACAGATAGTTTTGACACTAACCCCAACTAAGGCGTTTGACTTAGTTGTCTTAGACACAATTGGTCCATTAACGGAAACGAAATATGGAATTAACTATTTACTGCATCCTAATATAAGTTAATGTAAATATTAATCAAAAATAAAATAAAATAATTAAAATCAGTTAACGCAAACATATATCAAAATTAAAGTAAAATTATTTTTTTTTTTGGAAAAAAAGTAAAGCAAAATAAAATTACTAAAAAGCAGACATTTTACTGACATTTTATTGACATTTTACTAAAAATCTTTTTTAATATTTCTTTGGAATAAAGTGCAACGACTTATTAAAAATCGTTTTATATTTCCTAAGAAATAAATTATGCAAAACCAATTATCACGCCACTTTCAAAATTTATTAGAATACGCAAAAATATAAAATATAAATATTATAAAATATAAATTTTTTTTAGTTTACTTCAATAAAGTGCGGTCACGTTTACCGAAGAAAAAAATTTTTATTTTTTTATGTTCTTAATGAAGAACAAACTTAACTGGCGCCCGAGCAAATGAAATCGGGTATCCCTTAAAAACAGAAAAAAATGTTTTAAAAAGGAATAACGGAATCTACCGCGCAAAAAGTCCTTAAGTAGCACAGCGCGTAGTCAACGTTAAAACCCGCGAAAAAAAAACAAAAGCCCTCAAGTAGTGCGGTTCCACAAATTTTTATAGTGTAAACCATAGTAGAAAACATAATTTTTCAAAACCTAAGTGATTGCAGCGAATTTAAGTTAAAGTGATTTCTTAATAAGAATTTAATAAGAAAAAGAACCAGACTATTAAAAGAACTTAATAAAAATAAAAGTTTATATACTGAAAAATAAAAAAAAAAATTAAAAACAATCTGAAAAATAACCTGAAAAAGAAGGAAAAAAATAACATAAACTGTGCCACATATTTTTTTCTCTCTCCCCATACAACAAAATAATATAAAAAGCCTTAAAAATTCTGATTCAAAATCAAAAGAGTGGGAAGCCATCAATAAAGGGAGAAATCTAGAAAACTATCAGGAGGAAGCGAGAAAATCAAGGAAGCTATCAAGAAATGTTTGAAGAGAAAATCGTGATAGAAACGGCCCCTTAGTAGCTAAGGCAAAAAGGTAGCATATCGTGCTGGCCATCTATCCACACGAGGTATTTTTAGAAATAAGCTAAGATTTTATATATATGTGTAATTACAAGAGATCAAATTAAAAAAATATATGTATATGTATATAGATTACAATTTAAAGTGAAAATATTTTTTAGAACATTTTTATTAAAAAATCATATTACAAAAGATTAGAAGAAAAAAAGGTATTTTTTAAAAAAGATAATAATAAAATAGACCTGCTGTCCTTCCTCAAGGTAGGAACCGGTTGCCTAATGCGCAAATTAGTCTAGATGAGCTAAACACACTGATTTCTAATATTGCGACGGAAGTATTTACTAGACAATGACCACAATTAATTCAAGAGACGCTTAATCCTAACGCAGGACCAAATATAGTTAGAGACCAAGAAATCGGGGAACGATTTAGAAATAATCTATCAGATTTTGATAAGATTCCCGATATTGTTAAGTGTCTGTGGGAAATTTCTAGGAATCAGGGCGAATTTAACTCATGGAAGAAGAGTGTAGAACGTGTTCTACAAATTTACGATAGCATGAAGCGCACGCCAAGGTATTATGGTATATTGAATACCATTAGAAATAAAATAGTTGGAGAGGCTGATATAGCTCTCGAATCGTACAACACCCCTCTAGATTGGATAGCTACTTCAAGATGCCTGTCTCTGCATTACGCAGACAAGAGAGATCTGGCGCCTCTCGAGTATCAGATGACCTCACTTATACAAGGCAGGTCCTCTGTGCAGGATTTCTACCAACGGGTATATATACATTTTAATAATCCTCAGCAGAAATTCGTTTCGGACAGACGCTTTAATTTTCAATCACAACCAACCCCTAGACAGCAAGGTCCTAAACCACAACCTACCCCAGAACCAATGGAGGTAGACGAAAATCTACGCACTAGGAGAATTGACTATATGAACAGACCGCGTCCTAATTATACTAGAGATAGACCACCGCCATCAGTTACCCAACCACAAAGAAAAATTGCTCGTAATTTTCACCTCGATGCCGAGTGTCAGCAGTACGGCAAAGCTTCAAAAATCAGATGAAGAAGAAGGACAAACCTTAGACGATTATCTAGATTCCAACCAAGATCCCCAGATGCTGGGCAACCAATATATGGAATTTAATGATATCAATTTTTTAGAAGACTAAGCTCTTCGTTGCCTTACATAGAATTCACAACGAAGAGCGGCGAAAATCTCAAAATCCTGACCGACAACGGGTCAACAAAAAATTATATTCAACCACAATATGTCAAAAACCCTCTAGTAAATAAGAACGTTTTTTATGCAAAATCGGTAGCAGGTGATGTTGAAATTAAAGAACACGCCTTCGCTAACTTATTTAATATTAAAGAAAAAATAAAATTTTACCTAATGCCAAACTTTAAAATCATTCAATGGTATATTGGGGAATGAAACGTTTAGGCAGCTCGATGCTGTTGTTCACGTGAATAAAAATTTTATACAAATAAAAAATGGTATGAAAATAAAAATGAAGCAACTTAAATCCCACGCTCCTTTGAACTCAATCGAAATACAAGATAATCACTTGACTCCAACGCAAAAGGAAAAATTGGGTACGATTGTGGAAAAGTACGCGAAATTGTTTGCCGACTCACCTATTTATACTAGGTTTTACCCATACCCTGTTGCGTTAAATTCCGAAATTGAGAAACAAATTGATAAACTTTTGCAGGATGGGATTATAAAACCATCACGTTCTCCATATAACTCTCCAGTACGGATTGTTAGTAAAAAGCCTGATTCGGTGGGAAATAAACAATACTAATCGACTACCGAAAACTAAATTCTGCGACAATTTCTGACCGATATCCGATACCGGAAATTAATGTCGTCACTATGCAATTACGCGAAAATAATTTCTTCACTGTAATTGATCTAAAGAGCGGATTTCATTAAATCCCTCTGAAACTAGCCGATTACGAAAAAACCGCTTTTTCCGTTTATAACGGAAAATATGAATTTACCAGACTACCCTTCGGTCTGACGAACGCTCCGAAATCAATTGGCTTTTATTTGAGGAATCCTAACAACATCGCTCCTAAAAGGGGAGGAAAGTAGAATTTCAGAAAAAAGAAAAAATCTTCCCTCATCCCAATAAATTTTAACTCGGAAGTTAAAGAAGCATTCAACAAAATAAAAAATTCTTTGGTATCCGAAGACATATTACTAGCGCACCCTGATTTCACCAAAGACATGGAACTCGCAACTGACGCATCAAAATATGCTTTAGGAGCAGTTCTTTCACAGAACAACAAACCGATATTCTTCATCTCAAGAACTCTTAGCAAGGCAGAGGAACACTATGCCGCTAATGAAAAAGAATTCCTTGCTATAATATGAGCACTAAATTCATTTCGAAATTACTTATACGGACCAGCAAATGTTAAAATATTGTGTTCCCTACTTACCACAGACACACCATTTCTCAACCTCACTTTAACGCAGAAAATTTGGTACAAATTTTGAAAAAATTCCATTATCCATCAATCATAAATTGCGTAAAAGCATCTGAATCAACCATAGGAATAATTCAAGAAATATTTTCAGACCATCTCCGAAATTACAAAATAAGATTTTCTAACAAGCAAGTTAGGGACATTAAAAACGACCAAGAACAGGAAGAAATCATCCTGAAAATTCATAAACGTGCTCACAGAAGTGCAAGGGAGAATAAATTACAAATTCTAGAAGAATGTCAAGGAAAATTAAAACCTCATAGAAAAGTGTATCGTATGTAAAGAAAATAAATACGATCGTCATCCACCAAAACCCCAGATCCAACCAACACCCATTCCGCAATTCCCAGGGCAGATAGTTCACTTCGATATATTCTTAGTTGGAAAAGAACTAGTACTTACAGCAATTGATAAATTTTCTAAATATACAATATACTCTTCCCGATCTGGTTTTAATAGTGGAATTGAAATTTTGTGCTACTATTTCTTTTTATATTTAGCTGATAATTTGTTACCTATCCTTTTGTTTATTTAAACAGAGACTTCATCTCCCTCTACTTCCTTTGGGGGAGTTCTATTTGCATTATGATATTCAAGATCTTATATTTGTTTCCTTTCTAATTTTTTATTGTTTCTTTTCTTTCTTTAGCTAAAAGTTCGGTATTCGTACTAACGCGCCTCCCAAAAAATGCTTCAATTGGTTTTTCCCCGTTACCGTATGGATAGATTGGTTGTACTCATTTACAGATCTCTCTAGGAGTTCATGGAATGATCTGTGTATTTTTTCGGTTTGCAAACAACGCATTATTTCTTGCAAGGTTGAGTGAAAACTTTCTAGTTATTTGGCCATTAGAGCAACTTGTGTAGGAAGCGGTTTTGAATATTCGTATACCGAATTCGTTTTCAATCATAAATTTGATGGATTCTGAGTTAAAGGACTTCTCGTTATCAATTATGAGGGTTTCTGGAATGAGTGCGTAGAGAATACCTCTAAGCGGTTGCCTAATGTCTACGGCCGCTTTAGATTTTATAGGTTTTGCTATAGTATAGTTCACAAAAAAAAAAAAAAATATTAAGTAATCTTGAATATTCCGTGATGCATGCTACACAATTAATAAAATTTTATTTTTAGGACAAAATGAAACTTCTTACAATCTTTATGTGGATACTAATGATAAACGGACAAGCAACTTATCAATACAATTAATAAAAATTATATATTACTCAGTGCAAGAATAGATAACCTTCACATAAATTCCAAATCCAAAAGAGGACTTTTTAATATCGTAGGAAAAGGCCTAAAAATAATCGCAGGAACCATGGACAGCGACGACGAACAGGAAATACGTGTAGCCATATAAAAAATACATGACAATGAACAGGATACTGACAGAACAATTAATAACTTAAGTCTTGGAAACAATCTCATGAGTGAACAGATTAATAATTCAATTCATTCAGCACATACATATGTATATAGAATTAACTTTTGAACAATCACGTCGAAGATATTGGGCGAATAATTTTTTCTTGTAAGTTAGGCGTTATTCCCGCTGATATTCTGACACAAAGGAACTAGATTTAATTACAGACTTCGATAGTTATAGTGACATAAAATTTTTTGTACTTTTTCAAAATAACAACATCATCTTAACATTACTCATACCCCAATTTTCTTCTAATATTTTGTCAAAAATAAAATTTGAGCCGCTTCCAAATATTCAAAATAAATCAATTGTATTAAACGAAACAGAAATATTGGTTGATAGCAATATAAATAAAATAATATCATAAAATGCCTATCAAATATTTTAGATTTTAAGGAAGCTCAATGCAATCTTGAAAGTTCAGATAAAACTGAATTACAGAAATAATTCAAGGATTAATCATATTTAAGAACTTCGAAGGAATTATAACTCATGACTTATGTTAATGTTAATTTCAGGATATATGATACACTTGTTTTACCTAATATGATTGCAAAAATTACAGATAATAATAATAATAATACAAAGCTTAATTTAAAACTTGAAAATTTATATATTAAACAACTGCAGCATGAGGATAACATTAAAATATTAGCAAGTAAGAACAAAAATACACATGTAATTAGTTTAAGTGCAGATGTGGCAATTATAATTCTTTTTCTTATAACACTTATAATAATTCACAAGATTAAGCGGAAATGGTACGTATTGTCAAAACCACAAATAACCACGGGCTATATCCTCGACTTAAGAGTGGAGGAGTTAATGTAAACATTAATCAAAAATAAAATAAAATAATTAAAATCAGTTAACGCAAACATTTATCAAAATTAAAGTAAAATTATATTTATTCTTGGAAATAAAGTAAAGCAAAACAAAACTACTAAAAATGCAGACGCTTACATTGACATTTTACTAAAAAGCTTTTTTAATATTTGTGGCAGCCCCTTTCAATCGTCGAGTGAAAATAAACAGGCTGGCAACTCAAACAAGAAGGCAAATAGAAGAAAACGAATTCTTATTCCAAAAGTAGTCTTTGCAACCACAGCAGTAGCTAAACAACCACAGCAGTATCTAAACAATTCTAATAAAAGAAATACAATTGTTAATTAAAAATAATTAAATAAATGTCTTATAAATAGTTTTAAGTGTTAAGAACTACAAGTTTTATTCAACGTCTTAGCACAAACAACTATATGTATATTCCTTTGGAATAAAGTCAACGACTTATTAAAAATGGTTTTAAATTTCCTAAGAAATAAATTATGCAAAATCAATTATCACGCCACTTTCAAAATTTATTATAATACGCAAAAATATAAAATATAAATATTATAAAATATAAATTTTTTTTAGAGTATTAAGTTTACTTCAATAAAGTGCGGTTACGCTGACCGAAGAACAAACTTAAATTATACAAAGACATTGATATTTATATATTTACCCATATGTAATGATCATTATCAATATATTCTTAACCTTTTATTTCTTATATATTTATGTTAAAAAAACTATGTATTGCAGAAAAGGAATAACAGGCAAGTACCAAATATCACGTACCCAATCTTTTATTGAAGTTTGTTCTTATTTAAATTTGTACAATAAATTTACTTCTGTTTTAAGAGTTGGCGGAACAAGACAAAATAATTTTAAAGTGGTTCTAGCTTTTATTTGTGAAAAATTAAAATAAAAATATTATTGAATTCAGTGTTTTATTTTAAATAAAATAAAATAATAGTGAGGCGCTCTTAAAACTTGTAGAGTTTTGCCGTAACAATAAGTGTAAAGTATCTTCTTAAATTTCTATTTACCACATGTGTGTATTATTTATTACATGTGTGTATTTTTCCATAAGAAAGTTGAACTAAGCAGGCGTTTTTATATTTGTCGCGTTCTAAAAAAATTCTTTTCCGTTTTTCTTCGAAAAATAATTTGAAAATAAATATGTATATATAAATTTAAAATCAAACTGTTAAATAAATTTATAAAATGGATACACCACCAGATGGGGGTGGTGGATCCAAGCCGCCTATAATGATAGATAACAATAACACTCTGGAAATTACAACTGCTAGACCTAAATTTCTTGTAATGCCAAGAGTTAAAAGTGATAACAATCTGTCTATGGTATCACCTTTCCTAACTAAGATGGTAACATAGTGTTGTTGAGGGTGAAGTTGTAAGTTGCAACAAATTTAGAAGTGGAATGATTCTGATAAAAATAAAAAATATTTCGCAAGCAACCAAATTAATAAAATTATGTTCATTCTCGTCTTCCATTGAAGTGGAAGTATCCGAAAACAACACTTTGAACTACTAAAAAGGCGTCATATACTCAAACGATTTGCAAGGAATACCCAAAGAAGAAATTCTTGAAGAATTGAAGAAACAAAATGTATGTAAAGTAAAAACAATTAAAGGGAAATCCGCTCAGAATAGCCTTGGAGAAACTGGTTTGATTATTCTAACCCTTAATACAATCACATTACCAAGTGGAATTTACATTTGCTATAAAAAGTGCAAGTCAGAACATATGTTCCCTAACCTCTGCAATGCAGAAATTGTCTCCGGCACGGCCACATTGCAAGAACATGCAAATGTATTAAATTATGATGAAATTGTTCACAAGAATTTCATACAAGTGAGGAATCTGAAGTACAATGTTATTCAACAAAATCTTGCATTAACTGCAAGGAGCAAAACAAAGATGCAAATCATGCTTCTACTGATAAAACAAAATGCCCAATATTTCTTATGGAAAGGGAAGTACAATCTATTGTTGCACTTGAAAAACTCTGTAAAAAAAGAGCTATTAACTTATATAAAGAACGCCACACAAATTTCAACCAATCATATTCATTTGTTTCATAAAATCCATCAACATCGAATGGCACACTTTCCCAGCAAAATATTAATTCACAAGAATTGTCTAAAAATGACAATAGCGTTAGAAAAATATTTACCAAAAACAAATCTCCACTAACAAACGAAATCCCTTCACAACGAGTTTTAAAAGACTACTCATCAGACATAGATTTAACGGAAAATGGGGCTAATGATGTATAACTAATAGTTTATAATATCATGCAATACAAGAAACCCATATTCTTTCGTTAGCAAATATGCCTATTCCTATCAACTATAAATTTTACACAACAAACTCATCAACTACTAGATGTGGAGGAGTGGCTTTCTCACTCCATGATTCTGTGGAACACAAAGTTATTCCGCTATGGAAAGATATTGACAACGTTTGCCTAGAAATAAAGTCAGGAATTAAATTTAAAATAGTTTGCGCATATATTCCACCACAATTCAGACTACAAGTAGTTAACCTAGATAATGTATGTATTTAGAAACCTCAATACACCATGCGTTATAATAGGTGACTTTAATGCATGGCATTGATCTTGGAAAACTAACAATTGGAAAGCCAAAAACAACTTATTTGGCAGCGATCATTTCCCCATTACAATATCAGCTCACTACCAACAATTGTCTTACACGCAGATTTCACATAAACCTATTTTCAAAACTCAACAGGCTGATTGGGTTAAATTCAATAAACTTTGCTCTAAAACTAAAAGGGAAAACAACAGTCAATGAAGTTAATAAAGAAATACGAAATATTCGCAAAATAATTATTTCAGTTTTAAACTATTCCATTCCAGGCGGAGATGAATGCTATTCGCAGGAAATTAAGACAAGATTCGAGCATATTTTCCATGTTAAATTCCAGGTAAGTCAGTCAAATGCATTTGTATAAGTTAACTCAAACAAAGTTAACGAACTCTGCAACTTACTTTCTTACCATTTATTTTTTGTTATTGCAATGAGGAAATGCTAAATCAGCGTCTACAATAAATTACAAATATTGAAGTTAATTCTTAGTAATAAAATCACGCCACCTTACATTTTTGCAAGTATTCAAAATAATTCTTATTAATATATTTTTGCCAATAATCAAAATAATTCTTAGTAATAAAATCACGCCACCTTTATATTCAAAATAATTCTTATTAATATATTTTTGCCAATAATCAAAATAATTCTTAGTAATAAAATCACGCCACCTTTATATTTTGGTAATTTTAAATTAATATAAATTAAGCATGATTGTAAACTATTTTTGAGCTGTTCTTTGGTTTTAATAAAGTGAGGTCATTCTGACCAAAAAAATATTTTTTTAGGACTTTCAATAGTTAAGTCCATAACTGGCGCCCGAGCATTTTTTAAAAATTAAAATCTGGTGTATAGGTACCCGAGTAGGTCAGCAAAAGGGATGGTATTATGTACCAGCCTCCACCAGTACAAAGTGCAAATCCGTAAAGGACAACTACAAAATTAAACAATCCGTAAAGGATGAGTGCAAATCCGTAAAGGACAACTACAAAATTAAACAATCCATAAAGGATGAGTGCAAAACCGTGAAGGACAAGTGGAAAAATTAAAAATCAGGTGGATAAATAAAAAATTCCAACATACAATTCTAAAAAAAAAAAAAAAAAAAAAAAAAATAAAAAAATAAAAAATCCTTAGAGTGCTGGAAAAATCCTTACAGTGCTGGAAAAAATCCATTACGAATAAAGTAGAACGGTGGAAAATAGAAGTGACCATTAAAAATTAAAATATAACTTTATGAAATTAAAAAAGTGACTCAAAAATTTAAATAAAAAGTGTCCTTTGAAAATTAAAAATTACTCTTGAAAGTAGCTACGCCAAAACGAATAGTGTTTCATAGCTGCCAAAGAAAAATTAAAATTGTATACATGCTGCCTGAAGACACACAACCAGAAGAAATCAAGTTTAAAGGAGTATCATCTTTTGGAGTACTACATATAGCTGAAGAAGCAAAAACACCAGCGGAAAGTATAGACAACACCAAGAAGGAAATATCTTATAGAGTAAGGTACATATTAAAAACAAAAATTTATAATTCTAAAACTAAAACTTATAAAAAATTATATGATCTAGAAGCCTCTGGGCAGTAGAAATTTTGTTAATAATTTAGAAAAACTATAAATAAAGAAAAATGTCCAATCCAAGTAATCTGGTTAGGCCTCCTGTCCTTAACACTGAAGCGCAAAATGCTTCAAGGAGTACTGCAAATGCGCAATTGAGTATAGAAGACCTAAGGGGTCTAATAGCAAATATAGCTCTTGATGTTTTGACACGCGAAGGACCTCAGGTTGTGCAAGCAACCTTAAATCCTGACGCAAACCTTTGCAACGTATCGGACCAACAGATAGAGGAAAGGTATAGGACAAACTTAGGCGACTTAGACAAAATACCGGATGTTGTGAAATGTCTTAAAGACTTTTCAGGACATCCAGGAGAATTCAACTCTTGGAAGAAGAGTGTAGATCGAATTTTAGCCATTTATGAACCATTAAAAGGCTCACCTAAGTATTACGGTATACTTAGTGTAATTAGAAATAAAATAGTAGGAAACGCGGACATAGCATTAGAATCATACAATACCCCACTAGACTGGCCGTCAATCGCAAAATGCCTCACAACTCACTACGCCGACAAACGAGACCTATCGACTCTAGAATACCAAATGACCACCATATCGCAAGGAAACAGGTCAGTTCAAGAATATTATCAACAGGTTTACACCCATTTATCACTTATGTTGAACAAACTAGGATGCATGGACATGAGTAATGAATCCCTGCACATGTTGACTCAGTCTTACAGGAATAAGGCATTAGACACGTTTATTAGGGGATTAAACGGTGACTTACCTAAGCTTTTGGGTATGAGGGAACCGGTTAATCTTCCCCAAGCATTACATTTGTGTCTAAAATTAGAAAACCAAAACTTACGTACATCACATGCTTATAGTTCAAGGAGGTTTCAATCTGTTCAAAAAGGTAACACAGCTCAGTCAAGACGACCTTTTTATCTCGAAATCGCACATTTTCCGCAAACACACCAACCACGACAACAATTCTCCAATCAGTGGGAACAAAATAGAGCAACCCCACCTCGTCCACCCAAGCCTCAACCACGTTCAGAGCCAATGGATGTGGATTCCAGTATGCATTCCCGTCGAATAAATTACATGAACAGGCCGAAACAACATCAGCACTTTGGGAAAAGGCCGCAACAATTTGGATACACACAGCAAAACAAAAACCAAAGGACTTTTCACATCAACACATCGTCAATAAGAAGAGATCAAAGTAGGGACGAAGATAAGCAGTTCGGTGAACCGACTGACATACATTTTTTAGCATGATTAGCTCTTCGTTACCATATTTCGAAGTTAGGACGGAGAGCGGACGTATTTTAAAATTTTTATTGGATACAGGTTCAAGTAAAAATTATGTTAAACCAGAATTAGTAAAAAAAACGTATACCTAATAAAAATCCATTTTTTGCGAGATCAATCGTAGGTGATATAAGAATTTGTGAGCACACATTCGTCAAACTTTTTAAATTAAATAATAATATAAAATTTTACCTAATGTCCTCTTTGGAAACATTTGATGGCATTTTGGGCAATGATACCCTAAGAGAAATAGGAGCAGTTATTTTTACCAGCGAAAATATCATGACACTTAAAAACGGTTTTAAAGTAAGTCTCAAGCAATTACCGACACAGAGTGTAAATACAATAAGAATTAGAGAAGAAAACTTATCAGTTGAACAGAGAAAAGGAATGAGGAAAATCGTAAATACGTATGCTAAGCTTTTTGCGGAACCTGATGAAAAGCTTACGTATACTACGAAAGTAGTGGGCGAAATTAGAACCACGACAAACTCGCCTGTTTACACAAAGTTTTATCCTTACCCCGCTTCACTAAAGTCCGAAGTGGAGGGTCAAGTGGAAAAACTTTTAAAAGACGGCATTATAAGACCATCTAGGTCCCCTTTCAATTCTCCAGTTTGGATAGTCCCGAAGAAACCGGACTCAGCTGGAAATAAACAATACCGAATGGTTATAGATTACAGGAAGTTGAATACAATAACAATTCCTGATAGATACCCAATCCCGGAGATTTCAGAGGTTATCTCTCAACTAGGCAATAGTAATTTTTTTTCCGTGCTCGACTTGAAAAGTGGTTTTCATCAGATTCCACTAAAAAAATCTGATACCGAAAAAACTGCATTTAGTGTAAACAACGGGAAATACGAGTTTACCCGTCTACCATTCGGCCTAAAGAACGCGCCATCAATTTTTCAGCGCGCCCTTGATGACATCCTACGAGAATACATAGGGAGATGTTGCTATGTTTATATAGATGATATCATTATCTTTAGCCGCTCAGAAAATGAGCATTTCGAACATTTAAAACATATTTTTAGAGCGTTAGAAGAATCTAACATGAAGGTGCAATTAGACAAATGCAACTTTTTCAAAAAAGAAGTTGAGTTTTTAGGTTACATTATTACACCTCTCGGAATAAAAACTAACCCAGATAAAATTAAAGCCATAGAAAATTTTCCAGAACCCCAAAATCTTAAAGAACTTCGCAGCTTTCTCGGCATGTCAGGGTATTACCGACGATTCATTAAAGACTACTCCAAGCTTGCGAAACCCCTGACAACGCTTTTAAGAGGGGAAGGAGGACGTACGTCCAAAAATAAATCTGCGAAACTAAAGATATGTCTAGACAAACAAGCGAGAGAATCCTTCACAAAAATTAAACACTCACTTCTGAGGATGTAGTCCTCGCATACCCAGATTTCAGCAAAGACTTCGAGCTTGTAACTGATGCCTCAAACTTTGCGATTGGAGCGGTTCTATCGCAAGGTAACAGACCAATATCGTTTATCTCTAGAACATTGAACAGGGCGGAAGAACATTACGCCGCCAATGAAAAGGAGATGCTAGCAATAATATGGGTTCTGAATACATTAAGAAACTATTTATATGGTTCAGCTAAAGTTAAAATATTCACAGATCACCAACCTTTAACCTACGCGCTCAGCAACAAAAACACTAATAGCAAAATGAAGAGGTGGAAGGCGATATTGGAAGAATATAATTACGAAATGTTCTATAAACCTGGGAGGACAAATGTGGTAGCTGACGCTTTGTCTAGGATACCAAAAGCAGAACTGTACACCTTAACAGCAACTACACATTCAGATGAAAGTTCATCACATAATTTAATATACAGTGTGGAGTCTCCTATAAACGTTTTTAAGAATCAAATATTTCTAAACAGAGATGCAATATCATCATATCAGTTTAAAATAATTTTTCCTACATACCACCGTCATATTATCACAGAGCAGGACTATAGTGAACCAAAATTGATATCAATCTTGAAGAGATATTTAAACCCATCAGTAATCAATTGTATTAAAACAGAAGAGTATATTATGGGAAAAATACAACAACTCTACCCATTACATTTTAGTAGGTATAAAATTAGATTTACACAAGTACAAGTGGACGATATAACTAACGAAGAAGAGCAGGAAGACATTATAGGGAGAATACATAATAGGGCACACAGAAATTGTAAGGAGAATAGAACGCAAATTCTGGAAAGATATTATTTCCCTTCCATGGCAAAGAAGATAAAAAATGTGATAAAAAGATGCATAATCTGCAAAGAGAATAAATATGATCGCCACTCAATAAAGCCTGAAATTCAACCCTTACCCATACCACAATATCCTGGTCAAATAGTACATCTAGATATATTGGTGATGGGGAAAGAATCTATACTTACAGCTGTTGATAAATTTTCCAAGTACGCCATGGCAAGACCCATTAAAACCAGAGCCGCAGAGGATATACGACAACCACTGCGGGACATACTTTTTGCAATGATCCCTGAAACACTGGTGATGGATAATGAAAAGGCGTTTAATTCAGAATCCATCAGGTTCATGATTGAAAATGAATTTGGTATAAACATTTTCCGAACAGCTCCGTATACGAGTTGCTCTAACGGACAAGTTGAGCGCTTTCATTCCACTTTACAGGAAATTATGCGTTGCATTAAAAATGAAGGAACACACCGATCGCTACAAGAGTTATTAGACAAATCAGTAAAAGAATATAACTTCTCAGTTCACGCGGTCACAGGCAAGCGGCCCATGGAAGTATTTTTTGGTAGAAGAGTGAGTAACGACCCAAGCCTTCTGGCAAAGGACAGAGAGGAAATAATGAGGAAAATCTCAGAAAAACAAAAGGCTGATCTGGCATACCACAACAAAAATAGAACTGCTCTAAAGGAGTACGCAGAAGGAGAGGAAATTTTTGTTAAAATAAATAAAAGGTTAGGAAACAAGCTATCAGCTAGGTTTAGGAAAGAAATAGAAGCTCAAGACTATAATACGACAGTAAAAACAAGATCGGGGAGAATTGTGCACAAAAATAATATTAAACATTCCTAGGAAGGATAAAATAAGAAGAATAAGACTTTTCCTTTTACATTTTATTGCAGGAAGGGATATGTTAAATCTTGGATTTTTGACGTTTGTAGTAGCAGTGACTGCTCAACACTTAGACGTACAGGACCTAACGAACAACAACGGTTATATACCCATTAAGACAGGGGAACTGAAGACAATTGGACACTATGACAAAGTTCTTCACTTTATAAATTTGACAGTATACGAAGAAACAGTATCTTTAATTTCGGATAATATAAATACATTAAAAGTCATTACATTTGAGGATAAGCAACTTCTGAATACATTCAACAAAAATTTCGTTTTACTAAAAGAAAAAATAAATAATCTGCACATTCACTCTAAGTCAAAACGAGGATTATTTAACTTCCTAGGGAAGGGTTTGAAATACATTGCAGGCTCCATGGACAGTGACGACGAGCAAGAAATAAGGGATGCAATAAACCAAATACACAGTAACGAACAGACTAACAACGGTACAGTGAGCAGATTAACACATATAAATAACTTTATGACTGAACAAATTGGCAACATTACGAACCATATAAACCAACAACAAATGCTAATTAGTAGATATATCAACGTATTTAAAAGTGAGACTGAAAACAGAATCAAAACCTTAGAAGACGAAGTTCAATTTATTGAACTGAGCTACAGCATAAACAATGACATATTACTTTTAACCAATCATATTAACGACATAGGACAAATTATATTCTCCTGTAAACTTGGAGTTATCCCCACAGACATTTTAACACAAAAAGAGCTAAGCTTAATTAACGACTTCGAGAGCTATATAAATACAAAAGTGGCAGTACTTTTTCAACATAATAATATAATCCTTACCCTACTTATACCTCAATTTTCCGTTAATACCCTAACCAGAATAAAATTTGAACCTTTGCCAAATACTTCGAACAAATCAGTAGTTTTAAATCCATCTGAAATTTTAGCAGATAACTCTGATAGAATCTATAGCATGAATGTGAAAGATAATCTAGAAAAAAACTTGATTTCATTAGATAATAAGTGTATTGAAAATATCTTACGATTTAAGGAAGCACAATGTAATTTGGAAATTTCAGAAAAACCTGAAGTGGTGGAAATTATGCAAGGAATAATTATATTTAAAAACTATAAAGGCAATATAAGCCACGATTGTAACAAATTGAAAGTAATGCAAAAAGGAACCTTCCTTATTAAATTGGAAAATTGTAAAATTAATGTCTCAAACAAAACTTATACAAATGTAAACTTGAAAATATATGAAACACTTGTCTTGCCCAATTTGATTACGAAAATTAAAGAAAACAAAAATGTAACAGAATTAGATTTGAAACTTGAAAATTTATATTTAGAACAATTGAAATATCAAGACAATATTAAAATATTAGTTGATAAGAACAAAGAAATGCATGTATTTAGCCTAAGTTCTGATATATTGATTGTAATTTCTATTATTATCATAACAGTAATTTTCACTATTATCACTAAATATAGACAGAAATTATACATAGTATCCGAACCGAAATTAACTACAGAATATGCTCCAAATACAAAATCTGGGCCATTTCTCCAAATTACAACACCGTAATTCAACACTCGATTGGGACAATCGATTTAAGAGGGGAAGAGTTAACTCAAACAAAGTTAACGAACTCTGCAACTTACTTTCTTACCATTTATTTTTTGTTATTGCAATGAGGAAATGCTAAATCAGCGTCTACAATAAATTACAAATATTGAAGTTAATTCTTAGTAATAAAATCACGCCACCTTACATTTTTGCAAGTATTCAAAATAATTCTTATTAATATATTTTTGCCAATAATCAAAATAATTCTTAGTAATAAAATCACGCCACCTTTATATTCAAAATAATTCTTATTAATATATTTTTGCCAATAATCAAAATAATTCTTAGTAATAAAATCACGCCACCTTTATATTTTGGTAATTTTAAATTAATATAAATTAAGCATGATTGTAAACTATTTTTGAGTTGTTCTTTGGTTTTAATAAAGTGAGGTCATTCTGACCAAAAAAATATTTTTTTAGGACTTTCAATAGTTAAGTCCATAACTTATATATACTTATACATAAATTTAATGGATATTTCTTTTAAGATTTATTAGTTTATTTAGATTAAATAAAGAAGCATTTAAATACGTTTTAAGTGAAATCACTCCAAAATTGCAAGAAGCAAAACGTTCAACATCTGTGCCTAATGAACTAAAGCTTGCTGTGACAATGAGAATACCTTCTGAGGGAAGTTACCAAAAGGGAGCTGGTAACGACTACAATGTTGGCATGTCCCAATCCTCAGTTAGCAAAGCCTTTAGGGAATGTATTGATGCAATTCACAGTGTTCTTTGCCGAGATTGGATATTATTCCCTATGGATGAAGGAGACAAATTTGAAATTAAAGAATATTTCTATAATAAAACTGGATTTCCTGGAGTTATAGGCTGTATTGATGGGACTCACTTAAAAATTTTAGCCCCCGGAACCCAAGACCGTTTTAAATATTACAATAGGAAAGGATTCTACAGCTTTAACGCGACTAGAGTAATTTAAACTTTTTGATTTAATATATATATATATATATATATATATATATATATATATATATATATATATATATATATATATACATACATATATTATTTATTTTCAGGTATGCGATCATAAATTAAAAATAAGATATATTTCACCTAACTATCCCGGTTCAGTTCACGACTCATTAGTATGGAATGCGAGTGACCTAAAACAAACGTTAAGAGATAACTACCTCATTGCTAGGTAAATAAAGACTTTATTTTTAAAATTAAAATTACTTATATGTAAATAACTCAAATTTAGGAGACGCAGGCTAACCATTGGAACCGTTTTTAATAACACCATTGAGGTCTGCTGGAGATGGTACATCTGAAAGCCGTTTTAACTATATTCACGCTCAAACCAGAAACGTTGTAGAAGGTACCATAGGTGTGTTAAAAAACAGATTTAGGTGCTTACTAGGAGCAAAGCAAATGCACTTTACTCCGAAAATGGCTAGTAAAATTACCTCCGTTTGTGCCGCTTTGCATAATATGTGCATTCATTACAAACTAGAATTTCCCGTAGTTATTATTGATGATGAAATATTTGAAAACATGAACGTAGAGACTAATGAAGATTTGATAGCTGCGTCCATTAGAAATAGAATAATGCATGTATTAAACGTTTAATTTTCATAGTAATTTATTTGTTTGAAATAAAAAATAAACATAAAACAATTCACATATAGTTTTTTTGTTATAAATAATAAAATAAAACACTTTATCAAAAAAGAATGTATTAAAAACTTTACATTTGTTGCTGTTTATCTAAGCCACACTTCCATTCTTCTAGTTGAATTTTTCTGGATTTAATTTCAAGTTCTTCTTTTCTTAATTGTAAAAGAAGTTTTCTATGTTCAGCCTTTTTTTTAGTTCGCTCTTGTAAAGCTTGAACTTTTCTTCTTTTCTTATTAAATCTTTTTTGTACAGCTGAAAAGTGTCTTCCCACATCTTATACTGCTTCCTGCTATACCTTTCAATTTGATTTAGTGATTCCTTTACCTCATTGTATAAGTCAGTTTGAAGTTTTAGCTGCTGTTCTATAAGGTAATTCTTTCCGGGTATTCCTTTCGTCGGTTTGCTTTTGGGCTGTGATGTACTCGGGGTGTTGTTTTCTTCCTGCTGAATGTTATCAGAAGCATTTTCTTGTTCTTTTGTAGTGTCTTCGATACCAAATACGTTAATTATGGTATCTAATTGCAATAAACTGGAGGCTGCTTCCTCTGTTGCTGGCAAAATAAATTGTTTATTAGGCCCTCCACCCGTAGCTCGGCATTCAGCTTTGTTGTGAACAATTTTTTTCTTCAGATTACATTTGTAATCTGCCCACACTTTTGTCCACTCAAAGCCTTTGCGAAAAGGTGGTCCTAAGGAATTAAGTTTGTCAGCAATAGCATTCCATTCTTCCTTTGGGTTAGTTTTATGCAGACCGTTATGGTATGATCTTGCCAATTCAGGTTTTTGCTCAAGAAGTTCCACTAACTTAGCAAATTGCTTCGGCGTAGTAACTTTTATTCTAAATTAATTAAATCAGAATTAAAAGTAACCGTATTTCTAATACAAAAATACTTACATTTTTTTATCAGCATTCATTTTATAAATTTTTATCAGCAGTCGTAAGAACAAAAATGAACGACTAATTTTTAAAAAATTTACAGTCGAATTTGTCACTCATAGTACATACATACACGATGCAATGTAATAGATTTACCAACAGAGTTGTATTTTAATCGTATTCGACAACCGTAATACCGTATAATAAAAACGACGATTTTCCAGCTCGAATACGACAATCGTAATAAGGCCGAATATTCTTTGTTCTGGAATTCCACATCAGTTTAAGACAAATATTGTAGTTCCTCTTCTCAAGCAACAATCGGATAAATGCTTAGCAAGTTCGTATCGCCCAATCTTCTTTAACTCTTGTTTATCAAATCATGATAAAATCATAGGAAATATGCATTGTTGGTTCGTTAAGACACAAAAGCTTCTTGAAAATAGACAGTTTGGATCTACAACCGATACTCTATTGTATTTAGATTATCAGATTTCTAATAGCCTTTCAATAAAAAAGCATCTAACATTAAATTCGCTTGATTTCATGAAAGCATTTGACACAATCGGAACACATACAATTATTCATCAACTTGTTGAATGGAAAACTGGTCCGAAATTATAAAATACATTAGGAATTTTAACAAGAGTTGGAAGACATTATTCCAATTATTGCCTACTACAAAATGGAGTTCCTCCATGATCTCCACTATCAGTAATATTGTTTATAATAGCATGCAATAAATTTTGCTCTATCATTTATCTTTATAAAGAAACAGACTTTACAGCTTATGCTGATGACTTTAATTCAATAATAGGATCGAATCAACATAAAAATCCAATAATAAATGTTAGTGATTTCTTCAACAATATTAACGAATGGTGTAAATATTCCTGTGCAATACTATCCAATAGCAAATGTACTAATATCATTAATAAAAACTTTACTTTTAGCTAAAATTAACTATTCCCTTCCGTTTTTCGGCCACAGTCCAAAAGCACTGCTGAATAGAATCAATACTAAAATTAATGCAGAGTGGCATCAGCAGGGTTTCCTACAACGTCGCTTATTCGAAAGCAACAATCAACAGCTCGAAATACAAAGACACTTGATAATGGCCAGACTTTTTATATGCATTTACAATAACCTGGATACTCCTCTTACTTCCATCACTAAGAAAATTTAAAAAAATTAAAAATATCCAAAAATATCATCTGTCATATTTAGAATTATAAAAACATTAAGGGAACATAATTTACCTCAAGTGAGAAAATAATATTTTTATAAACAAGAACAGACTTGTAACTTTGCAGATAAATCAATGGATACCTCTCTTCACAATTATATTAAATTAAATACTGATCCTTCAATATTTAGAAAACTCTTTCAGGAAATACAGTTCCAACATGAAGAATTCACTTTCATATTTAGTGATGCATCAAAAATAAATGACTCAGTACGCTTTGGAATTAGACAAAATACTAGAATAATTAAAAATTCAACACTGCCTGGCTACACCTCAATATTTACTGCAGAAATCATCGTCATTATGGAAGCCATAAAATTTATTATCATAAAAAAGGCCGTTTTGCAATCTGCACTGATTCGTTATCGTCATTAACAGCCATCGCTAATACCACAAATAGCAATATTTATGCTTCAATTATAAGAAATATCCTTAATAGTAAATATCCCAATATACGGAGTGTATCAGGGAACTCAATGTAATGAGGAGGTCAGGACTTGTGAATATATTCACAGATAGTCAGATGGCCATCAGAGCAATCTCAGCAGAACGCACTAAATCACGTGCGGTTTGGGACTGGAAAAACGCTATTAACAGTTACTCGATACAAAAATTCTATGGGGAGATCCAGACGAGAAAAGAACGAGGGAGCTGCTAAAACTTAGCAAGCCCGAACTAAGTAGAATAATGGGCACTCTCAACTACGGGCACATCTTCAACGCATGGGAATAGCGGGAGGAGATGTATGTAGAGCATGTGTAGAGGAAAGCGAAACATTGGAACACTATTTGTGCCAATGCCCCGCCTTCTCACAAATAAGGTCCTGATATCTTGGGGGTGAAACCTTATCGGACATAACCCGATTACGCTCACCCTAAAAATCAAAAAATTACCACAGCGAAAAATTTCATCACCAAAGTTCTAACGATAAGCGACCAACAATTCCATGATGCCAATATTATAAACTTCTTGAAGAATAACAGTTTTCCCATAAAATTAATAAACTCGCTGATAGCCGAAACGATAACGAAAATTGAAAACAACAATATTGACAATCAGAACAGCTTTACAGAACAAAAAAGTTTTTAAAGTGTACATATGCTTCATCCCAGGACTAAAGGCCGTGTCAGATAAAACTTTGTAGCGTTGCGTAACGTTTTTAACTTTGGCACAAAAGCGTAACGCGAAAGGTGTATGACACAATGAAAACTTTGACACAACGCGCGCATTGTGTGTTTACCACAAAGGTGGATATAAATTTTGCTACTAATTTTTTATTATAAAAATTAAAGTCAAAATATTATTTGCTTTTGTGTGTTTATTTTGTTATCACCTATTGTAGTTTATTGAAAATACACCACTATACCATATAAAGCTTTTTATTCTCATCAATTCATTTGTTTTTTGGATTTTCAAAAACATATGTACATATGTATGTATACATATATTCATATAAAAAGGTAAAATATTATTATTAATACGCTGCCACTGATTTTTTACAATAAAATAATCTTATGCTAAATATGTACTTACATATAGCATGCAAATAGGTACTCTTTTATAAATTAGTTAAAAAAAACAAGCTCATATTCTTCAACAGGAAATAAGTTTTAAAAATAAAAAATAAGTATTTTTCATATCACATCACATTTTCATATCATATTCTAACATACATACATACATACATAACTTTGATTGTTGAGAGTTGCCGAACTTTTTGCGTCACGCTGCGTTAAAAGTGTTTTATGTGGCATGTTTCGTATAAGTATGTACATTTCAACTTAAATGTCAAAGCGAAGCCGTAACGCAACGCGAAGCAAAAGTTTTATGTGACATGGCCTTAACGGATAACAACAACATGAGACACACAATTGAAAATAAAAATATAAACTTTGTATACAAAACGAATACCACATTAAATTCAATATTCACAAAAATAAAAACACATGGAAAATTGCAACAACAACTGCAATATGATTAAATAGGCACAACAAAACGCAACTTGTGGAAGTTAACACAAAATTTGTCAAAATGCAACGTAACATAAATATGTATTCATGTACACATGTACACACATTTGCATTAAAAGAAGAAAGCTATTTTTAATTAGAGTTGTTTACAAAACATTCATATTTCATTAATTTCCGTTCCCATAAAAAACTGCTGATGGTATGTCTAACAACATCAGGTGATTTGGCAAGAAAGGCATTTAAGGTAGTCTAAGTAATAAAAGTAAACTTTGTAAAATTTAGTTCTAAATAAACTCAAAAAGAATAAAGAACGCTTCGGACTATTTAGTCTGAAGTATTTTTTAAAAAATAAAATAAAACAAACAATAGTTTAACTGGAGCCCAACGCCTTCGGTGAGTGGCGAGTGGAGAGTCCTTAAAAAAAAGATAAGGATAAAAAGCAAAAAAACCGTGAAACTCTAAAAAATAAAAAATAATATATATATAAAAAATAAACAAACGTTGGTAAAAATATAAATGCAAAATTTAACCGATTTAAAAAAATACAAAACAATAAAACTGTGGAACTTTGGTAAAAATATAAAAATTGATTCACTTGCTGTCAATATTAAAGAAATAATTCATAAACTTAATAAAATTAATCCATAAGAAATAGATATAAAATAATTTTCATAATTATTTATCATAATAAAAATAAAACAAAAAAATTTTTTTTGTAACATTCAATATGAATTAATTATAAAACATTTAACCGCTAAACAAAAACTGTGAAAAAAACAACGCTATCTCCATCTCTAACCATCTTATCACCAAGAACTCATTTTCCCTAGAGCTTATCAGCCTAGAGACATCCCACGAAGAAGCCAAGGAAGACCCCAAGTAGCCATGAAAGTCTTAAAATTAGAAAAATAAGATAAAATAAATAATTCAGATTCTTAAACAAAATTGTAAAAAAAAGGATAGTCTAATCAATATCCTAAAAAAGTGAAAATAATAAAAAAAGGATAGTCTGACCAACATTCTAAAAAAAATCAAATTGTTAGATAAAAAATTATAATAACACTTTATAATAAGAAAAAGAAAAATTGTATAAACGTAGAATTTTGAATAATATTGATATAATAAAAACAAAAACACATTTAAGATATTCGCCTTTATAAGACATACATAACAAACAAACTTCTACTTAATCTATACCCTTATCCCTTACAAAATGGCAAATCCCAATAATTTGTACGTCTCCCAATCCTAAATCCAGATCTTCCTAATAATAATGCAGCATCACCTGCAAATCAACAGCGCGAAACCATAATGTCAGTAGAACTGAGAAATGCCATAGCAAGCATAGTGACCCAAACATTAAGAACTCAGGGAGTGCAAATAATCAACTCTATTATCAATCCTAATTTAAACGAATTTAATGGAGTAGACCAAGTCATAAACAGGGAGCATAGGGCAGATTTAGGAGATTTAGATAAAATACCTGATATCGTCAGGAGTCTCAGAGAATTTTCAGGGAATAATATAGAGTTTACATCGTGGAAGAAGAGTGTAGAGAGAATTCTTCAACTGTACGAACCGTTACAGGGAACTGCCAAGTATTACGGGATTATTAGTGCCATCAGAAACAAGATCATAGGGCAAGCCGATAAAATACTTGAATCGTATAATACACCTCTTAACTGGAATTGCATTATCAGATGCCTCACTACGCATTATGCGGATAAAAGGGACGTCACATCTTTGGAATACCAAATGGCATCACTTGTACAGGGAAAACTCACGATAGAAGCTTTTTACCAAGAGGTATATATGTACATGTTTATCCCTCATATTAAATAAACTATCCTCACTAGAAATGAGCAATGAAGCCTTTAATGTCCTTACAAAAACGTATAGAGACAAGGCCCTCGATACATTCGTAAGAGGATTAAACGGTGACTTGCCGAGACTACTTGCAATAAAGGAGCCAAATGATTTACCCCAAGCCCTTAGTATATGTCAAAAATTGAATAATCAAACTTTTAGAACAAATTATGCTCACAATGTCAATCCAAATTCCAGAAAACAAAATAACAATCCTCCGGAATTACCACCTAGATTTAATACCCAAAGAAACAGACAAATGACGTTTTATCCAGGACTAGCATATCAACCACAAGCAAATTTTTTTAATACTAGAAACTTTAGTCCATTCTTCAATCAAAGGAATTTTCCTCATCAAATAAGACCATTTCAACTTAACCAACAACCACCACAAAGGCCCTTAGGACCTAAACCTCAGCCACTTCCCGAGCAAATGGACGTCGACGAAAGTATAAGAACCAGGAACGTTAATTGCATAAACAGACCAAGACCAGCGCACCAATTTCAGGGAAAAAGACCGATCCAACCTTCATTCCAGATGCGTGCCCCGGAAAAAATGCAATGCAATTTCCATATAGAAACGGAGCAATATGCAGCAGATATCGACCGAAACAATGACATGTATGACGAAACTATACAAGAATATGCCAGTAACATTCGTGAATATCAGGCAAAACACTCTGATCAAGCAGAAGACTGTACTGATATACATTTTTTAGATTAAGACAATCCTCGTTACCCTATATTAGCTGTAGGCTTAAAGACGGAAGAGTCATAAAGAACTTGATAGACACAGGATCAAACAAAAATTATGTCCAACCAAATTTGATAAATAATCCTAAAGAAAATGATAATCCATTCTAGGCGAACTCGATAGGCGGACCTATTAAGGTAACTCATCATGTCTATGCACAATTATTTGACAATAACGAAAAACCTATAAAATTTTTTTTACTACCAAGTCTAAAATCTTTTCACGCCATAATTGGAAACGATACCCTTAAGCAACTTTCTGCGGTAATATACATTGAAAAAGAGCTCATGATGATCAAGGGAGGTAGAAAAATTAAAATAAAACAACAGCTACAACAGGGAGACAAACGTACGGATTTACATTCAATTTTCTAATAATACTTCTAATAATTGTCATTGCAATAGGTTTAGTTGCATTCAAAAATCTAAAAAAAAAAAATCTGTGCAGATCCATATATCACCTCCTCTTCAAAAACCCGCAACAATAATAGATCAGAATCCAGCATTTTTTATAACGAACGCGAATTAAGGGCGGAGGAGTTAGCACTAAATTTGTCAAAATGCAACGTAACATAAATATGTATTCATGTACACATGTACACACATTTGCATTAAAAGAAGAAAGCTATTTTTAATTAGAGTTGTTTACAAAACATTCATATTTCATTAATTTCCGTTCCCATAAAAAACTGCTGATGGTATGTCTAACAACATCAGGTGATTTGGCAAGAAAGGCATTTAAGGTAGTCTAAGTAATAAAAGTAAACTTTGTAAAATTTAGTTCTAAATAAACTCAAAAAGAATAAAGAACGCTTCGGACTATTTAGTCTGAAGTATTTTTTAAAAAATAAAATAAAACAAACAATAGCTTAACTTGGACAAGAATAAAAGAACATAAGAATGATATTGAAAAATGTAAACAATCAACAGCATGAGCATAATACATCTAAACTGGACCTTCACACACGAGAACAATTTTTAAGCTGACACAATTTTTGTTCTTCTGAGCACACACGAGTCTAATACATGTGGCACCCTATTCTAGAGAATTGCCAACCAGTTACTAAGTACTCGGATACCTACTTCGGGGGACGCTTCATGTTTTTTTGGTATCACTAATAAAAACTACGTTTCAACCATTGTAAATTTTGCTTTTCGCCAATACGGTTGCTAAACATAAAAAATTTGACTTTCCACACACGTTTCCTAAAATATTTTAAATAAATCTTTTAATTTTATTTTATCAAAGAAAACAAACCAAGTGTATCTTTTATCAAAGAAACCAAACCGAGTGTAACTTTTTATTGGTAAAGTAAACTATTGAAGTACCAAAGTGGTGACCCCGAAAATTTACAGTTTTTTTTTTCGACGCCATCTTGGCATCTTGTGAACGGTGAATCGAACGCCATTTTTTTCTCGACATTTTAAAAAAAATGGAGGCAAAACGCGACCACGATGCCTCAACGGAAGCTAACAGAGCTGTGGAACCACCTCGAAATCCATCGCCAGCACAAAACGTTTCTGTTGTCTACGCTAGACTACCAGTCCCGCAAATGTCCAACACAAATATCGAAGCTTGGTTCACTACGATGGATTTTTGGTTCACAGCCTCTGGCATCGTGGCCGACAAGCAGAAAGCAGCAACTGTACTGGCGGCGCTCGACCCTAACGTCATTTCGCAGCTGGCCGACGTTATTGCCTCTATACCACAGGTTGACAGGTATGAACACATCAAAACGAAAATTATAGAGCACTTTGCCGACAGCGAGAAACGACGTTTGAATCGCCTCCTATCTGAACTCCCACTCGGCGACAAAAAGCCTTCAGATTTATACTTTGAAATGAAGCGTGTGGCTGGAAGCACATTAGAGGACGCAGCATTAAAAGTATTATGGATTAAACGATTACCTGATTTCGCCCAACCTGTCGTGGCAGCTTCAACAGGTGCGCCATCTCAGTTCACGAAAATTGCCGATTCTATAATAGACGCAATGGCCGCCAACCACATCAACAAAATTCAGCGGCAACCAGATGAAGTCAACCAGGTGAAGTCAACGAACTGCGTCGCGCCATTGCAGAATTAAGCAAAAAATTTGACAAACTCTCGGCAAAACCACGATCCCCAAACCCCTCGCGACACCGAAGTCGCTCGCAAGCACGCCGTACAAACTTCTCAAACCCAAATAGCAGTGAATGTTGGTACCATAGAATATTCGGCAAAAGCGCAAAAAAGTGCCGTAGTCCATGCCGTCTTAAAAAACAACAGGTGTACATAATGTCTGCAGCAGCACCACCATCGTCAAATTGACTCAAAAGGCCGACGGAGAAGCCTTGCGAAAGCCCTCCTAGCAAGCACCATATATTTCGCCTCCAAATTAAAGATAAGTATACTCAAACAAATTTTTTAGTAGATAGCGGCGCAGATGTTTCTGTTTTGCTTTTAAAATTTAAATCACTTAGTATTCGTCCAACCACCATTACGCTATTTGCCGCTAATGGATCACCACTAAAAGTTATTGGTGAAAAACATTTAAAAATAGATTTTGGTCTACAACGCGACTTTTATTGGTCATTCGTGGTGGCCAACGTAACGTCACCAATAATCGGGTCGGATTTCATTAAACATTTCGATTTATTAATTGACTTACGGCGTAATCGGCTTATCAATAGCAACACCGGCTCAGTCTCGCAGCATTGAAACAATTGAAATTAACGAGCCATTTGCTACAATATTAAAACAATTTCCTGGCATTGCACAACTATCGCCATACGGTTCTAGCAACAAAATCTATCATAGTTCACCGCATCGAAACATCGGGACAACCGGTTTTTTGTCGACCACGCCGTCTTTGCCCCGAAAAACTCGCAGCAGCAAAAAAAGAATTTAATTTTTTACAAAAAAGCGGTATATGCCAACCGTCTAAAAGTGATTGGTCCAGCCCATTACATATGGTTAAAAAAAGTGACGGATCTTGGCGGCCGTGTGGTGATTATCGCGCCCTTAATTCGCAGACGTTACCTGATCGCTACCCCTACCTTTTTTAACGGATTTTACCACGAACTTGCGAGGTAAGAAGGTATTTTCGAAAATAGATTTACAGAAAGCGTTTCATCAGGTACCAATTCACCCAGATGACGTTCCGAAAACCGCCATCAGTACGCCATTCGGTCTCTTCGAGTTCAAATATATGACGTTTGGACTCTGCAACGCCGCGCAGCGCCAGCGGCTCATAAATGAGGTACTGAGAGGGCTTGATTTTGTTTTTCCATATATTGATGACATTTGCGTAGCATCAAGTTCGCTCGAGCAGCATTGCTCCGACCTTACGCAAGTTTTTCGTCGCTTACGCGATAATAACCTGGCAATCAACCTTCAAAAGTGCGAATTTGGAAAACATCAAATAAAGTTTTTGGGCCATTTAGTCGATGCTGGTGGTATACGGCCCCTACCTGAAAAAGTTGCTTCTATTAGAGATTTTCCAAAGCCGAAAATTGCCCAAGAACTTAAAAGGTTCATCGCCATGGTGAATTTCTACAGAAAGTTCCTGCCTCACGCGATCGAGTATCAAATGCAACTGCAGAGCTTAATTACTGGCAACAAGAAAAACTACCGGATAGCAATAAAATGGTCCCCTAGTGCCGACGCCGCCTTCGAACGTTGCAAAAATGAGCTGGCTACTGCCACGCTTCTCGCTCATCCAGCCCCCGAAGCACAGTTGGCCTTGTATATTGATGCCTCGGACACTTCTGTAGGTGCGGCATTACATCAACAAATTAACGGAAGTTTGCAGCCTCTGGGTTTTTATTCGAAAAAATTAACAAAGTCCCAAACAAGATATTCGGCATATGATCGTGAACTCGCAGCCATGTACCAAGCTGTCTGTCACTTTCGCTACATGATAGAGGGACGAAATTGTTACATAGTAACCGACCACAGACCTCTTATCTTCGCCTTTCGCCAGAAACTTGAAAAAGCTTCGCCGCGCCGAATACGACAGCTCGATTTTATAAGCCAGTTTACGACCGACATCCGCCACATACCCGGCTTGGAGAATGCATCAGCCGACGCCCTTTCGCGCATCGAAACAGTTAGTCAAGCGATTGATTATAAACGTATAGCTCTTGCACAAGAAAATGACAGCGAACTTCAGCAAATGATCAAGACACCAGAAGTTGGAACAAATTCATTAAAGTTAAAATTTTTTCTAATACCCGGCAGTACCGAACAAATTATATGTGATACAACTACTTCTCATATTCTCCCATACATTCCGAAAGAATTTCGCAGGCAGGTTTTATCAACGGTTCACAATTTATCACACCCTGGTGTGCGAGTTACGTCAGAAGCAACTTCGACTCCACCAAAAATAAATGTAAATTGGCAAAAGTAATAAAAGGTCGATAACCCAACTGAAGTTGTGCAATCGACACGCTTATGCCAATTTATCATTCTTTAACCAGGAAACTGTTTCCCAACAAAAGTATGTAATCCGACCCTTTTTAATTTCAATAAAAAAATAACGAAATAATAAATTAAATAAATCAGCAGTTTTATTTTAAGAAACAATTTTAATAAATAATAAGGTAGACTAAGCACTTTTGAATTCCAATCTAATTTAATTGTAATTAAAATTCAGTAATAAAATGATATTAAATAAAGCAAGAGCTAAAGCTCTTAAAAAGAAACTCATTTTTTTTACTCCGTATATAATCCATATACTTACGTATTTGGCGCAGTCGGTAGGATCTAGCCCCGAAGGACTAGATAAGTGAACATTAAATTGCGAGAAGTTTTAATCCTGAAGGATTATAAAAACACAAAAAAAAAAACTAAATAGTTCCAAAGAATTATAAAATTTTTTAAATCCAAAGATTTAAAATAAAAACCGTGAAGGACAGGAAGATCCTTAACAGTGAAACTAAACTAAATAATTCCAAAGAATTATAAAATTTTTTAAACAAAAAGATTTAAAATAAAAGCCGTGAAGGACACGAAGATCCTTAACAGTGAAACTAAACTAAATAATTCTGCTAAAAGAACTTGAAAAAGTGAAAATCTAAAAATCTCATTAAACTATAAACTAAAGTGAAGTTTCGAGTAAAACAGTGAAGAAAACGCAACATTAAGCAAAATCATTAACTGAAAATCAAATGCCCAAAGAACAAAAACAAAAAGAAAAGAATCTAAAACCATACAACAGTTTAGACGATTTAGCCGAAGAAGAATATATCGAAGCCACAGGAAATAATATCATAAAAATGGCACAACCAGAAACTCCAACTCTTCCAGTAAGTGAACTTATCAAAGAAGCTGCAAGGATTCGCGAGTTTAGAGGAGACGGAGAATATGATCTCATATCTTTTATAAGAGAAGTGGACCTAATTCTGCCCTTATTTGAAGGAAATGCCGCATTACAACAATTCGTGTTCCAAAGATATGTGATTAACAAAATACAAGGAGAGGCACTGAAGGCTATTCGAACCCTAGGAAACAGCACTACATGGACTACAGTTAAACAAGAACTCATCAAAAGTTTTGGCATCAAGGACACCTACTACGGACTACATCAAAAAGCCATGTCAACCAGAAACTATTTTAATGTAAGTGACTATTTTCATAAGCTAAAAAATATACTAGACGATTTAAATACTAAATATGAATTCGATGTACAAAAACCAATAGAATTTTCCCCACTAGCCAATGAAAATGCTATTTTAAATATATTCTTAAACGGTATAGACCCTTCATTGTCATGTATCATTCATAGTAGGAAAATCTCTACCCTTAGAGAAGCATACTACACACTAGAGCAGACTAACATGTTAAAACATTTCTACAAAAAACCCTATAACAAAAACTTCAAGAAAAATCCCCATCAAAACTCAAATGAAACAGACACTAATCAAAATACACACCAAAATAAACAACCACAATCTCACAATCAGCAAAATTACCATGTGAATCCCAATCAAAAATATCCAAATAATTTTTACCAGAACCGCCGAGAACATTCAACCCAATCCAGGCAATATTCGAATAGAACAAGACAATCAAATTATAACAGAAACATACCTGAACCAATGGACGTAGACCACATACAAACTGACAATGACGAAAAAGACGGAAATATTGAGGAAAATTTTCAATCAGTAAGGCCTCAACGAGTTTACCGATAGTTGAATTAACTATATCTGACGAAAAAATCAAATGTTTAATAGACACAGGCTCAACTACGTCGTTACAGTGTTTTACCTACTGCCGTAAGATTGACACGTACTTTTGTTGTCGCTCTGTATAAATTTTCGTTTCTGTTTTGTTATTGCCGTACAAATCTGTTTTAATTATATAGATTACATTTTGTTTGTGTTCTTTTTTTTAATAAGAAATATATTACATAAACAATATTAGACTTTTTTCCCTTAATTTGAATGTTTTTAAATTCATAAATCGTCACTTCTGTGAAAAAAGAGAAAGAAAGGAAGGGGAATAAAAAAAAACAATACAATATACATAAATATTACAACAAAATATCAAACATTTAAAATCGTCAACAGTGCTTTTTTCGTCTGTGTTGGGAACAGTTTCAAATTAACCAACAACAAATTAATACTTGAATCTTCTTCTACCAAAATTACAACAAACATAAAATTTTAAACAAACAAACAATCTAAAAGTAATACCATTACACTTTTATTAAAAATTCGTAGTGTTTCATTTATCACAGCTACTCTATAAGTGCTACCAAATTTTCAAATTAAAATTTTCCGTATTGTGCAACCTATTTTTGTTTGTAATATGAACTGTTTAAATGTAAGCTGTTCAATAACTGGAAATGATCGTATGGTGTTATGTTGGTTATGTCTTGGCCAGTGCCACATAAAATGTTGCGGACTCAAACCTCGTGATGCTGACGCTTTAAACGATTCAACCAAAAGCCTTCACTGGACTTGTCCGGGTTGTAAAACTATCAGCGTAGAATTTTATAACGTATTTAAATCTTCTAAGGAGGAGTTTAATAAAATTAATGCTGAATTCAATGTGTTACAAAATAAATTTAATAAATATGGTGAACTATTTACTAAATACAAAAAATTAGATAAATTTGTAGCTGATTTAAATAGACCATCACCTCCTGAAGGAAATGAAGTGTTAACTGAATCAGTTCCATTGCAAACTACTAAATCCGTAGCTCCGAACTCTACGTCATGCTTTAATAATGTTGCTGCTACTTCACCACTAAATATTGCTCCGCTATTTGACAGCCAGTTTAACAATTCATCACCTACTCCACCACAACATTTAGGCCTGACCCAGATTACTGCTGATAATACCATTTCGCCTGCACCCGCTCCTACCAGACATTTATCCGTGGAGTCTCAACTAACAATGCTGCAAGAAATAATGATATACCTCGTCCTTTAATAGTGATACCTCCTAAGAAATCAATATTTATCTCGCGTTTTGCCTATGAAACTTCAACCAATGACATTGTCTACTACATAAAAAATAAATTAAACCGTGATATTGACATTACAGCTTACAAATTTAAATATGCTCAGCAGCGAAGTATTGCTTCATTTAAGATCATGGTGCCTTTTGATGTATTTGATATTATAGTTGATCCAAATTTTTGGCCTTATAACGCCATAATACGTGAATTTACTAGCAATAATAATCACAGACCCACAAATATTGCTCGATTGCCTGAAAATACAACTCATAACTCAAAAAACTAATCCACTCTTGTGATAATCAATTAAATATTGTATATCAGAACGTTAATGGAATTAAATCTAAATTATCTGATTTATTTATTAAAAGTTTTGGGTTTTGTCATCATGTAATTGTCTTTACCGAAATATGGCTTCATAGTAACATCTTAAATAACGAAATTTTTTGCAATAATTATAATATATATAGACGAGATAGAGAAACTGACACTACTGGAGGTGGAGTTTTGGTTGCTGTATTAAATCATTGGCCTACTCTTGAAATTAAATTGGATACTGCACGCAATATTGAATTTATTAGTGTAAAAATAAATCTTAATCATAAACAAATCTTTATTACATGTTCATACATTCCACCGAACTCTGACCAAGCGATATATCTTCAGCACTCTGAAGCCATTAAATCCATCGTTCTCCTATCAAATCCCGAAGACTCTATTTTTGTTTTTGGGGACTTTAACTTACCATTTCTGACTTGGAAATTTTTACCTGAGTCCTCCTGTTACTTTCCGATGAACACGAATAACTTTATTGAAGAATTTTTAAATAACTTATCTGATGCGTGTCTTTTTCAAGTAAATAGTATCTTCAATGACTTTAACAGATTACTGGACCTGATATTTGTAAATGAACCCACTGAATGTACTCCGTCTCGTCACAGCCCAATCTCTAGCCCGGAGGACCGGTATCACCCCACAATCGAATTAAAATGTAATTTCCAGTTCAACATAAATCCTAGACGAAGCCAAAATCGTATTAAACAGTATTGTTTTACTAAAGCTAACTACGAAAATCTAAACTTTTTGTTAACCAATACAAACTGGATTGATATCCTATCTTTATCTGATCATTCTCCCGATGCCATAGATCGAATTATTAACACATTTTATACAATTCTAAAGCATTATATGGATGAGTGTGTACCAAAGCACTACGCTACTTCATCATCTGGCCCTCCTTGGGCATCTAAAATGTTATCAAGATTGAAAAATCAAAAAAACAAACATTATAACAAATACAAGTCTACGTCGTCGGCAATTGAATATATAAAATACTGTAAGTTGCGGGCAGAGTACAATTTGCTTAATCTGAGGCTATACAAAAATTATATAAATAATATAAAACAAAATCTTACACGTGATCCAAAATCGTTTTATAAATTTGTGAATACCAAAAGAAAATCTAACAGCTACCCCTCTACTATGAAATTTTCTGGGATAGAATCTTCTGAGGCACCTGTAATAAGTAATATGTTCGCTGATTTCTTCGCCTCAAATTATTCTGACGCTAAATACGACTCATCACGCAACTATCCATTTCCTATACAAGAACAACAACCAATTATGCTTCCTTGTATCAATACATCTAGCGTCATCTTTTTTATAAAGAAACTAAAGTTCTCAACATCTAGTGGTCCTGATGGCGTTCCAAACTGTATTCTGATGAATTGTGCTGAAAATTTGTCTTACCCTCTTACTATTCTTTTCAATTTGTCAATTAAGTATGGTTATTTTCCTAAACTATGGAAAGAGTCATATATTATACCATTGTTTAAATCAGGCTGTAAGTCAAGTATAAACAATTACAGAGGTATTGCCAAGCTAAGTTCTATTCCAAAACTATTTGAACAATGTATTTGTGAGCCTCTTTGCCACCAAATATCATCTTTTTTAACACCATCTCAACATGGGTTTCGCAAAGGTCATTCTACTTCAACTAATCTGCTGCATTTAACTACAATAATTAATCAGGGATTCACAAATGGAAAACATACTGATGTTATTTATACTGATTTCAGCAAGGCTTTTGATAGAGTAAATCACTACCTCTTGTTGCGGAAATTGTATTTAATGGGATTCTCCAATAGAACTTTGAATTGGATAAAATCGTATCTGGAAGGAAGATACCAACGCGTTCGCTTCATAAACTTCCTTTCTAAGAAAATATATGTTAAATCTGGCGTTCCGCAGGGTAGTCACCTTGGGCCCATTTTTTTCTCGCTTTTTATCAACGATTTACCATCATCAGTACAATTTTCTGATATACTAATCTATGCTGATGACGTCAAGATATTTTTGAATTCGGATGATCAACTTGGTCAGTCATACCTGCAGCGAGATTTGGACTCATTTTTTATTTGGTGTAAGGAGAACCTTTTGGCTTTAAATGTCAAAAAATGCAAACATATGCGTTTCTCCAGAAGAGTTAACTCTAGTTGGATATTTCACTTTAGGAGGTTGCTTATTGGAGTGCGTTGATGAGTTTCTTGATCTTGGAGTTCTGTTTGATCGAAAGCTTCTCTTTATTAACCACATAAATACGTGCATTAATAAGGCACGTGGTGTATTTGCATTTATTAAACGCTGGGCCAAAGAATTTAATGATCCAGCAGTAACGAGGCAACTATATACTTCCTTGGTGAGGCCTATTCTTGAATATTGTTCTGTCATCTGGGACCCTCACTATAACATCCACATTGATCGTTTAGAGTCCGTGCAGAAGCAGTTTCTACTTTTTATATTGCGTAACACATACCCTAACCGTTCGTCAAATCTTCCATCATATGAATTCAGATTAAAACAAGTTAAGTTGCCTACATTGAAGAGCCGCAGAAAAGTTTTAAATGCAATATTTGTTATTAAAATTATAAATGGTGACATCTGTTCCGAATTTCTGGTAAATGAGCTCACGTTTAACGCACCGCAACGATCCCTACGTCAATATCATCCTCTGGCACTGCAATATTTTCGCCAAAACTATGCTAATGCTTATCCTTTCCGTAAAATTTGCTGTAGCTTCAATGAATTGTATAATGTTATTGATATGTCTTCTAACATAAATGTGATTAAACGTAATTTAATTTTATATTTAAATAACTAGTTTAGTTTTATATTTTTTAATTTAATTTTTATATTTGAATAACTATTTTAGTTTTATATAATTACATGTAACTTTTCTTCTTAAATGTTGTTGTCTGTAAGAATCTTATCGATCCATAGACTAAATAAAGAAACAAACAAACAAACTAGACGAAAATAAATTACAGAAATTTAAACGACAACATCTGATAAAACCCCTACACTTTAAAACACTTAATGGACAAACTAAAATTTTTACAGAAATCATAACTGAATTACCTATAGAATTCAATGCAAAAAAATCTAATGAGCTGGAAAATCACCAAACTTCCTAATAAACCATTTGAAGCAATCATCGGGCAAAATATTCTTAAAACAATGGGAGCAATAATAAACCTGTCTGATAAGTACATAGAAATTCATGATACAAAAATAAAATTTATTGATTCATGTCCTTACGAATTCGAGGAAATCTACGAAATAGAAAAAAGCCCGCCTAAAGAAGGAATTACGAAAAAACTCATTCATAATGAAATGAATGAGGAGGAAATAGGAGAACTGAAAAAATTAGTACTAAACAATTTAGACTTATTTTTTAAAGAAGGGGATAGGCTTACTCATACACATGAAATTCAACACGAAATAATCACAACACTTAACAAACCGGTCTATGCAAAAATGTATAGATATCCCCAAATCCATGAAACAGAAATCAAAAAACAAATTAACGAAATGTTAGAACAGGGAGTAATAAAAGAAAGTAACTCTCCCTATAATTCTCCATTATGGATTGTTCCAAAAAAATGGACAATTCTGGCAAAAGAAAATGGCGTATTGTCATTGACTACAGAAAACTGAATGAGATAACTGAAAATGACAAATTCCCTATGCCAAACATCGAAAGCATTTTAGAAAAGATTGGCAGAGCCCAATATTTCACAACCTTAGATCTTGCCAAGGGGTTCCATCAAATCCTCATAAAAAAGGAAGACAGAAGGAAAACAGCCTTCTCAACCCCTTTAGGCCACTATGAATTCGTACGAATGCCGTTCGGATTAAAAAACGCCCCGGCGACATTTCAACGACTTATGAATTCCGTGCTCCGAGAATATATTAATAAAATCTGCGTCGTATATCTCGACGATATTTTAATTTTCAGCACAAATATTCAAGAACACAAAGAAAACATACAAAAAATTTTCAATAAGTTAAAAGAACATAATTTAAAAATCCAAATCGATAAATGTAAATTTTCTGCCAAAACAACAGAATTCTTAGGCCATACACTAACAGAAGAAGGTATTAAGCCAAACATGACAAAAATTGAAAATATTCAAAAATTAAAACTACCTCAGACACAGAAACAAATAAAATCTTTCCTAGGAATAACAGCCTATTATAGGAAATTTATTAAAGATTATGCCAAAGTAGCTCATGGCATGACAAAATACCTAAATATGTATATGCTTTCGAAAAACTTAAACAACTCCTAATCAACCCACCTGTCTTAAGATATGTCGATTTTACAAAAAAAATTTCAAATTGCCACAGACGCAAGCGATTTTGCTATAGGGGCCGTCTTAACACAAGATGAGCACCCCATAAGCTATGCTAGTAGGACGCTCAATGAGCATGAGCGAAAATACTCCACTACAGAAAGAGAATTACTGGCCATAGTTTGGGCAGTTAATTATTTCCGGCCCTACATTTATGGAAGAACAATTGACCTGGTAACAGACCATCAACCGTTAATCTGGCTTCAAAGTAAACAAAATGGAAAAGACATAAACCCCAGATTACAAAGGTGGATACTAAAATTAGGTGAATACAATATAAACATGAAGTATATAAAAGGAAAAGAAAATAATGTAGCAGATTTTTTAAGTAGAATCAATACTAGCACTTATGAAATAAATACTTTAGAGGAGCTAAACGAACTCGATAACATGAGTACATGTGCAACAATTCACTCTCAGAGAGAAGAATTAAATGACCACTTTCCGATTCTAGAAACTGCAGTAAACAGGTTTCATACACAAATAATACTAACTAAGGAAAAAACAAATATGTCAAAGATTTTACGTCAGTACCTGCCCGAAGGCCTTACCTGACGGTGATCTTCGCACTGGGTGAATAAAGCCGTTCACCACCGTCCCGTCGCCCCTCCCAGGCGCACATGCCGCGTGAGGATCGACATGTGCGCCTACGAGGGACAACTTGGTAGCAAATTCTGTACAGGCTGCAGAACCATGTACAGACACTTTGCTGAAGTGTTGGAGCTATCTAACCTCCTACTACCCCGATGGCCCGGCAGCAAAATAGTGCCCTCATCTTACCTGAGGCTTCGCCCACCGCAAAACATCAGAGCAGCTTTGTCGAATAGCAACAACACCTAGAGATATACGGCCTGAAGAGAGCATCTATAATCAGTCACTAGCACCTCTTGCAGACACACTCGTCTGACCCATAACTCTTCCCGCGTATCTTTGGGTTTTAACCACAGCCACCACGTGATCCCCGAAGGGGCCTCACCAATAACCAGTCTAGGACACGTCCTAGGGGCTACTGGTTCCCGTGGCACCAGATAGGACTCTGGTCAGCCGCGTGTTAAAAACACCTCCGATTTTAGGTCCCTGCAAACTTGAGGTAGCACCTCTACCCAGACAAGCATAGGCAGAGCTACTTCCTTAAATTAAATATATGCACGTCCGTTGCCCTGTTATGTGCAGGGATAGGGTAGTGACATATAAGTTCAAGGGGTAATTGGCCAAAGGTCAAGGTCTGGAAAAACCAGATTACCCACTTACGGGACGAGCGAGCGCACCCACTTTACAAGTTTTTAGGGGTTATCAGCAAAAAGGCCTAGGTCCGGAAACCTGATAACCCTATACCCCAGGAGGTTCAACACCAAGCCACCAAGACAAGATGAATTGACCGCGCCCCCTGGGGGGCTAAGGAAAAAACAAGAGAAATTGATGTAATTAACAATAAAAGAAAAATATATATAAGTCCGTATGACATAGAAAGCAATTTCATGACAGATATTTTTCGCCGTTTTTTACGCAATGGAAAAGTAGGTATATATTCGAACCTAACTGAACATCAATACCATCTGGTTCAGCTAAAACTAATGAATTATTTAGTACGCAATTAAAATTTTACAAGTGTGTTTACCATGCTAAAGACATGATAAACGAAGAAGAAACACTAAGATACATTGCCAAATTTCATAAAAATGAAACAGGCCATGCAGGCAAAAAATTATGCTAATATGAAAAAATTAATCTACTTCAGGGATTTGAAAAAATGAATACAAAAATATGTACATAAATAATTGCGATGTTTGCAACAGAGCAAAATATGATCGAAACCCAATTAAACAAAAATTCCAACTTACACAAACACCCAATGATATCAATCAAATTGTTCACATCGACACATATACAAACACAAAACATCATTTCTTAACATTCATAGACAGATTCTCAAAACATGCAGTGACACTCCCCTTAACAGATAGAAATAACATAACAATTATCGAAAACATCCGATTATATTTATCTATTAAAGGTGAAAAGCCCCAACTATTGATATTAGACAACGAATTCAATACCGTTAATATAAAAGATTTTCTTAAGCTTAGTCTAGACGATATGTTGAATCAGCAAATATATGCTTACACTCATATGCTTTCAAATAACAACAAATGCCTCTACCAGCATATTCAATTTGTTAGGCGTCTACACAATATGCTGAAAGTACCAAATTTATTAAATTCAACATATGCCAACATATAGTATTTCAACATATGGGTTACCATATATTTTGTGTGTCTACACGATATGTTGAATTTCGTATGATCATATTTTTGTTGGGTCGTATGAACATTTGTTTAAAAATAAATTTGACAGTACTATTTTTTTATTACTACTTTGTATCATTGTTATTCAAAAATAAAACATAATGTCGTCAAAAGACGTAGCACTAGCCGTTGTTCTGACTGGATTAGTTTTTGATGATGATGATCAATTAAAGCAAAAACGACCTAGAATTTGACAAAAGAAATGGGTTTAAAGAACAGACGAGGAGGGATTCTGTGCAAAATTATACAAGGAACTAAAAGAAGACCAATTTTTATACAAAAACTTTCTACGTATGGATATTCAACAGTTTAACCATTTACTCTGTTTGGTGTTTTCGATAATAACAAAAAATGACACTGTAAGGCAAAAAAGTATAGCAGCAAGTGATCGTCTTATTTTGACACTTCGTTTCCTAGGTAGTGGTGATTCGTTTTCTTCACTACAGTACCTGTTCGGCATTCCTAAACAAACTATTAACACCATTATTCCAGAAGTGTTGGATGCGATGTATACAGTGCTTTTAGACAAATATATGAAGGTAAGAGGATTGAATCATTGCTTTGGTGTCGCATATGAAACCAAAAAAGTAGTTTTAGCAGCAATATAAGCACCAAAAGCGTCGAATTAGTCTTTCGCATCTGTTTTTTCTTCTATTGCACAGATGGCCTTCGCATCTTCTCTAAATGCATCAGAATTAGAGGGTGATGATGATGAATTTCAATATTTACTATATTTTTTATATTTTAAACAAATTGTCTACCGTTTTCTTTTAACCAGTGGTACCATAGGTATTAAATGCCGTAAATTGACAAATATAAGTGAAAATATGCCAAATAAGGCAACACTGATACATGAATTACCAATTCTATATGCTATAAAATTTGCCGTATGCTGAAAAGCTTGCACAAGGTTTTCAACAAATAACATATCTGTTAGCATACGTTGAAAATTTGTTAAAAGATAAAAATATGGTGTCTACACGATATGCTATAATTGTGAATATACGTTTGTTGGTATCGTTAACAAATACCCATCATATATGGTTCAACATATGTATGTTGAAAAAATTTAGTGTCCACACGATATGTTGGCACTTGCAACAAAATTTTCACCTAAAATATGCTGATTCAACATATCGTCTAGACTAAGCTTTAGACAGGAAGAAATTAATGTCCATTTTACCAAACCCAATAGTCATACTGGAAACTCCGACATTGAGAGATTTCACAGTTCAATTGGAGAAAAAATACGCATTTTAGAAGCCCAAAACTCTCAAATCCCAATAACCGATAAAATACTAAAAAGCACAGAATGGTATAATAAATCCATACACTCAGCAACTAATGCTAAACCAATTGACATTATAGAAGGACGAATAGACAAACAGAAACTGTACGAAAAACTTACAAAAGACAAACAAAACAGACTTACGAAGTTGAATGAGCGAAGGGAACTATATGAGTACAATACACAAAGTGAAGGTTACGTCAAAAACTATAAAGCTCTAAGACATAAAAATGAACCTAAATATAAAAAACTTAGATTAGAAAATATCCACCCATCAAATATTAAACGATCAAAGAAATTTGCAGATACTTTGGATACCCATAATTACTCTGATGATTATCTTGCACCAGACTAACGGAACCATGACCATGCAAAAAATAGATAGTAATAACGGGTTTATTCAAATAAAATTAGATGATGTTGAAATTATAACTGAATATGATATCATTCTGCATATCATTAACCCAAAAGAAATCGAAATGATTCTAACGTCCATGGAAAACTTTCTTTCTGATACTAAAATGATTAATGACAAACCGTTGCTGAAGAACGAAATTAAACGCATCAAAATGAAACTTCATACAATCGCACCACATAGAACCAAACGTGGACTTATAAATATAATAGGCACCGGACTTAAATGGCTTTCTGGTACAATGGACGATAACGACAGACAAGACATAGAAAACCATCTCAAAACCATAGATGAGAATAACCACATGGCCATTACAAACTTAAACGAAAACATTCAAATTAACAATCACTTCAATGAAACCTTCATGAAAATAAAAATTGCAATAGAGAACGATAGAAAAGAAATAACAAATAAATTTAATGAAATTGAATCTGAGTATACAGTTCTAAGTAAACAAATTATATATCTCGACACTTTAATGAAAATTAAAATTTTGCAAGATAATGTAGAACATATACAAAATAATATTGTATCATCTAGGTTAAGCATAATGTCAAACAATATTTTAACAAACGAAGAAATAATTAAATATAATATCGATATAAATAAGTTAAAAAATATAAAACTAGGAACAGCTGAGTATAAAAAAGATGAAATAATTTTCGCTATAAAAATCCCAAATAAATCAATACTTGCGAAACACTCAATATTCATACCTGTAAGTAATAACAATTCCGAAGAACTAATTTTCGATCAACAACAAGTAGTTGAACTAAATAATACGTTTTACGATTTTAAAAACGATTTATATAAAAGCAATCTAAAACAAACAAAACTATGCATATTTAACAAAAATTGTAACAAAAGAAAAAATAATAAAGAAGAAACAATACACATCGAAAACTGTTTATTGCTACTGAAAAATCAAAACAATAGTTACATAGAAAGTACTTGTGATGAAAGAAAAATACACATAAAAAATAATTATTTAATTCTTTTCAATGACTGTGTACTATCCATTAATAATGTAACATATAAAAACACTAATAAACAGTTTAGGCAAAATTTTGTTTTAAATGACTTAGATTTCAATATCAATAACACAAAAATTAAACCAACATTTGATGAAATTATCCTAACACAAGTTAAAAATATAGAAAAAATCGATGAATTTCAATATCACAAGAAAATAAACACAACCTATAATCTATTCACTCTTAGCGCTATCTTAACAATGATAATAATTCTAATACTTTCATATATTTATTTCGCAAGAAAAAGATTTGCCATAAGTATAGCTCTGAAAACTCAGGAGAATTTTCAATCCAACGGGGGAGGAGTTACGTCAGAAGCAACTTCGACTCCACCAAAAATAAATGTAAATTGGCAAAGGTAATAAAAGGTCGATAACCCAACTGAAGTTGTGCAATCGACACACTTATGCCAATTTATCATTCTTTAACCAGGAAACTGTTTCCCAACAAAAGTATGTAATCCGACCCTTTTTAATTTCAATAAACAAATAACGAAATAATAAATTAAATAAATCAGCAGTTTTATTTTAGGAAACAATTTTAATAAATAATAAGATAGACTAAGCACTTTTGAATTCCAATCTTAGTTAAGCTAATAAATAAAAATTGTAATTAAAATTCAGTAATAAAATGATATTAAATAAAGCAAGAGCTAAAGCTCTTAAAAAGAAACTCATTTTTTTTACTCCGTATATAATCCATATACGTATTCTTCAAAATATACGCTTCTACAAAATTGGTTTTAGCCAGATTTTGCTGGCCTGGTATCCGTAACGACTGCGCTAATTATGTACGAAGTTGTTTGCAGTGTCAACGGTCAAAAGTCCAAAGACACACCCGTTCGGCAGTCGCTAAATACGAACCACCAAAGGAACGATTTTCTCACATCAATATCGACATTGTCGGTCCATTACCGTTATGCGAAGGACAACGTTACTGTCTAACCGTAATCGACCGTTTTACTTGTTGGCCCGAAGCTGTCCCAATACCCGACATGTCAGCCGAATCGATAGTAAAGGCAATTGTAAGCCAATGGATTTCGCGGTTCGGTGTGCCGACTCGCATAACTTCCGACCTGGGGCGTCAATTTGAATCCAGTATTTTCGCCGAACTTTTAAAAACTATTGGCTCAACACACCTGCGTACCACACCGTATCACCCGCAATCGAATGGTATAATCGAAAGGTGGCACCGTTCACTGAAGGCAGCTATTTTGTGTCATGACCCGGCAAGATGGGTACATCATCTTCCAGTCATCTTACTAGGACTTCGTGTCGCGTTTAAACCAGACATTGACGCTTCACCAGCAGAGATGGTCTACGGATCAACACTTACTATACCTGGCGAATTTCTCCAGCCAACAAATTTGCATAAAACAAGCAGCAAGTACTTATATGAATTTCGCCAAACAATGCAGAAATTAAAGCCTACCGACACTGCCCACCATATAGCTCCACGTACTTTAATTTCAAAGAGCCTTCAAACCTCAACACACGTTTTTATCCGCAACGACTCTATCCGACCTTCGCTCACACACCCTTATGATGGACCTTTCTTAGTAATAAAGCGTAATGAAAAATTTTACACTGTTTCCATCAGGGGTCGCCAAAGCAACATTAGTATCGATCGGCTGAAACCTGCTATCATAGCAAACGAGGAGGCTTGTACCAACTCAAATACTTCAGTCGCACCAACAACAATAAATACTTCGCCTGATGTGCCTTCAAATAGTTCAACACGACCAATACTAAAAAAAAAGAATCTCAACTCTGGTAGTACAGCAACCGCCTTCAATCCAACCACTTACTCTGCGCCTAAAGACTTAAATACTAACACTACTTCAAGTGGCAGACGGGTCACGATACCTTTAAGGTTCAAGTGAACCTCCTCCAGCGGGGGGATTGATGTGGCACCCTATGCTAGAGAATTGCCAACCAGTTACTAAGTACTCGGATACCTACTTCGGGGGACGCTTCTTGTTTTTTGGTATCACTAATAAAAACTACGTTTCAATCATTGTAAATTTTGCTTTTCGCCAATACGGTTGCTAAACATAAAAAATTTGACTTTCCACACACGTTTCCTAAAATATTTTAAATAAATCTTTTAATTTTATTTTATCAAAGAAAACAAACCAAGTGTATCTTTTATCAAAGAAAACAAACCGAGTTTAACTTTTTATTGGTAAAGTAAACTATTGAAGTACCAAATACATATGGCATAACATGTATACGTATACATAGCTTTGTGTGTATTAGTGTATTACATTCATTTGATTATTGTTTTCGTTATGCACACTTCGGCGGATAATCAAGTAGTAGCGAATTATTAAAAGTTGACAGAAATATGGCGGATGTAAATAATGATGATTTGGCACTTATATTAGGACCAATTTCAAGTGCCTGCAATTTTGAAGCTGCAGCTTTACTCTTGGAAGCAGAGACATAGGAGAAATCCAGATCTTGTTGGGTTAAGCCATGGAGGGAGTCTCGTTATTCTGGTGGTAATATTCAGTTCCTCCTGCAAGAGTAGAACCTGTTTAACGATGAAGAAGCGTATAATTCGTTCATAAAATTCCAAAATATCTGCATCGTATTTAAACTCTGCTGTAATGGAAGTGTGTACTGCAATTGGGTAGGAACCGAATTTACTGAATATTTTTGTAATGAAGGGAAACTATAAATTATGTATATTTTAGAAAACTATACAATTGTGTATTATTTATATAAAAAATTAATAAATATTGAATTGAAACTCAAGCTATTTTAGTATAATATTGAAAGCGGTAAAATGAAAGTAAGTTAACTTTTTAAATATTTGGTTAAAGAGTTAAATGTGTATGAAGCATGTGTGATTTTTATAAAACTTTAGGGAAAAAATTTGATTTATGGACGCCATTCCCCTCGTCTCTCTTGCCTACAAAGTACGATGTTATGCCAGCATAATTGTTCTCGTGTGTGAAGGCCCACTGACAACCACACAGCTGACTTCAACAATGTAAGAATTTTAGATAAAGAAAATATACAAAAGAAAAGACACGCAGTAGAGAGCCTACATATTCAGAAAAACAGAGAAAAGACGATGAATCAAAAAGAGGACACAGATAAAATAAGCGCGAGGTACAGGGTTGCAATAAAATAATAAAATGTGGTATATGAGTCATAGGTTTTAGTTGTTGTTAAACTATAATGAGATTGTTTTTAAAAAGATGATAAACTAGTTTTTTTTTTAATTTGTTATTTAATTTTTAATTTAGGTAATTATATTTTTATTTTCTAATTTATAATTATAATAACAATTAATTATAAACATACATGTGTAAAATTGTGTATAACTAAAGGTCTTCTTTGTAATAAATAGATTGCCCTGAAGAAGTCAACAAATATTTGACGAAACGTTGGGAAGAAAACGTTGTTTTTCTTACATTATAAAATATAGGCCCAATTAGCTTACAAAAAAAAATAGCATAACACAGTAAGCAATCCCATTAAATTAATATTTGTTAAATAATCATAGTATTGTAATATTATCGAGCCTAAGGCCATGGTCCTTATACATTAGGTTATAATTTGTAATTGTCTCCTAATGATAATAAAAAAATTTTAAAAAATTAACACATAAATTGAATTCCCTTACTTTTATGAATTGCCTGATAAACAATTTTATTTTTTTGAAGTTGTTGAGTTCCTCGCCTAGTGGTACTGTTGTAGCGTGTGAACACTGATCATTTCAATCAATGCTGGCACTAGATTTAACGTATTTTATATATTGTAATATGGCAACACAATATAGACACACACCACATTGGTGACCCCGAAGTATGTTAAAAATGGATGAAAGTGGCGAAATAGAAAAAACAGCAAATGTAGATGGTAATACGCAAGTAAAAATGGATGAACAAAAAGCCGGCGTATCAGGTTTGTACAATGCGGGGGCAGAAATATTTCGTGTGGGTGTTAAACCACCAATTTTCTGCAAACAACAACCAGATTTGTACCTTATACAAATGAAATCCCAGTTTGCTGTCGCGGGAATAAAATCTGACGATACCAAATATCATCATGTAATTTCTTCACTTGAACCACAATTTTTACTGCAAATAGCAGATATAATACGTCAACCTCCATTGGAAGGCAAGTATGATGTCATAAAGCGTGCCTTAATCAACGAATTCACTGACTCTGATCAGAGAAAACTAAGAGAATTGATCAGAGAGGTAGAACTAGGCGATTATAAACCATCGCAGTTGCTTAGACGGATAAAAGAATTGGCAGGTGATAAGATGGCGGACGATGCCTTGAAGTCGCTTTGGATTGAAAGATTACCTAACAATGCGCGGTCAATTATTTCGATAGTTGATGGCAACACCATGAAAATGGCAGAGCAGGCGGACAAGGTTATGGAAATGCAGACGTACTGCACTATATCTTCAATAGAGTCTAACCCGATGCAAATGGAAATTGAAAACCTGAAAAGAGAAATAGAAGAATTGCAACTGCCCCGTCAACAAAGTACAAATCGCGCACGCTCTCGGAACCGTTCATCTTATCGTAATAAGTCGATAGTAAGATTTCCGTTTTGTAAATATCATTATCGTTATGGGGACAGGGCCAAAAAATGCATAGAGCCTTGTCAATACAAAAAACTAACACCGGAAAACTAAAAATTTCTCTGTCATTGGCGGCGAACAGAGAAGGAGCTGTAGTAAGCCGTCGTCTATTTATTACGGACCAAAAAATTAAAATCCAATACCTAATAGACACAGGAGCGGATTTTTCTGTTTTACCACCCTTAGATAGAAGCAACAAAAACACAAGTTACCTATATGCGGCAAATGGTACACCTAGTATTACTAAAATATACTCAGTCGATCTTGGTTTGAGAAGAGACATGGACTTTGAGTTTATTCTTGCTGATGTGACAAAACCCATCATAGGTGTTGATTTCTTGCATAAATATGATTTATTGGTGGATGTACGTAATAAAAGATTAACTGACAGGAAAATAAATCTGGCTGTCAATGGTTTTAAGTGCACAGGTGATATTGAACAAATTTAGACTGTATCACCTGTTGCTCAAGACTGGATAAAGAATTTGCTTGCGGAATATAAAGAAATAACACAACCAGTCAAGTACACTACCATTAATGAAAATACCAACGTTTGTCATCACATTGTGACACAAGGTCCTCCAGTTTTTGCTAAGGCCAGGCGTTTGAATCCAGATAAGCTAGCTATTGCCAAAAGAGAATTTGAGTATATGTTACAACAAGGTATCTGTCGACCAAGTAGTAGCCAGTGGGCCAGCCCACTACACTTGGCGCCGAAGAAAAAAAGTGGTGAGTGGCGTCCCTGTGGAGACTACAGGCGGTTAAATGCAGCCACTAAACCGGATCGGTACCCGGTTCCCCACGTACAGGACGTTTCCCATAGGTTTAATGGGAAAACAATTTTTACCACACTGGATTTAGCAAGAACCTACAATCAAATTCAAATCGCACCTGAGGATCGAGAGAAAACTGCAATAATAACACCTTTCGGATTATTCGAATTCAATGTCATGACATTTGGCCTCAGAAACGCGAGTCAAACATTCCAACGATATATGGACCAAATCTTCCGAGACTTAGACTTTGTTACAGTGTACATAGACGACATATGCGTTTGCCTCATCGACCATTGAAGAGCACACAAAGCACTTACAAATAGTTTTTGATCGTTTCCGAAAAAACGGATTGAGAATAAAAATTTCTAAATGTGTTTTTGGTCAACCTGAAGTCATTTTTTGGGCCATTTAATCTCAGGTGAAGGCGTAAAGCCTACTAAGGAGAAAGTAGAGGCAATACTTAATTGCAACAAGCCTACGGTCACACACGAACTTAGACGATTCCTCGCTTTAATGAACTATTACCGACATTTCATTCCACATGCTGCTTATAAACAAAGCCAATTGCAAGCATTGATAAAAGGTAACAAAAAGAAAGAAAAAATTGTAGCATCTGAAGAGTGCAAAAAGTTCCTAGCGGATGAAAGTAATTTTTGCGTTTGCGCTGCCATCCATAAAGTCGCAGGTAATCAATTTAAACCGTTGGGATTTTTTTAAAAAAAGATGTCAGAATCACAGAAAAGGCCAAGTACGTATGACAGAGAACTCTTAGCCATATTCCCATCTGTTAAATATTTTGCTTATATAATTGATGGCCGGGATTGCGTTGTGTGTACTGACCTTCGTAGACTAGTAGGTAGTGTACTAGACTCGTAGTGGGAAGGTCCCAAGTTCGAATCCTGCCGCAGAACTCTGGCAGTTTGTGTTTGATAAATAAAGGGAGCGCACAACAAGCCTTCACTGGCTTAAGTGCATGTCGTATGACATGGGCTATCACACCCCTCCAATCAACCTAACCTAACCTAACCTAACCCCGAAACAGTCGCGACAACTAGGCTTTATCAGTGAATTTACGACTAATATACAACACATATCCGGCAAACAAAACATTGTAGCAGATTCACTGTCACGTATAGAATCTATATACAAGGGAGACCAGATAGACTTCGAGCTTTTGGCGTTGCACCAGGATAATGACTCTGAGTTGAATGATGCAAAACAAAATTCCAGTCTACAATTTCAGTTGGTTCCTATAGTCGGTTCAAACATTTCAGTATGGTGTGATACCTCCGGTACGCGAATACGACCATATGTAACGTCTAGTTTTCGGAAACAGGTATTTAATTCAATACACAATATGTCTCACCCGGGTAAGCGTTCGACCATCAAGTTAATAACTGAACGTTACGTGTAGAGTAATATGAAGGCTGATATTTCGAAAATGGTTAAGAATTGTATACCTTGTCAAAAGTGCAAAATTACCAGACACAACAAAAGTGCTCTGGACTGTTTCAGTGTACCAGGCGAAAGATTTAGACACATTAATATAGATATTATAGGTCCACTACCATTGTCAAATGAATTCAAATATTGCCTTACATGCATTGACCGTTTCACAAGGTGGCCAGCTGCCATTCCCATCAGAGAAATCACTGCTGAAACAGTTGCTAGAGCCTTTGTAAATGGATGGATTGCAAATTATGGGGTGCCAAGTGCAATAACAACTGATCGTGACCGACAATTTGAATCAACGCTTTTGGTGAACTGTCTCGTCTTACTGGATCTAAACATCTACGTACAAACGCCTATCATCCGCAAGCAAATGGGCTTATAGAGCGGTCCCATCGGACATTAAAAAGCGCCATTAAGTGCTACACATCAACTGATTGGGTTGACAGCCTCCCAATTGTCTTGCTCGGTTTAAGAGCTACGCTGAAAGCTGATATAAATGCTTCCCCAGCAGAGTTAGTATATGGTTCAACGCTAAGGCTTCCTGGGGAGTTTTTTGAAAAAGCATCTGATGAACATCTCAACAGTGAATTTGTCAATAATCTTCGTAATATAATTGCTAAACTAAAACCGGTTCACACGTCTCAGTATTGTAAGGAAACAGTTTTTGTACATAGAGACCTTTCAAGTTGTTCCCACATATTTTTGAGAGATGACACTGTAAGAGCACCATTAAAACCACAGTATGATGGTCAGGTTATATCGAAAGATAACAAAACATTTACAATAAAAGTTGGCAACAAATCTGTCAAAGTCAGTATTGATCGAGTAAAACCAGCGTATATAGATAATGATGACTATGAAGATTTCACCTATGGAGCTTCAGTTGAAAGAAAAACATTACCCTTCGAAAATATGGCTAAAAATCATACGTCTGAGGATGACTCGCAACTCCAATCGACGGAAACCGCCAAATCGAATCAGAACGCGAGAGTGGCAGAATACACTCGGACAAATTGTTGTGGCAGAAAAATAAAAATCCCAAGAAAGTATGTTCATTTTAAATTGGAGACTATTACTGGAAGGGGAGTGATGTAGCGTGTGAACACTGATCATTTCAATCAACGCTGGCACTAGTTTAGAAGATTCTAGATTTAACGTATTTTATATATTGTTATATGGCAACAAAATATAGACACACACCACACTGTGTTAGTGCCTTACGCACTAAAAAGTATCGACATAACGCCACCAAGAACCAACAAAAAAAAATAGCCGTTGTTACGCCCACTTCGTCAAATAAAACCAATAGTTTTAAAGTGCAACAACCTGAAACTGAAGATTTTTCAGAGATATGTATTTACGGCAAACGTCTCAAATATAATGGTGACCATTCATATTTATCTGCAACGGAAAAGTTAGTACCACCACCACTGCGATCCGAATTTAAACGTACATCAACACCACAACAAATGAAAAAAACAGTAATAAATAGAAAAAGAAAACATGTTGAAGAGACTTCGGACCGGATAAAACTTTTACGTAATCAACTTGACATGCAGAATAAGCAAGCAGAGGCGGCTAAAATGCAAGCTGAGGCATCAAAAGCGCAGGTTAATATTCAAAATAAAGCTCTGGAAATAATGAGGAAGCACGCAGAAGCAGCCAAAATGCAAGCTGAGGCAGCAAATGAGCAGACAAAATCAGTGAAAATGATAGCAGACTCTATAAGAGACGTAAGCCAGTCGTTAAGAGATATTATTAAACGTTTGAAAGACGAAGATTAATTTCAAATAATATTGTCCTTCTTGGTAATACCTTGAACATGATTTATTTATAGCCGGAATTAAAATTCCGGAACAACGTAACGAAACGTAAGTCAGACAAGTGTGCTGTGAAAACTCAATTTCAATACTTGTCTGTGTACCACTTGTTTGTCTGAGAATACACTTGTTATTTAGAAACTGGCTATTATTGTCATAAAAGTGCTGACGTTGCGTCTGCCGAATTAAATGTCGCAACGTTAATTATTGAAAGCAAATGTAAAACTCAAAGAATTGTGTTAATAGAATTTGTTTTTGTAAATTTATTTTTGTTTAAAATAAAGAAATTTATACTTTGACTTCATTCGCAGTCAAGTATACGAATGAAATAAAACACATTTCTAATTAACTGGCGCCAATGTAAAAATCACTTAAGAAGTGCAAAATTTGCCATACTCTTGAGGGGAAAGGAGGGACGCATGGCGAAGAGAGAATCTGCTTAAATTCCTATTACACTGAATGATAATGCTCTAGAAGCCTTCAATAAAATTAAGAATTCTCCTTCTTCAGATGAAGAATTTCTTGCATTTCCTAATTTCGAAAGAGAATTCCATCTAACAACCGACGCATCTAATTATGCCCTTGGTGCTGTTCTTGAACAAGATGGAAAGCCTATTACATTTATATCCAGAAATTTGAGTAAGGCTGAAGAAAACTATGCAACAAATTAAAAGGAAATGCTTGCGATAGTGTGGGCCCTAAAAGCGTTAGGGAATTATCTTTACGGATCTGTGACAATAAAGGTTTTCACAGACCATCAACCCTTGACTTATGCGTTAGGAAATAAAAACACAAATTGAAAATTAAAAAGATGGAAAGCAATTCTGGAAGAACATAATTATGAAATCAAATCAAGCCAGGGAGCAGTAATATAGTGGCGGACGCATTATCAAGATCAACGCAAAATAAAGAGGTAAATTCTTTGACTGCTACACAGCATAGTCATGAAAGTTCAGGTCAAGAGCTAATCTACTTCACTGATGCACCATTAAACATATTTAAAAACCAAATAATAATATCAACTGGACATTCACCCTCTTATAATTTCAGAATAATTTTGCCGACATATCATAGACACGAGATAGTGGACAACGAATATGACAACAATAAACTGGTAAAATTTTTGAAATCTTATTTAAACCCTTCGGTAACAAATGTTATTATGACTGAAGACAGAATCCTGGATAAAATACAGGAGCTTTGGACCCTTTACTTTTTTAATTTCCTCGCTAAATACATTAAGATTAAAGATTTGACATATGTCATTGAACAGGAAATAGAAATTATAAACGAACATAGGAAGGGACACAGAAATCCCAAAGAGAATAAGCTTCAACTCCTCAGAAAATTTTATTTCCCCCATATGCTTGAAAAAATAAAGAAATTAGTAAAATTGTGTTAAATATGTTGTGAAAATAAATATGATCGTCATCCGAATAACATAACTTTAGGAAATACTCCAATTCCATAATATCCACGTCCATATCGATATTTATCATACAAACAATAGAATCATACTTACAGCAATTGATAAATTTTCCAAGTACGCTCGAGCTATAGTAGTAAAATCCAGGGAAGAACATTGTCATAGACAGGGAAAAGCCTCTTAATTCTTAATTTATGTTGGAAAATAAATAAATACAATCATTCTGTTCATTCCTCTATAAACAAAAAAAAAACCAACTGAGGTGTTTTTTTACAGAAACACAGACCCGACATCTTTGAAAGAAGATAAATTAAAAATCATACAAAGGTTGGAGGAGAAACAGGTAAAAGATTTGTACCATCATAACAAAACAAAAAAAAAAAAAAAAAAAGACGGAAAGGAAGACTTATAAGACTGGCAACAAAGTTTTTCTGAAAAACAATAAAAGAATAGGGAACAAATTGACGGCAAGGTACTTATATAATAGAGATAATAAAGGAGGACAGAGGAGGAACCGTTCTTACAAAGTCAAAATTTAATAAAGAATTGAAATTGTTTTTGCAGATTAATAGTTATATGTATAATATGTCACAAGTTATTGAGCTTCCTTAATACTTTTTGCTCTACTTATTAAAAACCTTTAATATGTTACAATACTAGTGACGTTGGAAGTTTATTCCCATAAATTTAACTCATACTTTCTTAAGTAATATTTTCATTTGTTCTAACTTAACTCCAAAAGTGCTGATTCGAAATATTTATCTTGAATTTTTATTGTGTTCCCAGACGTAACACGACGCCTTCATTCCGTTGCAGCAAAATGAATTATTATTTTTTCCCTTTATTTTAATGTGTAATTTGATTTACCTTTTATTTTAATTCTTTAAGAATGTTTTTGTAGCTAGTGTTTAAGAATGTTTTAATTTGAATAAACAGAACAAATTTTGGAAGCAAACGATGAAGTTCAGCTTCCGTGTTTTACTCATACATACTTATGTATACTAAAGAAATTTAAAAGATACATTTTACAAAAAAAAAAAAAAACACAACTTTAAAATAAAGAGCTGTTACAGTTATAAATATAAGCACGTTTAATTTTTTTTGCATACCAGTAATATACATTGTATATACATATACATACATATGCAAATATTAATCTTTACAAAAATAACTTCTACAACAAAATTAAACCCCATAATAAGCACATAAGTATGTATGTATTAACAAATTAAAAACCATAGCAACAATTACATAAAAATGCCACCAAAAGAACCATCAAACTTAACACTTGTTCAAACTCATGGTATTTCTGAATTTCATGCTGGTACTGACAATTTTATACTCTGGATAGAGCGCTTAGCAATACATTTTGCGGAGATAAAAGTCTCCGAGGATAAATTAAAGAAAGCTATTTTATTAAAGTTAATTGGCGATATCAAGTGCTCTTTGACTACGGTTCGATTTCTATTTGTCCGCAATCGTTATTGTATTTTGCTTGATTAAAAATCGTACTCTTTTTCTCTTCTTTCGTAACGGAAAAAAGGAATAAAGAATATAGAAGTATATTGATATATATTTTTGTGCGTGTTTTTTTCCCTTGCTCATCCGTTCTTTTGGCATAACTGTAAAGGAAAACTAAACCCATTTTACTCGTTTGGTAACACCGTTAACCATGGGTTCCTCCTCTGGAGGGAACATATTTTCCATTTTGGATCCAGAAAAGCAGAAATCACCAGCACCTAAACGCAAAAAAACAATCACATAAATCTTAATAATAATTTTGACTTCCCACCAATCGGCAACAAATCTATAACAAACAACTCCAAGCAGCAATGCCACAAATTTATTGTCCTAAAAAGCAAAATTAGTGATAAACCTATCCAAAGTTATAATATTTTCCTGGTTTAAAAAGCCCTCGAAAGCATATCCAGTGAGCCAACGCAAAAAACTACATTCACCAGAGACGGTAATTTACTAATCCTTACAAAAAATGAAGCCCAAACCAACAAGTTCCTGAAAACAGCCAATTTACCTGGTGTATGCCAAATTGAATCTTTCTTACATCCAACCCTAAATGTAATAAAAGGGGTAATTTTTGCTCCAACCCTTAGGAATCTCAAAGAGGAAGAAATCGTTGATGGCTAAAAGACCAAGCTGTTATTGAATGCAAAAAGATTACAAAATTTGCGGATAATGTGTCAACAAATACTTCCATACACATTCTAAGCTTCAATCTTTACAATCTTCCTAAAGAAATCAAAATTGGATTTCTTAATTGTAAAGTTGAAGAATATATACCTAATCCAATACAATGTAAAAATTGTTACAAGTTTGGGCACACTCGGAAATATTGTACTTCTATTGAAAATTGTGACATATGTGCTTCAGCTTTACACGACCCAACACCCTGTACTAAAATACAATGTATTAATTGTAACCACGAACATCGTTCTACAAACAAAAACTGCCCAGTCTTTAAGAAACGGAAAGAAATCCTAAAAACTAAAACAATTAAAAATTTTTCATATAAAGAAGCATCAATGCAAGTACCGGACACAGTTGACTATGATATACCAACAGAGAATTTAAAAACTGTAATTGAAGAAAGAAACAAAAAAAAAAACTACAAAAACAATACCTAATACCGTTAACCCCATGGCAACAAAGTTAAACAATGTTTCAACAACAAACACCAGCAAAGCAGATCAGAATAATACAACAACTGAAACAAAAGTAACAACAAAACCACAGTCTGTAAAATCTCTTTATATTCAACTGATAACATTTCACAATCGAACACAGAAAGCCAACTCACAACTCAAACTTCAAAGTCATACACATCGAACCAACCAAACTCAACAAAAACAGCTAACTCACTTTACAACAAAGCATCTTTAAAACAACAAAACAATGAAAAACCAACCAAAAACAAATCGTCTGATAATTCAGACACATCCTCCAAACACAGACCATCTATGGACACTCATAACCCTCGCAAAATCACCGGTAGGAGACCTGAATTGGACTCCTCTCTTTCTGACATGGAGCTCTAATTCAATTTTTCATCATTCACAATGGATATCAAGATTCTTCAGTGGAATATTAACGGATTTTATAATAACCTTCATGAACTACAAATTCTGATAAAAGATAACTCACCAGATATTATTGCTCTACAGGAAACCCACTACGATACAAATCCCATAAAAATTAACGGTTATATTGCAGCACTATCAAACAGTACTACTGTTAGACGTGGTGGTGCAGCGTTGTTTTTTAATAACAATCTAATATATATAATATCTCGAAAGTAACAGACTTTTACGTAGATATTGATGTATTTTTTGGTTTTAAACTTAAAGTTTTATCAATCTACTTACACCCAACTGAGCCTATACCATCTACAGAGCTATCAGTTATATTATCTGTCAATGATCGCAACACAACTATCCTAGGTGATTTCAACTCGCATTCCAGACTACGGGGATCTCCATACACAAACCAGAGAGGTCATTTAATTGAAAATATTCTTATCCATTCCAACATAGTACTATTAAATGACGGCAGACCAACCCATTTTTCAACTAGAGCAACATTCACACATATTGATTTGTCTTTAATCCACTTAAATATATAGAAACACAAATAATACATATGTCAATACTAAAAAAGCCAATTGGGCTAAATTTAAAATTTCTCTAAATAATGCATCCGACAGATACCTATCAACCAATCCGAACAAAGAAGCTGCATGGCTTTTGAAGACAATAAGAGCGGCAGCCAACTCCTCCATCCCCTATTCCAACAATAGAAAACATAAATACACGTACTCGTGGTCAAATTAGCTACAAATTCTTCGAATTTCTAAACAACAACTTTTCAATCACTTTAAAAAACATCCTACCTCTGCAAATTTACTAGCCTACAAAAAAGCAAATGCTTTATTCAAATTCAAAAGCAAACTTGCCAAAAAAGAATCCTTTTTTGTATTCACCAAACAAATAGTACCCCACACTCCCCTTGACAAAATTTGGCACACTGTAAACAAACTTAATGGAATTAATGTCAACAAAAGTATACGATTTATAGAACATAACAGCTGCACTATTACCGATTCTACAGATATCGCTAACCTCTTTGCTGAAACCTGGTCAAGTCAATCGGGTGATGACAATTTTAGTAGGGACTTTAGATACTGCAAAGAGACACTTAATATTTCTCCCGACTACGAACTTAGCCAATCATCAAAACTTTTGGAAGAAAATATTACTATGTTCGAGATAGAATCAACACTTTCCACCTTAAAGGGAAAAACACCTGGTTTCGACAAAATATCTTACCCAATAATAAAACAACTTCCGAATTGCATATTATCCCTTCTTCACCAATTATACAACTTAATATTCTCTACTGGTGTTATACCCCAAGACTGGAAAACCTCCACTATAATTCCAATACCAAAACCAAACAAAGATCATACCAGGCTTGAGGGTTACAGACCAATTTCGTTAATTCCCTGCCTTTCTAAACTACTGGAAAAGATTATTGCTACAAGAATCTCGTGGTACTTGAGAAAAAATAAGTGTTTGGATATTAATCAAGTAGCTTTTAAACCCAATAAAAGTACCGCTGATGCGCTGGTTCATATAGACCACATATCGGCGTCGACTTTATCACATCATAACCATGTATCCATCACATCTATTGATTTTGAAAGAGCATTTGACCGCATTGGTATACATTCAATCATATCTCAACTCAAAGAATGGGGACTTGGCAGACATATTTTAAATTATGTCTGCTCATTTCTAACCAAGAGAAAAATAAGAGTTAAGACAAACAATCAATACTCATTTATCAAACCACTACACAATGGGATCCCACAGGGCTCACCATTGTCTGTAGTTTTGTTTCTGGTTGCTACAAATAAAATAAATATAATTATTCGGGAACATAAATACTTCAAACACGTCATGTATGCAGACGATTTATATTTAATATACAAGCACAGCAATAATTCAGATTTTCAAAATGAAATTAACATTTTATTTACCTTAACATATACGGCAAAACTTCTAAGTCGCAGCTTAAAAAATTATACCCAATATATAATCAAGCTATTAGAATGGCAATTGGAGCTCTTAAAACAATTTGGTACGATTTTCCGTCATCCCACGTCAAATTTGGTTTGTAAACAGACCGGTTTCGGCTTTGTGCCATCTTCAGTGTTCTCTTGAATACCCAAATTCAAACAAACCCCGTCGAAAGGGAAACACAAAAAAGAAATTTCTTAAAACAACCCCCATACCTACATTAAAGGAGCGTTTTAAATTACTTACAACATATCTCATAACAAATATTGAACTACCATCCGAACCAAATTTTTTAGGTAAAATCTGTACCATTTTATCTCAAAAAACCCCATGTTATCCATCCACTATATATTTGGCTCTACAATTTGCTTCTGAAATGGGAATAAAATTAACACCTGAACCGCCTTGGAAATTGAAAAAGACATCCTTTATCCAAGATTTAATGCTCTTCCCCAAAAATAAATACAACACCCAACAGCGTATTCATTTCACTCTTCAACGAAATATCTACTAAGTATCAAACTCGTAACTGGAACCTTGTTTATACCGATGGCTCTAAAATACCCTCCTCCACATCTTTTGCCCTAATTAATCACTCCTTGGAGACAGAATTTCTAGCTACACTTGATGGAGACTGTAGTATATTTATCGCTGAGGCCACAGCAATTCTACATACCTTGACCAAATACAAAAACAACGCCGGCAAATTTATAATCTGTTCAGACTCCAAATCAGTTGTGTTAGCTATCCAAAACTTTAGTAATAAAAATATTATGGTATCTAAATTAAGGGATTTGTTGATAAAATTCCCCACGAAGTTCAAACTTATGTGGATCCCTAGTCATGCTGGTATCATTGGGAACACTCTGGTTGATGAAGCGGGCAAATACGCCACATTTGCCCCAATCATAACATATCCTTCAATAGACAAAAACAATATTAGACGCATGATATATTTCAATATTAGAGAAGAATCGGTTAAATGTTGGTCAAACTATCAGCATCATTATAAAATGTTTAACCCACATAAAATAAAGCCGTTATTTCCTAAAGAAGCATCAAGACGAGATTTACAAATTTATAGTCGTCTAAGAATGGGACATACTTTCATTACTCATCAACACATACTAAGCGGATCGTCTCAGAAACAATGCCATCTATGCAACAGCAATACACCTATTGATATAAATCATTTGATTTTTAATTGTGAATTTATTAAAAACTCTCAGATTCTTTTTTCGGAAATTTACTTTTACCTGAACTACTAAAATCAATTAATATAGACAATATAAAAGCTGTTAAGATACTTTTAAAACATTGCAAGATTGATAACCTTATGTAAATTAATAATTTTAGGTCGAAAACCATTGTTGTTAGTACCTATGTATCCCTTATATCGCATAATTAATTATGTGCTATAATTTTTAAATAAATAAATAAAGTTTTCCAATTATCAGGCCTATAGTGTTTTACACAGCCTTTGCAGTCCCCAATCTCCGGTCTCGAAAACCTACAAAGATTTATGCTCTATTTTATTGTTGAATTTGAAATAATTTTGCTCCAATGTGGCTTTTAGCGTATTTGCGAGTTGCATTGAAAACTCTACGTCTTTTGTTTTGTTGAGCAGTGTTTTATGCACAATGTTTATTGTCTCTGTTGTTGGAATTGATGGATACAACTCTTTTATATCAAATGAGACTAGCCTAGTGTTTTCTGTTATAACCACGCTCTGTAGCCTATTAACTAATTCCGTGGTGTTGGCTATTGTGTGTTTGTTTTCTAGGTCCAAGTTGTCTTTCAGTATTGTTTTTAAAAACAATAACATATATAGACAAACCAATGGACTAGGAATGGGTAATCCAACATCAGCAATCCTAATGGAAATATTTATGCAAAATTTAGAAGAGAAATATGTCGAGAACCTAAAAACCAATTTCGGGGTTACATTCTATGCGAGATACGTAGATGATATTATATGTATACTGGAAGGAAATAAAGAGAAACAAATTCTGGATCTACTGAACAAACAACACAAAAACATAAAATTCACAATGGAAGTGGAAGAAGGCAATAGCATAAATTATCTAGACTTAACAATTCGGGCAAACAAGAGCTTAAATAGGATCGAATACGAAATATACAGGAAACCAACTGCTACAGACACAATAATACACAATTCATCAAACCATCCTCAACAACACAAAAACGCGGCAATTAGACAATTAGTAACGAGACTTGAACGAATACCACTAACGCGGGAGGCATATAGAAAGGAGTTGAAAATAATTTATAGCATAGCGGAAAACAACGGGTATAGGAAAAAATTGGTAGACAAAATCAGAAGAGATATCAAAACAAGTGGGGAACGGAACAAAGAACAGGAGCAGGAGAAGAAAGCTTGGGCTACTTTAACATATATGGGCACATCAACATACAAACTTGCTAAATTTTTTAGAAAGCACAACATTAACACAGCATTCCGAACAAATAACAATTTGGGTAGAATACTCCAAGACAGCACAAACGAGACGGACTGCCTGGATAAACAAGGAGTATACAAATTAACTTGCACATGCCAACACAGTTACATCGGACAAACGGGACGAAAGATAAAAACCAGATTTCGGGAACATATGAGAGACTACAACAAAAAAATGAGAAAACCAGGAACAACACCAGAATCGAACTTTGCGAACCACATATTCAACAAAAAATGTACACCAGCGCATATTAGAAAAACGGTTAAACTGTTACACATACAGCATAAAGGACGGCGGTTGAACGTATTAGAAAACATGGAAATATACAAACAGAAAACTTTTGACGGAAGAATAATAAATGAACGAATAAACACTGCCTCGGACATAATATTTGAACCATTAAAATATTTTTACACAAAAGAGAACAATAATTTAACGGAACCGAACAATATAACAACAGATGTACAAGACAAAAGGCCAATCCAAAAACGCACAATCATAGATTACTACCTGCATACAGATAATACACCTATTAAATAATCGCAGACAGGGAGCACAGACATGGTATATAGAAAAATGAGAGGAACAGGTAGCAGGTAGAGAGAGGGAGAGAATGAGAGACACATAGGCATACAAGGACGAGAGAGAGAAACACAAAGGGGCAAAGAAAGAAAAAACGAACCATACAAAAGACAACGTACAGCGAGAAAAACGATTTAGTATTCGAGAACACTGAAGATGGCACAAAGCCGAAACCGGTCTGTTCATAAACCAAATTTGACGTGGGATGACGGAAAATCGTATCTTAACTACAGTGGTGATAAAATTGAAATTGTTGGTGAGTACAATGCATTGGTAAACGACAAACGGAGAAGAAAATCGTTGTGTCCAAGTCCAAGAACCCACCATTTCTGGGACGATCTTTTCTGAGGGCTTTTGATTTCGAATTATTGCAAATAAATACTATTAGTTGTGATACAAATTTAGGTCATATTATTGAGGAAATTAAATTAGAATTTTCAAGTGTTTTTAGTGAAATGTTAGGGAAGTGTAACACATGTGAAGTCTCTTTGGACTTGAAAGATAATATTATTCGGGTTTTTTATAAGCCACGTCCTCTCCCATTTGCTTGGAAAGACAAGATTGAAAAGAAGTTAAGAGATTTAATCGACATGGGAGTGCTTGAACAAGTGCACAGTTCTGATTGGGGAACTCCCCTGGTTCCTGTCTTGAAACCTAATGGTGACCTCAGGATATGCGCAGATTATAAGGTAACAGTGAACAAACACTTGATCGACGTTAAATATCCATTACCCAGGATCGAAGAAGTCTTCGCATCTCTGGAGGGGGGTGAGTTGTTTACAAAGTTAGACATATCTAACGCATATAATCAACTTGTCCTTAATGAGAAATCTCAAAATTTGTGCACCTGGAGCACACATATTGGCTTGTTCAAGGTCAAGCGGTTGCCATTTGGCATAAAAACAGCAGCTGCTATATTTCAGAGGACGGTAGAAATGTTGTTGCGCGGAATCCCTTATGTCGTCGTCTATCAAGACGATATCACTGCTACGGGAAGATCTACTGAGGAACACATAACGACCTTAAGAATAGTTCTTTCAAAATTGGCCCAAGCTGGCTTAACGTTAAATGTCAATTCTTTCAGCATAATATAAACTATCTTGGATTTGAAATAAATAGGAATGGTCTTCGTAAAACTCCCAAAAGAGTCGATTGTATCCTTAAAGCACCCCCTCCATCTAATGTCAAGGAAGTTAAAGCGTTCGCGGGTATGGCTAATTATTATTCTAAATTTATTAATAATTTTGCACAGAAAATGACACCTTTGTATAATTTACTTCGAAAGGGTGTAAAATTTAAGTGGACAAAAGAATGCCAGGGCGCTTATGGGACGATAAAATCAGACATTGCATCTGACAATATTTTGGCCCATTTTAACCCTAAGGTCCCTATAATAAACTACTGATGCAAGCAATAGTGCAATAGCTGGCATTTTGTCCCACAAATTCTCTGATAACATTATCAAACCGATAGCATTTGTATCTCGCGCGAGTTACGTCAACCACCCATTCCAATAGCTCAATACATTCCCTTCCCATTAAGTGGCAACAATAACAATATGCAGTATTCATATTACCAGTTTAACAAATTTACTTTTCATTAATCAGCAACAATAACAATTTACAAAATTTAATAAAAGTTCAATAAACTGCAAACCTTTCACTTGACAATAATAATATTTCGCAATCTAGTCAGCATTAATCGTTAATATTTGTTACTTTATTTTTTGTAACATATTTTTTGACCAGAAATACAAAAATTGATAAATAAGCTTTTCACCAGACGTCAGCTGAATTTTTAAATAATAAATATTGTAATTAGCTTTTAAGAGTCAGAATAAAATAGAACAGAATACAGTAATGTTCAGTACAGTGCATTTCTAAAGAAATTAATAAAAAGGAATTTTCTTTTAAAACGAGATCCCTTTTTGCGTTTTATTCGTTTTATTTTTTTTTCTCATAAAAAACGCTCGGATTCGTTAGTCGCGTTGACTAAGAGTGAACAAAATTATGCATCCATTGAAAAAAGGGCATTAGCTATAATATTTTGTGTCACTAGATTGAGCCAATATCTCTTGGGTAATCGATTTATTATCCGTACAGATCACAAGCCCCTATTATCCTTATTTGGCCAAACCAAAGGATTACCGATTATGGCTGCTGCACGCATCCAACGCTGGGCTGTGATCATGTCGGGCTTTGAATATGAAATGGAATACTTGCCCGGTAAAAATAATTCTGCCAATGGATTATCCAGAATGCCTCAAACTTTTCAGATTAAAGAAGTCGAAGAACAAAGGTACATTCATTTTATTGAGTCCAACAATCATTTGAATATAAATTTTAAGGATATAGCAAGAGAAACTCGAAAAGACCCAATACTTTCAAGGGTTATGGAGGCAATCATTAGGGGAGAAATACAGAAATTGAGCGGATCTGAGTATGAAGCTTTTAGGGCTAAACAGAATGAATTGACTGTACAATATAGTTGTATTATGTGGGGCTACAGAACGCTTATTCCAACCAAGTTTAGAAGATAAATATTAAATGATCTACATGTATCCCACTTGGGGATCGTGAAAACCAAGTCCTTAGCACGCTCTTATTTTTGGTGGCCAGGCATTGACAGGGAAATAGAAGTACTTATTTCCAATTGTGTCTGCTGTCAAGAATTACAGTCAAGTCCTGAGAAGAGCTATTTAATCCCGTGGAAACCTACTGACTCTGTTTGGAGCAGAATCCACATTGATTTTGCTGGACCAATTAAAGGCTACTTTTTATTCGTAATTGTAGACTCCCATTCGAAATGGGTAGAAGTTTTTACGACAAAACAAATTACTTCGAATTTTGTCATTCACAAAATGCGAGAGTTGATTGCGCGTTACGGATTGGTGAATACAATCGTTAGCGACAATGGTCGCCAATTTACTTCCGACCAATTCAAAAATTTTCTGAAAATAAATGGAATCAATCTCATACTAACAGCCCCTGGACATCCAGCTACAAACGGGCAAGCTGAGAACTTTATCCAAACTTTAAGGAAATCAATACTCTCCACTCTAAGGAATAATGACAGTCTTTGTATTGACACTGTTATATGCAGGTTTCTAATAGATTATCGCAATAGCTATCATAGCACTACAGGTGAATCACCATCCAAAATCTTTTTAGGCAGAATGTTGAGAACTAGGTTTTCCTTGCTTAAACCACCCCTAGTTAAGGAAAGAATAATTCAAAATCAGGCGAGGAGCATTGAAAACCATCGTGGAAATAAGAGTATTACATTTCAAAGAGGTGAAAAAGTGTGGATTCGGGACTATAGAAATCCGAATAAACCAAAGTGGTCCCCTGCGACGATAAGTAAGCAAGTTGGTCCCAGATCTTACCATTGCATTTTAACTCAAACCGGAAGGCAGATCAAAAGGCATATTGACCAAATTAGAAATGCAAAGCCACATACTGATAGCTCTAATGAAACCAAGACACAAGGGCAAATATTTGAAGAAAACCATTCTGCAGTCTTGAATTACCACAACGAAAGCAACTCTCAGCGAATTACCGGAGGTGCAACGCAACATTCAACTTGTCAGTATGACACGCCTAAACGCCAGTTAAGACCACGTCTTCACGGCAGAGTAGTTCGACCGTAGTAACAATGATCAATTTTAATTTGCATATACATATATATTTTATCATTAAAATTTGATTTTATATTTCTTATTATCACTCATCATCATTATATCATCTGTTTTTATATTGTATGCGCTAAAAAAAGTTTTTTTTAATTTTTGTACAACTTAAAGGGGAGCGTATTGTATATGCGTAATATTATTAGGAATTCATTAATCTAATTATTGTATGATATTTTGAGTATTACACATTTATAATAATCCCCCTTTTAATTAAGTAATATTGCAACTATAATGTAGAAAATAAGATTTAGACAATAAGATAAAATGGAATGAATAAATAGATCATTACAAGAGTGAACGTGAACTAAACATGATCAAACGTGTTTTACTCGGGACACCATAATCAATATCCTGAGCAGGCACTACAAGACGCAATTAGTGAAATAATGGGTGGTGCGATATCAGTATTTGCCGCCAGCGTTAAATATGGTGTTCCACGTACCACTATTTATGATAAGCTTAATGGTCGTGTTCCCGAAGGTCCTAGAAGAATGGGTCCACCAACATTGATTGATGATTTACTCAACACGGTTCAAACAATCATAAAGAAAGAAAAACGAGTCACACCATTTGTAAATGATCGTCCTGGCAGAAAGTGGGGTTTCCAGTTTTTTGAAACGGCATCCTAGTATTTCAATTAGAGAAGCCGCAGGGATTAGCAAAGGGCGGGCGATAATTACAGAAGAATGTATTAGAAAATGGTTTGCGGAGCTGAAAAGTTTTTTAAGCGAACGGAATGATTTAGCTATTTTAGAAGATCCGTCACGCATTTTTAATGGGGATGAAACAAGTTTTTGTTTGTGCTCGAAAACTGGAGGAGTGCTGGCACCCAAAGGATTTCGCAATGTTTATTAAATCCAGCCAGGCAATGAAAAAGAAACGGTTACTGTTTTATTAGTCTTTTCTGCAAACGGGAAGACTGTTGAACCACTGATTGTATTTCCGTATGTGCGATTACCGAAAGACATTGTAAGCAGTCTTCCCGATAAATGGTTTCTTGGGAAGTCCGAGACGGGGTGGATGATACGCGAAACGTTTTATGAGTACATAGCAAACTGTTTTCACAATTGGCTTAGCGAGCACAATGTTCAACGGCCCGTATTGCTTTTTGTGGACGGACACAAATCACATATGACTATGGAGTTAAGCGAATTTTGTGAAAACAATGAAATCATTTTGTATGCGCTACCACCCAATACAACACATATAGTTTAGCCGGCTGATTTAAGCGTTTTCAAACCATTAAAAACCGAGTGGAAAAAACCGTTAAAAATGGCAAAGCAAACCGGAAAACCACAACCAAACACTATCAAAATCTACTTTTTGTCCCCTTCTCCACATGGAGAACTGAACTGAACTCAATATAGAAGAAACCATTAAAAATGGGTTCCGAAAATGTGGACTTTACCCATTTAATTCCGATAATGTGGATTACACTAAATGTGTTAAAAATATTTTAGAAGAACTAACAACTGAACGCAATGAAAGTGAAGAAGTTTTGAATGAAACAGATTTTGATAAGTGTGTGGCGATTATTAATATGAGAAAATAGTCAACCAAGATCACCAACTCCAGCTAATAAAAGCCATACTTTAGTGCCGGACCATTGTTCAACGCCAATTTCACAGCGTAAAGAAAAACCAAGTAGTTTATTCGAGGATATTGTTGACTGCCCCTCTCCTAGTTCATCGATATGTAGCTCAATTATCAAAAATGTTTTGCTTAATCCTATTAGTTGTTCGCCAACAGGTAGTTCAAATAACAAAACATCTTTACTTTCCAAAACCGCAAAAAACAAAAATTAAAGCGCAAAGTGCTATTTCCGCTTTTGCGTGGAGGGAGCATATACAGGCTAAAGAAAACGAGAAGATAATTAAAGCTGAAGCTATAAAAAAACGAAAGTTAGAGCGCCAAAACAGAAAAACAGAAAAAGAAAACAAATCCAGAAAATTTAAAAAAAGAAAACATAAGCAAGTATGTAACACTTGGAGTGAAGAACTAGATACTGAAGCTGAAGACGATGAATTAAAAAACGTAGGGTGTGATACCTGCCCTCAGTGCTATCATCTCAAATGTACTGGACTAAGAAATGTATAATATAATGACGTCTGTCAATTGGATTTTGTATGTAAATCATGCCAAGATCAAAATGCTTAAGTTCCTTATGCTCATGTACCTGAATTTTAATTAAAATTAGATAGACTTCCCAAAATTACATATATGTAGGTGTCATACACCTACCATTTTATCCTTAAAATCCAACCTGAGTACAAAGAAATGAATTCCAAAGGGCTGACTTGTACAAATATACTTATTGTATTATTATTTATTTATTTTTTATTATTTATTATAATATAACTATATGGAAAAGAATTAATTTTCAATAAATAGCAATTTAAATCCCTTCGCTATAAAAAATTTTGTGATCAAATATGATATGTCGACAATAGGACCACGATTTGTCGACGACTGGAAAATTAGTGTCGACTACTGGCAAACATGCTCATTTTTACAAAATTTGTAAATTTCTCAATTTAAATACAAAAAGTTTTCGTTATTTAATCTCAAACCATACAAAATAGTGAGTTACTGTATGTACTCACTAATTTATTAGCATTTATACACATGGAAGAAAAATTGGTTGAATAAGAGTAAAATCCTTAAACTGTCAACTACTGGTGCACTTACCCTACATACATATGTATGTATGTATTATATTTACAATTTAAAATGTATAAAAAAATGTGTAAAAAAACAAACAAACTTTGGCATTTGATGCTGAAATTTCTTTAATAGATATTAACCCTTGCCAACCTGATCAGAAAAACATAACTATGAATAACAAAATCGTTCAACTCATCCAACCTCAGATCTTTAAAGAAATATAATACATTCAGTGTTTAGTGGAAATAGAGCATATAATCTTCAGATGTGGGAAGACTATAGACACATTTGAGAGGTAAGCATTCTATGAAGAATTGTTTACTATGTCATATTCAGAATGTAAAACTCTAATAAAAGAAGGATACTTCTCATATCATGGAATTAAGATCCAAATTCAGAAAAGTGTTAACCTAAATTTTGTGTCTCTAGAAACATTGGGAAATATTAACTCCGGTTCCTGTACACCTGGAGCCCCTCTACTACATGATGGTATTTATTACGATAGACCGGTAAGAACATCCAAATTTAGAATATTGACTAAGACTGGAAAAGGGACCATAGATCTTGAAAAGTCAAAATTAATAACAGAAGAAGGAACAAAATGTAAATACAAAGAAGGTTCTTGTTTCACTGCTTCAGGGGGATACACATTTTGGAACTCACTATTTTCTAATCCAGGCTGTGGGATTAAAAATTATATTGCTATATATGAAGGTCCCGCTACAGAAATAACGGAATATATAAATAATAAAATTATTAAATCTTATATCTTACACTATAATGATTATGATTTTCAGGTTATATTGACACATAAAAAATCTTTAATTTGTGGGTCAGTAGCTTATCATACAGAGCACCCTAAGTTGTCGATTATAATTAAAGATGATTATCTCCCTTTTAACCTAAAATATAATCCTATTGAATTGGGGAAAAATATCAATGTTATGACTTATGTGAACTCAAAATTAGTATACACAATGAAAGATCAAATCGATTCATTATATAGCACTCTTATGTATTCTAAATGTCTAGCTGAAACAAAACTGATCCAATCGATTTTAGCATCCGCTATATCATCTCCTCAAGAATTCGGATATCAATACTTTGGAGAAGAAGGATACACTGCCTCTGTCAGAGGTGAAGTTATCTATTTGATGAAATGTGAAGCCGTTTCAGTCAAATTTACAACTAGCGGGTCACTGGATTGTTATCAAGAAATCCAAGTAGATCGTGGAGGTAAATGAATGTATATGTCCGCCAGAAGTAGACTTTTGTCACAAATAGGGACTAAAGTTGATTGTTCTAGTTTGCTTCTAATAAAGTACAAACTCCCAGATATATGGTTCTCGGTAACCTCAAGTTCTCTATCTCCCACATCAAATCCTTCCATCATGAAAATATCAGAGTATAAAGATTGGGAATTTTCTGAAATAGAAAATTATGCTAAAGCTGGGATATATGTATACTCCTTCTGAATTAGACAAGATAGAAAAGATTATTTTGTTACCCGTTAGATCCAGTGCGATAATTCAGCAAATTAACCGAGCAGCAACTGGAGAAAGCACCATGTCTGATGGGATCGGAGTTAAAATTGGAAGATTTAGAATTATTAGGGAAATCAAAATTTTCTCAAGCTATTGATTATATGTTATCTCGGTTAGGAAAATTGGGAAAAATCACGCCAAATTCAGGAGAATTTATGTTGATAAATTTGATAATAACCATGTAATAAGTCAACCAGGGCATAAATATTATAGATCTCATATACATAAAAAGAAAATAATTATTCACAAATAATCAATGATATACTAACAATGAAAAATCGTCATAAAGTTATATATTTCCTTTTTGTATATACATACATACATACATATGTATTATATTTACAGTTTAAAATGTGTAATAAAATGTGTAAAAAACAAACAAACTTTGGCATTTGATGCTAGGAATTCAACAATTTATTTCGTTTTTTTACAATAAAATTTCATAGAAATTTAAGTTATCATTTATAATAATAAAAGAAATACTTAATATTGAAATTTATTATTCGGGAGAATATCCCGACTAATCGTTAGAAACAATTAGTTTTTTTGCAAAATGCATTGAAAAAATGTTTGTTGTGGCTTTAGCTCTTCATATGCCGACATTTCATTGGTTGCTAAAGGTGAATTCACCCATTCTTTCTGAATGTTCCGAACGATTTTTTTTATATGTAGTTTGACGTCTCTATTTTGAGAAAGAGAGTAAATTTAATGTGGAACAACAACAAAAATTTCGTACAGAACGAATGGGTGAATTCACCTTAAAACCAAATCGTCAGTGAAGTTTAAGCAGTTTGATAACATTCAACCTCGTATGTTTATGCCACATAAAACAAATGCAATATGAGAATTTCAATATTGCATATGAATTACAACAAATACATAATCATAGTAGGCTTAGAATGTTTTTATACAAACAACACAACAAACAATTATACTCAACGTGAGTCTATTTTATAAATACAATCATTAACGGCCAACGGGCGTTTAATTGTATGGGTGTTGAGAGAAAAATAAAATAGACTCACGTTGAGTATAATTGTTTGTTGTGTTGTTTGTATAAAAACATTCTAAGCCTACTACTACTTTTCTTTGTAAAAAAAAAATTAAATAATACTTTTAGAAAAAGATTAACGGCCGTATTCATAAAAGCTATAAATGGTTCAATAATCCAATAATAGTGAAATTTTCATAAAACTGTATTCATAAACGAATAATAGCAGTTTAAGCGATAAATAAATCATTTTTAAATTACAAAAATTTATTTTTGGTTTTACCCTTGTATAAACCCAAAATAATATACATACATATGTATGTACATATTTACGTTTTTAGTATGCTACTTCCACAGATTTTCTGGAAGAGATCTCAAATTCCCGCCCAAAAAAGATCTATAAGGAAAGGGCTGACCCATTTTCAATTTTTGATCAACAATTTAAAATGAAATATCGTTTTAACAAATATACAGTAAAGAAAATAACGGATTTGGTGAAAGCGGATATTGAATTAGACAGCAAAGGATGTGGCACGCCAGTTACGTATATACTTCCACAATCACCCCTCGTAGACATTAACTCAATCATAGCCAAATACAATAAACAAAATATGAACTAAGTCAATGACACTTTAAGAGTGTCTTTGGCACAAGTTAAAAATGCTTATTATTTTTAATTTTATTTCCACAAACGTTTTGAAATTTGATTCTCTTCCGTTCTGAAAATACAAACAAATTCATTCAATAAATTTTACTACAATTTAAGAAAGGGCAACGACAATTGAAATACAAAAAATTATGAATCAATAACAAAAACAAATTTGTATATACAATTGTCGTTGAACAAAGAAAAAATAAATGACCAAACAAAATTGAAATTTTACGATCAATTTTGTTTGATCAACACTTTAACCATAGTAATAAGTTTTTAGAATATAAGAAAAATTGTACATAAAATAAGTTGAAAAATGAATAAAGAAACAGTTGAATATCAGAACTCACAGAATAAAGATTTTTTTTCTTTAATCACGTAACTGGCGCAGTCGAGGGGAAAAAATTCTAAAGAAATTTTTCCAAGAAAAGAACCTCTTTTTTCCTTTTAAAAACTAAAGTTTAATAAAGGAAAACCAAGTGAACTATTTTAAACTAAAGTTTAATTTTACAGTAACTCTATTTAAAACTAAAGTTTTAATAAAAGTAAAAACAAGTTTAAGTGAAAATAATATACATAAGTTGAAGATTGAAGTGAAGTAATTTCAAACAAAATAATAAGTGAAAGAGCAATTTACCCGAAGTAAACTACTTTATTACAAAAGCTTACAAAAATGAGCAGATTCGACGCAAACAGAGATTTGGCACAACCAGCCAACGAAACGCAAATGGCACAAGTAATTGGGGCTCAGGAGGAGATAATCAACCAGTTAAGGGCACAACTTGGAATGCTACAGCAAAACCAACAGCATGAAGTCCACCATGAATACCGTTTAACACCTAAGGAAATTCTAACTCAGTTTAGACAACTAAAAATCTTGGACAACAATCATGATGTAAACGCCTTTATAAAATCAGTGGAAGCCGTATTTACACTATGCCCAGAAAATAATCCTCAACTCATGAATTTGGTAATGGCGATCATAATCAACGAAAAAATAAGCGGTGAAGTCGGAAGCTACATCAGAGAATCGGATACCAACGCAACATGGAATGAAGTAAAAGCCAAGCTAAGGAAGTACTTTAAACCAAGAACAACGTACAGCGACGTCTTCAACAGATGCAGAAACATAAAAGTAAGCAACTTAAGAGATTTATTTAATTATTTTGATAGAGCTAAGTATGAATTAAGCCAAATATATTTATTTGATGAAGATCAACCAGATATTTATAGACCGGATAGAGTAGAGGTAGATTTAGCAAATATACTTGTAGAAAAAATAGATACTCCAATGAGAATACATTTCGACCGTAACGCTACTCTAAATAACATTGTGATGAGATATTCACAAATTAAAGCATTAGATGACCCCAGGGCTATTCACCTAAACCATAGGAAAAACCCAAACACTATTAGAAACCACCAAAATTATACAACAACAAATACTAATAGATACAATCAGAATAACACAATTCCAAGCAAAAACGATTATACAACAACAAATACTAACAGATACAATCAAATTAATAACCATCCAAACAGAAATGAATACAACCAAAACACTAATAGATACAATCAAACTAACCAAACTCCACAAAACACTAATTACCAAACTAACCAAGTTACACCAAACACTTATTTCCAAAATAACCAAGTTTCTCAATACAATAACAGGCATCAAGTTAAACAAAACAGACAAAATTTCCGTGCAGATAACGACACCAATCAAACAGGGATAAGTCATATGAGCATTGACAACCATTTTCCTGCTCCGAGACAGGAACCTATGGAAATAGGAACTATTAATGAGATTCAAACTGATGAAAAAAAGGAAATAAATTTTTTAATATCGCCTCAAAATCCACCTTACCAATAGTTAGGATTTCTATAGGCAATCAATCAATCAGATGCCTCATAGACACAGGTTCCACCACTAGTATTCTTACAGAAGGAATATTAACGGAACAATACACAAAGGTTAAACCTGAGAAACCCTTATTTTTTAAGACACTGAACGGTTCAAATGAAATTGAATATGTGGTAACTACACCATTTCCAAAAGAATTTGGTTGTCATGGTACACTCCAATGGAAAATTATTAATTTTTCAAATAAAAACTTTTCAGGTATAATAGGACAGAATTTTTTACAGGCCCTTAAAGCAATAATTAACATTGACCAAAAATACATACAAATATTAGATAATAAGTTATATTTCGAAGATTACAATTATCCTACTTATTTTCAAAACGTCTGCAGTCTACAACACTTAGAAAATATTGACATTAAAGATAGTTTTGATTTTTCCTACATGAACGAAGAAGAACGTCAGGCAACCCTAAGGTTGCTTACTGAATTCGGAGATTTGTTTTTTAGAGAGGGAGATATTCTGTCATGCACAAATGTGGTTAATCACGAAATAATAACCACAACGGATAGGCCATTATATTCTAAAATATATAGATACCCTCAGGTGCATGAGGAGGAAATTAAAAGACAGATTAAGGATATGCTTAGACAAAATATAATACGCGAAAGCAACTCACCATACAATAGCCCCTTGTGGATTGTCGATAAAAAACTCGATAATTCAGGGACAAAAAAGTACAGAATTGTTATCGACTATAGAAAATTAAACGAATGTACGGTAGACGATAAATATCCCATTCCTAACTTGAACTCACTACTAGATAAACTAGGAAGGGCACAATACTTTACAACCCTGGATTTAGCTAAGGGCTTCCATCAAATCATGGTTAGAGAAGAAGATAGAAAGAAAACCGCATTTTCTACACCTTTTGGGCATTACGAATTTATCCGTATGCCATTTGGTTTAAAGAACGCCCCATCAACATTCCAAAGGTTGATGAACAAGGTTCTGCACGAACACATTAATAAAATATGTGTCGTCTACATGGACGACATACTAGTATTCGGCACCTCTCTAAAGGAACACATGATCAATTTAAAGTTAGTATTTAAAGCATTAAAAAATGCGAAATTAAAAATACAAATTAACAAATGCGACTTTCTTAAGAAAGAAACGCAGTTTCTGGGACACATCCTCTCAGCAGACGGAATAAAACCAAATCCTGCTAAAGTCGAAATTATTAGAAACTTAAAGATACCCAATAATGCAAAGAAAATCAAATCATTCTTAGGAATGACGGGATTTTACAGAAAATTTGTTAAAGATTATGCAAAAATCGCATATCCGATGACCCGATACTTAAAAAAGGACCAAAAAGTTAATGAAAACGATCCTGCTTTCATAGCTTCATTTGAAAAATTGAAAGATGTTGTCACTAATTCTCCCATATTGAGGTATCCCAATTTTACAAAAAGATTCAAAATCACCACTGATGCTAGTAATTTTGCAGTAGGAGCTGTTCTGTCCCAGGACGGACATCCGGTTGCATATGCCTCTAGAACGCTAAATGAACATGAAACTAATTACGCTACAATTGAAAAAGAATTGCTGGCAATTGTATGGGCATTAAAATACTTTCGACCATACATTTTTGGAAGGCAATTCGACTTGAAAAGCGATCACCAACCACTGAAATGGCTGATGACAAAATATTCAGGTAAAGACATAAATCCAAGACTTCAAAGATGGCTTATTGGCTTGAGGGAATACGATTTCTTGATTGAGTATATAAAAGGAAAAACTAACAATGTCGCTGATTTCTTGAGCAGAATAAGTAACGACGAAATCAATGCTCAAGCAGAAATGCTCAGAGATGACGAGGAAAGCAATAGCATGTCAGTCGAAGTGGAAACAGTCCACTCGCAAAAAGAGGATTTAGGATATAGCATTCCAATTTTGGACACAGTCGTCAATAGGTTCAAAACACAAATTATTGTTGCCCAGGAGAAACAAAATACTGTTGAAATTATATTTAATTGTAAAAGAATTTATATAGATAAAAATGATATCGATCAAAACAACGTTTTGGATATCATTAGAAGAGAAATAGGGAGAGGAAAAGTAGGCATATATTCCCACCTTAACGATCATGAATACTATAATGTTCAAAAAATTATCGAAGAAGAGTTCTCCGAAAATACTAATGTAAAATTTGTCAAATGCTCACTATTTGCAATGGACATAGAAGACGAAGCTAACTTGAGGACACAAATTGCTTTATTTCACAAAAACGAAAGCGGTCACTGTGGAATAACGGCAACCTTTGAAAAACTAAAGAGGAAACTGTATAATCCTAACCTCAGAGAACAAATAGCTAAAGTTATAAATAATTGCGACATTTGTTCTGGAGGAAAATATGACAGAAACCCGATAAGAAACAAATTTTATCTAACTGAAACACCGAAAACGATTAATGAAATTATCCACGTAGACACTTACGTTAATAGCAAATGTGCATTTATTATTTTTATAGACAAATTTTCAAAACATGCTACATGTTTTCCTCTCACAGACAGAAACAGCAGAACGCTACTAACACAATTAGAACATTTTTTAGCAATCAAAGGTAAAGTTAACAAGATCGTTTTTGATAACGAATTCAACAATGAAAATGTAAAAGAGTTTTTGCAAGCAGAAGGTATAGAGTACCATATTACAAAGCCAAACAGTCACACCGGTAACAGTGACATAGAAAGGCTTAACAACACTATTACTGAAAAAATAAGAACCTTAAATCTCGAGAATTATCTACCAATCACCCAACAAATACAAAGAGCGATTAGGATATACAATGACACATATCACAGCACAATTAAATGCACACCGTTACAAGTTCAAAATTACACAATTGACCACAAAACAATTTATGAAAGATTATCTAAAGTTAAAGAACAAAGAATAACAAAGGCAAATAAGAATAGGGAAATTTATACAGAAACCCGACAAGAAGGTTTTATAAAAAACTATAAAAACTTAAGACACAAAGAACAACCAAAATTCAGGAAAATGCTTTTGCAAGGAATACATACTGACAATATAAAAAGGCCCAACAAATTTAACAATATTATAGTAAATTAAAAGTAACAACAAATCAATATTACAGGCAACATTGTGGATAACAATTACAATAATGGTATTAGCACCAATCCAAGCCAATATAGTACTTCAACCAATAACGGAAACTAACGGCTACATAGAGATTAACAACGGTAATTTTAGTATACCAATAGAGTCAGATTTAATTTTACACTACATGGATGTAAAAGAAACAACAGGTATTCTTCTAGAAATGAGAAACGATTTAAATACTCTGAATACAAATGAACAAATATTTATAAAAAATGAAATAGATACACTATTAAGCAAGTTAAAAACAATAACACCAAATAACAGACAAAACGTGGACTGGTTGACTTAGTGGGAAATGCATGGAAATATCTCTTCGGCACTATGGACAACACTGACCAGGAGGACATCACTAATCATTTTAATACAGTTGACATTAATATACATAACTCTATAACAAACTTAAATCAACAAATAAAAATTAACGATCATCTAAACAAAACAATACAACTTATAAGAGATACTCTAACACAAAACCAAAAGAACACAATGCATTTCATGGAAGGACTCCACAAATCAGTAAGGGACATACTGAAAAGGACCATTTATCTTGAAAGTTTACTTATTTTAACGACAATAAGAAATCACGTAGAGCACATACAGAACTACATAACAACTGCACAAAATGATGTAAGTGACGCTAGCATTTTGACAAAACAAGAAATCGAAGACTACAATATTAATTTAAGTAAAATTAAATATTTAAGAACAGCTATTCTTGAAAAAAAAATGAATTAATTTTTGTAATTAAAGTACCCAAAACATTCCAATATGTACAAATAATAACTATAATACCCATACCATATTTAGATAAAGAAATAGAAGCAGGAATTGAAAATACATTCAAATATAATAATAAAACCTTTACATATAAAGAAAACAATTATATAAACGAATGTAAGATATCAAAACATTGTACAATAAAAAAAACATGTAAACTTATAAAGAACGATAATACGGAAATCATAAACATAAATGACCAAACGATTATAGTCAAAAATGCAAAAAACAACACAATTACAAGTAATTACAACAACACAAAAAATATATTAAATGGAAATTTTTTAATACAATATAATAATTGCACCATAATGATAGCAAACGAAAAATTTTCGAATCAAAATAAAATGTATTTAGACAAAATAATTGTTCCAAAATTCAAAAATATAACATTTAACAGTACACTTACAATGGAAGAAGTAAAACTAAAAACTATTCAGAATTTAAAACAAATAGAAGAAATTAAATATAACAATAAAATGATATCTTACACTATACCACCAATTGTGGTTGTACCGATAATGATAATATTAATATTTTTATTATATGATAAATGTAAAACACCAAATAAAAGAATTCAGGAGAATCCTTTATCTACAGGGGGAGGAGTTACGTATATACTTCCACAATCACCCCTCGTAGACATTAACTCAATCATAGCCAAATACAATAAACAAAATATGAACTAAGTCAATGACACTTTAATTGCCTGTTTCACGATGTCGAACGACATCGTTCGTTCGCATAAATACATTAAAACCAAAAACAACATTTTAAAATTTGTTGCTGTTTCAAACGTATTTATGCGAACGAACGATGTCGTTCGACATCGTGAAACAGGCAGTAAGAGTGTCTTTGGCACAAGTTAAAAATGCTTATTATTTTTAATTTTATTTCCACAAACGTTTTGAAATTTGATTCTCTTCCGTTCTGAAAATACAAACAAATTCATTCAATAAATTTTACTACAATTTAAGAAAGGGCAACGACAATTGAAATACAAAAAATTATGAATCAATAACAAAAACAAATTTGTATATACAATTGTCGTTGAACAAAGAAAAAATAAATGACCAAACAAAATTGAAATTTTACGATCAATTTTGTTTGATCAACACTTTAACCATAGTAATAAGTTTTTAGAATATAAGAAAAATTGTACATAAAATAAGTTGAAAAATGAATAAAGAAACAGTTGAATATCAGAACTCACAGAATAAAGATTTTTTTTCTTTAATCACGTAACTCGCCTGCCGAGCTTCAAGTTTAGTTGCTTTGCGATGTTGGGGCCGTGGGGAGGTAAATAAAACCATTTCTTTTTGATTTTATTGCTGACATATTAGTACGTTTTCAAGTTTCAAGATGATGCTGGTGACCTTCACAGAGTTGGTTGTGCTTTAGCTCGTCATGGAAAACAATTTATTAAAATGCCATCATCTCTCGAAGAGGAAGCTTTATTAATAAGACGTTTCGAAAAATTCCGACGTTTTCCTGGAGTAATTGGGGCCATCGATGGAACCCATATAAGAATTAAAAAAACTGGAGGTGATCTGGCTCAGTATTATATTAATAGAAAAGGATACTGTTATAAATTAAATGTATTATATTGTTAAAAAGCGTTAATTTAAGTTATATAAATTTTATTTATATAACTTTTAAAAAAGCCAAGTTGTGAATTATTTTATGGCAACCCTTTTATTTTATGTTAAATTGTCTACTCTGGTTTGATATTTTTTTTAACTAATACTCGGTACGAAAGAGTAATCGCTTGTAGACTTTGAATTCAACAATTAATTCCAGAAAAGACGCCAAGTAGAATAGAATTAAGTAAGTGTTATTACTTTATTTTAGAAACTATTTATCAAAAAACTGTAAATCTTTTTAGATAATAAAACCATACACCATCGTATCGGACTTTATTTCAAATCACAATAAAGTTGCGTTTTATTATTTTTCTAAAACTAGTTACTGCCGTAACAAATCCAATTTAAGTTGCTGCCGCAACATTTTTTATTATTTATTTGCCGGCATTTTGTATTATTAAATTGCCGGAATTTTATTAATTTCTCGGAATTCATTTATGGTACGCCGAAGTCAACGTTTGAAGAATAAGAACATGCCTGAAGATAAGTCCAAGCAAGCCGATGGCTCAGCCAGTGAGAGTGATGGCGAGAAAACAATCATCGAACAAGATTCCGTCGCCGACCTGAAGAAGGAAATTAGAAGCCTTAAAATTTCATTGAATATGCTCATTGAAAAAGCCAACACCTCATCATCACCAACTGAAGCCTTCCCACCACAACTGCCCGTTGTAATAACTCAACCGCCACATACAGCACCATTAACTGCAGCAGCCAGTTCTTCGTTGCCGCTGTATACTAGAAACCTACAAGCATTACATCAACCGATGCAACAAGGGTTAAATATGTCTCGTTATAACGCCTCATATATGCCGCCACCGTCTGTACCAAGAACCACCTTTATGCTACCTTTGCCGCCTGTACAAACAACAAATTATATGCAACAGCCGCCTTTACAAAGGTACAACATTTTACCTACTTTGTCGACAGCGCAGTCAACAGCGACTGCAACGTCATCAATTTTGCCAATGAACAGCACAGGTGCACCCGCACCAACAACGCACACACCACAACATGTGTTTGACCATCGACCTATTCGTAAACTATACGATTTGCCAGAATTTAATGGCCTGCCAGAACAATGGCCAATGTTTTCAGTTTCTTATAGAGAAACAACGCAATACTACAATTACACAAAGCTGGAAAACTTGTCTCGATTACAAAAGTCACTAAAAGGAGAAGCAAAAACAAAAGTTGAAGCCTATTTAATTCATCCAGAGAGCGTGGACCAGGTGATGAGTACACTGGAGTTCCATTACGGCCGCCCTCAGATAATGATACGCAGTCAAATTTCTAAAGTACGTGCCTTTCCGGCAATATCGGGTAAGAAAATATCTGACATTGTAAATTTTAGTACTATGGTAGCAAATCTAACAATATTTCTGGAAAACGCCGGGGCACAACCGCATCTAAATAATCCTACTCTATTGGATGAATTGGTTAACAAACTGCCTCTTACAAAGCGTGAGGAATGGATGAAATATTCCTTCAACAATTTATGCCAATACCCAAGTGTACGGGAGTTTAGTGTGTGGTTACACGAAGTTGCAAATTATATTTCTATGGCAATAGAAACAGAATCCAATAAGAATGAACAATTCAATATGAAAAGAGATAAAGTAAAGCCATCATTTGCAATTATAACAGATGAACGTCAACAGCCAAATTGTTTTATGTGTAAACAAAATCACTACTTGTACCAGTGTGCCAAATTCAAGAACATTTCATCACCTGAAAAATGGAAATTTGTAAAAGACAATCATTTATGTTTTGGTTGTTTACGTACCGGCCACAATTCGTTAAAATGCCACAATCGTCGTCAATGTGGACTGTCAAAATGTACAAAATACCACAATCGTTTGCTACATGAAGATGTAAATTCTAATAAGAATGCAAATTATGCAAAATGTAAACAAACTGAAATATTTAGTGATGGTAATAATCCGATTACTACTACAAGTGTTTATAACGATAAAACACCTGTAACAACGATTTCTGAATATTCTTTGAATAAAGGAACATTATTTAAATATCTCCCAGTGGAATTAAAAGGCCCAAAGGGTTGTGTAAAAGTTATCGCATTTATCGATGACGGATCGAAAATATCACTTTTAGAGGAAAATATTGCAAAACAAATTGGGTTGCAGGGACCAACAAGTAATTTGTCTCTTGGATGGATAAAGGGAAAAACAACAAACGAAATGTCGAAGAAGATAAATCTTGAAATTTCAAACGTAAATGAGCGTAATTGCAGCTTCGCAATGAATAATGTTAGAACAACTGGAAATTTAAAATTAGAGCCACAAAGTCTTCATTTTGAAAAATTTAAGGATAAGTACCCCGTTTTAAGTGATATTACTGTTAATGATTATGTTGATGCCACTCCAAAGCTATTAATTGGCCTCCCTCATATGAGACTTGTTCGTCCAAACAGCGTCATGAATTTAGATGAAAATTTTTCCGTGCATTATACAAATTTGGGAAACATTTTATTTGGCTCAAGTGAAGCATCGACAGACGCCACAGTATGTGTAGTAGAAGTACATAATTTTGATGAAATACAAAAGCAAGTTGCCGAGTATTTTGCTTTGGAAAGTTTTGGTATGAAGATTGTTAATCCAATCATTTCTGATGATGATGAAAGAGCCGAGGAAATACTAAAAGATACTACAGTAAAAAACGTTATTACGAATGTCAACAAAGGCAATAAACTACGTCTAGTTTTTGACGCAGCCGCGTCTATTGATGGTGAATCATTTAACTCTCGACTATTGAAGGGTCCATGTAAGTATCAGCCAAAGCCACTTCTATCAATTTTGTTTAAATTTCGCTAAAAACAAGTTGGAGTCTGTGCAGACATCCGAGAAATGTTCCACCGTGTGAAAATTCGGGAACAAGATCAGAATGCCCAAAGATTTTTATAGAGAGAGGGTCATAGTGATAGACCCCCAGATATATACATAATGCAAGCCATGATTTTTGGCTCGGCGAGTTCGCCATGTTCAGCCCAGTACGTGAAAAATTTAAATGCCAGTTTTTATGAAAAAACACACCCACGGGCCTATAGGGCTATTGTAGACTGTCACTACGTTGATGACTACGTAGATAGTTTTAATACTATTGATGAGGCAATTGCCGTAACTAAAGACGTAATAAGTATACATGAACAAGCTGGGTTTGAATTAACAGGTTTTGTCTCTAATTCAAAAGAATTTTGTCGTACTTTTGCAGCGGAAAAAATTAATAATGACAACAATGTAAATTTGACAGATCTATGTAGAAGTGAAACAACAACTGAAAAAATTTTGGGTCTGTTTTGGTCACCCACTGATGATACCTTTTGTTTTGTATTAAAATTTGCAAGAGTACCTGAAGCAGTTTTGAATGGCAATCGAAAACCAACCAAAAGTGAAGTACTCAGTCTAACGATGTCAATATACGATCCGTTTGGGTTTTTAGCAAATATGGTAATAAGGTCTAAGATTCTGCTCCAGGAGTTATGGAGGTACGACATTGACTGGAACTCATCAATTCCTGATGAGATATACAACAAATGGTACGACTGGTACAAGGAACTTCAGAACGTACGGTATGTGAAGGTTGCCAGATGTTATGGAAGAAATTTATGTAAATCTTCAACAAGTATTGAACTACACATCGTTGTTGATGCCAGTGAGGTGGCGTTTGCTGCTGCTGGTTATTGGAGAATATGTTGTGATGGTGAGGTCGATATAGTTTTTGTTGCTGGTAAATCAAAATGTGCCCCGATTAATCCACTTTCTATACCAAGACTTGAGCTTCAAGCTGCTTTGCTTGGTGTGAGATTAAAGGAGGCAATTATTTCTAGTCATGACGTTACGCCAAAAGAAATAATGTTTTGGTCTGATTCTAAAACGGTAATAAAGTGGATTCAGTCCGACTGTTGTATATATAAACAATTTGTTTCTCATCGTATTGCGGAAATATTGGAGTGTTCACATGTGAAGCAATGGAGATGGGTCCCTGGTTCACAAAACCCCGCCGATGATGCAACGAGACCCCAGTACTTTTCAAAAAATTCGTCAGACTCTCGTTGGTTAAATGGTCCCCAGTTTTTGAAATCCAATGAAGACAACTGGCCAAAACTGCCATGTGATGCAGCTAATAAGAAATGCGAATCTGAAATACGATCGAAATTTTTATTAACAATAACGGAAAATGTATCTCTAATCCACTATGATGAAAAATCTAAATATTACAAATTATTAAGAATCAGGTGCTGGTTCGTTCGTGCAATCAAAATTTTTAAATGTTATGCTTTGGGTCAAAAGAAATCGGTTTTGAATTTTCAATCATATTTGAAGGCTAATGAAGTGGAAGAAGCCGAAAAATTTTGGTGTCAACTTGCCCAACAAGAAGAATTGAATGATGAATATAATTCACTAAAATCAAATGGAATTGTCTCTAAGAAGAGCACCATTTTTAAACTGACCCCATTCTTGGCAGATAATGGATTGATACGTATATCTGGTCGTATTAATAATGCCGAATGTGTTACCTACAAGACAAAAGAACCTGTAATTATGCCTAGGAATCACCTCATCACGAAGTTAATTATAAAACAATACCATGAAGATTTTAAACACCAGAATCAGGAATCAATTTGTGCCGCAGTTCGTACCAAATTTTGGATTTTTGTGATATTCTTCCGACGGGGTTTGTTTGAATTTGGAACGATTTTCCGTCATCCCACGTCAAATTTGGTTTATGAACAGACCGGTTTCGGCTTTGTGCCATCTTCAGTGTTCTCGAATACTATTCGAATTTTGGATTCCCTGTTTGAGACAATTGGTAAAATCCGCAAAAAATAAATGCCAAGTCTGTAAAAATCTTAATGCTGTTCCAAAGCCACCCTTAATGGTACAACTTCCTGTGGACCGACTCACCCCATTTGTGAGGCCGTTTACGTATACGGGCCTTGATTATCTTGGTCCATATTTTGTGTCTATTGGACGACGGTGTGAAAAAAGATGGGTAGCTCTTTTTACATGCATGACAGTAAGAGCAATTCACGTGGAAATTGCGAAAGACCTCTCAACTGATGCAGTCATATTGTGTATCGGCAATTTTATTAATCGAAGAGGACTGCCAAGCCGTTTAAGAAGTGATAGAGGAACGAACTTTATAGGTGCCAGTAAAGAAAATTTTGTAGTGGACGAATCGAGATTGGCGGAAGAATGTACACGACGTGGAATAGAGTGGGTATTTAATGCTCCCGCAAATCCTTCAGCAGGTGGCGCTTGGGAACGTATGGTTCGTTCTGTTAAAAGCGTATTAGCATTTACATTAAAGGAAAAATCACCTCAAGTTGAGACTTTAAATAGTCTTTTAATAGAAGCTGAGAATTTGATAAATTCTGGTCCTCTTACACATCTACCTGTTGAAAGTTCGGATAGTGAACCCCTAACACCCAATCATTTTTTACTTGGATGCCCAAATATTATTCAGACTCCTGCTGTTAGTGAAAAGATTTGCCTCAAAAAACAGTGGCATATTTTACAACAATTGAAACAAACATTTTGGAAAAGGTGGGTACTTGAGTACCTCCCAGACTTAACCAGACGTACTAAGTGGTACGAACGAGTGAAACCTCTACAAATTGGCGATGTTGTCATCATATGTGACGACAATGATGCTCGAGGCGAATGGAAGAGAGGCATTGTTGTGGAAGTTTTTACAGCAGCTGATGGTCAAGTTCGTTCGGCAGTGGTGAAGACTTCAGTTGGAAAACTACGACGTCCTGCATCTAAGTTTGCTGTGCTTGATGTTGGTAGTGAGTCTCCCTGATCGACTCACGGGTGGTGGAATGTTATAAATTAAATGTATTATATTGTTAAAAAGCGTTAATTTGAATTTTATTTATATAACTTTCGAAAAAGCCAAGTTGTGAATTATTTTATGGCAACCCTTTTATTTTATGTTAAATTGTCTACTCTGGTTTGATATTTTTTTTAACTAATACTCGGTACGAAAGAGTAATCGCTTGTAGACTTTGAATTCAACAATTAATTCCAGAAAAGACGCCAAGTAGAATAGAATTAAGTAAGTGTTATTACTTTATTTTAGAAACTATTTATCAAAAAACTGTAAATCTTTTTAGATAATAAAACCATACACCATCGTATCGGACTTTATTTCAAATCACAATAAAGTTGCGTTTTATTATTTTTCTAAAACTAGTTACTGCCGTAACAAATCCAATTTAAGTTGCTGCCGCAACAGATACTATTCACTAAACGTGCAGGTAAAGTTTTTGTAGCTGTACGATAAAATTATACCGGTATCTGCATTCTGACTGAAGTTCTTACTTCAAAATTTCATTAGAATTATTGGTAAAAAATTAATTTTAGTTTCGTACAGGTAATTTGTGACGCACACTTAAAAATTCGGGACATAGTAGCGAGGTGGAGAGGTAGCACTCATGACTGCCGAATTTTTAACGAGTCTACTATTAAACAGCGTTTTGAAAATGGTGAGTTCAAAGGTAGACTGCTTGGCGACTCAGGATACAAGCTAACGCCATATTTATTTGCCCCCCTACTTCAGCCCCAAAACGAAAAAAAGTTAAATACAATGCTGCCCTTATTGCTACTAGAAATCCCGTAGAACGATGTTTTGGTGTATGGAAACAACGATTTCGTTGTCTTCTACACGGAATGACTACAAGTCTTTCAAATGTAAAAAAAAAATAGTGATGAACATAAAATGTAAACAAACTCGGTACCCGAATATTTTTTGAATTGTTCACTACAAAATACATGCGTAATCATATACTTATTTTCAATCAATTATGCCTGCTATTCAATATAATAAACAAAACATGTGTTAAAATAATAAAATTAGTTATATTTTTGCATAACATCAATGTTATTAAAATTTTTTCCTTGGCTACCGGGTTTTTTTGATAATGTTTTTTAGCATCACTAACAATAATATTACAATTGAAAATGAAAAGCGTTGCCATACAAGAGCATAAAATAAATTTAAACGTTAAATACGTATTTACGGATTATTGTGCGTTTATGAATACAAATTGTTATTAGTTGTTTATTTGACAATAAGTCTTCAATATCTATTTTGTTTTTTAAACCTAAAATTACGATTTTTTATGAATGCGGCCGTAAATGTATTAGACGCAAGCACTAAAGTAACAAAAATATTAAAAAAAATTTAAAAATTAATGTCCTCTGAGTATCAATTTAACGATGGGGGAGTTATACATATGTATATGTCACAAGTTATTGAGCTTCCTTAATACTTTTTGCTCTACTTATTAAAAACAATACTTATTTCTGTTGCTAAGTGCCTGTTTTGAACAAATTATAATATAAGTACATACTTATGTTAATTGATTTATTGCATTTGTTATTGTTAATTGTTCACTAGATCGATTAATGGCTCGGGAACTTGGTGCCAGGTTCACCTGACCATGACGATTTTCAGGTTATTTCTGACGGAATGAACAGACGTCTGAAAAACAATGACAGGCAGGTTGTAATAAATAAATATAATAGCATACTAGACAGCATAGAACCGAAATGACGCTTTTGAGCGTGAACTTGCTAAAGACGTCGAATGAAAGCTAGGAATAGTCAAAGAAGAACTGACTAATCTTGGTTATTCGATACAATGGGCGAAATATGGAATCATAAATTCCTTCGTTTTATCTAAATACGAGCATAATATCACTAGAAAGTATTTAAATGAATTAAATATGTATGCCCTACGTTAATCTAATCGAAGCCTTTGAGTTTGGTCAAGTTAAAATTGGATTAAATAAAACGACAATCCTTTATGTTGTCGATTTGCCAATAACTGAAAGAGAAACGTTAGATTGAAAATAAAAAATGGAATTTTAAGGTACTTATCTTATAAAATTTCACAACGTTACAATTGTCATAGGAAAAAAATCATACTCCAATAAACAAGTGACTATGATGAAACCCCTAGCAGTTAAGATTAATGCGCTTAACCTGATCAAAAATTATGAAGAAATGCTGTCCTCCCAAATGTTAAAAGATCTCCACATTGAAAACGTTGCTGAAATTGAAAGATTGATCACCAACTATAAAACAGCCCTAGTTACCAGTATTGGTGTTCCAGGAGCTCTTGTGATGATAGCATTATTTGTACTGATTTTGCATTTTGTGAAGAGAAGAGCTAGTTTTGAGTTAAAAATTCAAGACCAATCGGAACATACCATCAAAACCCCAGCTGCTCATGAAAACTATCCATCCAACGTGGACGTTGGAATTTGAGACGGGAAGAGTTAACACATATAATGTTTTTTTTTATTTTTTGTTGAAGTTGTTGAGTTCGTTTTTCTATTGTGTGACCCAATTACAAAACGCTTCTGTAGTGATTATTTTAAGAATATTTATTAAGATTTATTATTTCGATTTAATTGTGTATGTCTTTTCTATTCAAGGAATATCTTTATAATAATTTTTAAACAACAAAAAACAAAAAACATTTTTTAAACATGAAAACAATTCCAGAAAATAATATGATAAAATATATAAAAACAATACAAAGTGTTGTAACTATAAAGACCCTACATATACTGCTGATGTTACGTCTGTCGCAACGTTAACTACTGAAAGCAAATGTAAAATTAAAAAAATTGTATTGAGAACAGAATTTGTTTTTGTAAATTTATTTTTGTTGAAAATAAAAAAAAATTAATACTTCAGTCGTAGTCAAGTACTCGAATGAAATGAAACATATGTATTTCCAATTAACTTGTATAAAGATGTCATATGTAATTATTTTCAGCAAAACTGAAGACGAACATTTTGCGCATATAAACGACATCTTTAGAGCATTACAGGAAGCAAATATGAAGGTACACTTAGAGAAACGTAAATGTTTTGAAAAGAAGTCGAATTTTTAGACTATTATTATTACACCTTCTGCTATTACGACAAATACGGAATGACTAAAAGCGATTACCAAATGCCCACAGCCTCAGAATCTTAAAGAGCTCTGTAGTTTCCTTGGGATGTCAGGGTACTATAGAAGATTTATCAGGGTTTAAGCTAAACTTACTAAGCCGATGACATCTCTTTTAAGAAAGGAAGAAGGACGAACGATCAAAAACAAATCAGCAAAGTTTAAAATATGCTTAAATGAAGAAGCCAAGGAAGTCTTCAACATAATAAAAATTCACATATGTATTCAGATTTTAATCATGATTTTGAATTAGTAAGAGAGACGACTGATTTCACGGTTGGAGCAGTATTGTCACAAAATAGGAGCCTAATAACGTTAATTTTTAGGACTAGAAGAGCATTACCCCGCCAACGAAAAAGAAATGCTAGCCATAATATGGGCTTTGAATAATTTTAAAAATTATCTATACGGTACAGCGGACCAAATATTTGCAGAACACCAACCGAAGATGAAGACACGGAAATCCATACTCGACTAGTCTAATTATGAAATACTACTTATATAAACCAGAAAAGGCAAACGTTGTAGCTGATGCTTTATCCGTAATAAATGAAATACAAATAAATTCACTATCCGCAGAAACAAATTCGGTTGAGAGTTCATTACACAATTTAATTCATAGCATCGAAACGCCAATTAACACATTTAGAAATCAAATATTTTTAATTAAAGACACAATAATTATTTTTCTCACTTATCATAGGCACATTAAAGAGCAGGGCTACTCCGAAAAAAACTTTAATTTCTATTCTTAAAAGATGCCTAATCCCTTCGGTAATAAACTGCATAAAGCAGAAAAGCATTGTGGGAATCATGGCCCTTTCACTTTCAAAATTACAAAATAAAATTTACACAGGCCCAAGTAGAAGGGATTATAAGCAATAAAGTGTAAGAGAATGTAATAATTAGAATTCATAATACTGCTCACAGGAATGCTAGGGAAAACCGTGTCCAAATTCTCCAAAAATGCTTTTTTCTTTCCATGAAGAGGAAAATTAAAAACACAATCGATCTCTATTAACATTGCGCAAGGAAGATCATTGAACTCGACAAATTCCCCGAAATATGTACTTGAATATAAGTTAATGAAACTATTAAATTAATTTCAAAATTATAGTGTTAAGTTTAATTATCCACTGTATCGTTTAGTTACTAAGCCCGATTTTGCAAGCAATATTTATAAAAAAAGACGGACGGTTTCTATGTGACCTGACTGTTTAAAATATCATTGAGTACTCGTAATTAATATTTTTACATGTCTCCTCTCCTTTACACTCTTCATATTGAGATCTTACTTTATTCATTGATAGAAACCAAAAACACATTCATTCACTTTTTGATCTTACAAGTGAGTGAATTAGAAAAAACACTTTTTAAAAGTTCTAAATAGTATAAAATTAAGGAAAAACTATTTTTAAAACTATAATTTATAAACTAATAATATTTTTTGAACAGTTCCATGTAGCGGAAAACCAAATTAAAAAAATTAATTAAAAGGTTATAAATCTGAGGGCAAATAAAGAAATTAAAACAAAAGTGCAGATGTTAAAAAACTATTGTTATTAAAAATCACAATATTAAAAAGATTTATTGAACAAATTTTATTCTTGCTTGAAGTATTTGAATTAAAGTATTACTAAAACTAAAAATTTAAATAACTATGCTGTTTTTTGAAACACTGAAATCTCTGAAAGTGAATTATTGTGCTATTGCTATTCATATTATTATATTAAAGTGTTAATATATTTGAAGTTCGTTAATCTTAAGCTAATAGATTAATTTCAAAAACAGAAAATCTTATATCGAAATTGGACTAAGTTTGATTTGATTTCAAGTTAATAAATAAATTTATGAGAAACTTTGTCATCTACAAAATTATTTAAAAAATAATAAATTTATAAGTTGAACTCCTACAAAGTTACAATATTAACTTACATATATGTTTTGTGCTTAAAAAAGTTTAATTAGCAAAATAGACTTTAAGAAGTGGTTTAATTAATATTTAAGTGACAGAAAGAAAAATAAAAAGCCAGTTGTAAAAATACAGCCAACAAAACAAGTACTTGTTCTTTTTTTGATTGGAAAAATGTTGAAAATAGGCAACACAATAATAAAAGTCTGATGGCAACCCATGCAAATACGACATTGTTTTTACTATTCTTTCTAATATTGAATTTCAACATCCTTTTTAGTCTTTAGAAATACTTTGAATAATAAACATCTCTCGTGTTATTTTTTTTTTTTGTGAAAATAGAATTCCAGACCTGAAAATGAATTTAATACAAATAGATAAACTGGGTGATTTCAATTATGTGAACTGATGTATCCAGATAAGAGGTGTGCTGGTACATGCGGATTTGTGGTCCATTACATGCAAACAAGAGCTAAAGTCCGATAAAGCTACAGCAGCATTATTTGGCAACAAAAATAAAAAGACGTGTGTGAAACCAAACAAACTGAACCATCTCAAGAATTGTTCTATAGCGGCGCAGGCGTGGGATATGTTAAGGGAGATTCACCAACCGAAAGATCCGGCAAGGAAAATAATGCTGTTGAAGGGAGCAAAATAGCTGAACATATGTATAAATGATTTTATTGACGATTCATGATGAGTTGTTGGTGATTTTGCTGTTGTCGAGCCTCCCTAAAAGTTTTGTTAACTTTGTTGTTGCTATTGAAGCGAGAGATAATCTTCCTTCATTTAGTGCATTGAAAATAAAAATTATTGGAGGAGGGTACGAGATAAAACAAACAGGAAATGCGGCAAGCAGTAGTATATTTATGTTTCTCTTACTCTCATGCAGGCAAAAACAGAAAATAAATCCACAAAAAAAAAACAATAACCATCGTTTTGCAAAAACAAAAGCGAAAATAACAACCAAGTAAATGCCAGGGCATTTCGCAGCAAAGTGTAAACAGCACGCAAAAGCAATGATCTGCGCGAGTTATATATGTACATACTTAACAAACTTTTTTGGAAATTTCTATGCTTAGTTGCAACTTGTGGCTATTGAACTCTTGTTAGCAATATTTTTAATATTATGCTGAATTGCAAACTCGTATTAAATGAACTCATTTATTTGTCAACATTTTATTAATAAATTTAAAACTAATAAATGCTGACAATGCGTCTGTTAGTATCACTGGCGAAAATGCAGTCATTTGATACTATAGTTTAATCACAACGGTGGGGCATAAACACAAGCCATAATTTTAAAAAATAACGACAGTCGTCAGCAGCAGGTGGTAGTAACAATGTTAATACATATTTTTTATTGTTTTTCATTTATTCATGTTAATACATAATTTTATTGTTTTTCATTTATTTTAAGTTTATTGAACTTCTGCATATATTTTGTCTACTTTTAGTTAATTCAATTGCATACCTTTTTTTATTCTTTGGTTTATTTATAATTGAAACTTGATATTTAATATCTTTTGTTCTTTGGTTGTTTACTATAACTTTAATTAATTCGCTTATTCACTTATTTTGGTTTCATTGACATTAAACTTAAAATTTATTGTAAACCCAGCAGAAATATTAGTAGCAAATTAAGCATAACCTTTATTGTAAAATTAGTATATAAGTTGGAAATAATTACTAATAAAATGACTCTCTTATTGTGAAAGCAAAAAACCCAAGAGAAAGCAACACGGTTCAAGTGCTGTTGTTGTACAAATTAAATTCAAGTTCAAGATAGTTAATGTGCTATATTGAACATCCTTAAATCAAACTCTAGTTCAAGATAGTTAAAGTGCTATATTGAACATCCTTAAATCAAACTCTAGTTCAAGATAGTTAAAGTGCTATATTGAACATCCTTAATTCAAGTTCTAGTTCAAGATAGTTTAAGTGCTATATTGAACATTTTTAAAAGCTTGAACATTTTTGGTGACCCCGACGTGATCCCTGCAACAACATGGCTTCGTTTGATGAATTGGTGGCCAGTCAAAAGCAGACTGGTGAAAAAATTGAAGTCATCATACGGAACTACAAAAAGGATTCATCATCCCGAAAGGCATTCCCCAGCTATTTTCAAGAGAGATTGAGAAGGCTGGATGAACAAACGGCAGCCTTCGAAACAACCGACAACAAAATTCGACTGCTCGATAATATACCATTGGACCATAAATATTTTACAGATGAATATTACACGGCAGTCATGAACATTGTTCACCAATACAAGGAGGAATTTGAGCAAGCAATCTTGAAAACAGCTCCTCCTATCACAAAAGAGAAAATTACAACTCAAAATCATTCAGGAGGCATTCAAGTCACAACGTTAGAAACTGGTGAGCTCACCAGACTTATACGAAGACAAGCAGCTATGATGTCCACGCTAGAGCGTATATTAAACCACGAATTCTCACATGAAGATATCGTATCTGCAACTAAGCTTTGGCAATCTATTGAACGCATTCATTATGAGATCGCTGAAATGTGCGACGATAACGGCAACCAAGGCTACGATATGGACAGGTTTATCCAGCTAGAAAATCATCTACGGACGGCGTCCAGAAGCATAACTTTAACTAACCCCAATTCAACAAGTGGCAGTAATAGCAATCAATCAGATGCTATGCCAATACCAAAAATAACAATTCCAAGGTTTGATGGAAATTACCTAAAATGGCAGGAATTCCACGAGCTATTTTCATCACTAATTGTAAATCAGTCTATACCAAAGGTTCAAAAAATTTGGTATTTGAAAACACATTTGGTTGGGGAAGCTGGAAATCTAATAAAACACTTCACTGCATCTGGCGAAAATTTCCACGACGCATGGGCATTGGTGGTGGATCGCTACAACAACAAGGGATTATTGGTCAGCAAACTAGTGCAAGAACTAGTCGATTCACCAAGTAAGGTATCAAGCGACAATTACAAGACACTACATGATAAAACTCAGGAGTGCCTTTTAGCTCTCAAAAATCTAAATATAGATACTTCAAGTTGGGCTCCATTACTTCTGCATCTCTTATTGAAAAGACTGGACAACTCCACACGCCTCCGCTATGAGCAGTCACTCTTACAGCCTCGAGAAGTGCCAACAATTAAAGCATTCCTCGAATTCTTAGAGAAACATTTTCAATCCAGCCATGGATAAAGAAAAATCTAATTACAAGGCAAGGGTTTGCACTTCTATAATGGCCAGAGATCAACGAAATGAAATGTGTAACATGTGCAAAAGGGGAACACATCCATTATTCGCGTGTAAAGAATTTCTCAAGGCTTCGCCTTCTGCTCGGTTGCAATTCACCCAAGGTCAAAAACTATGTGTGAACTGTCTAAAGGCTGGCCATAAAGCAACAACCTGCCTTTCAAGAGGGTGCACTCACTGCAATAAAAAACACAACACGCTATTGCATTTAAATGGCTACCCTCCAAATGAGAGCAAACCAACAAGAAATGTTTTACAAAACCAGATGTCGGTTAAGCACCAATCAGCTGTGCATAACGTTCTTTCACCTATTAACCACCAAGAAGCTACATCGCTTAACACCTGTAATACCTCGAAGCCAAACAAATATATCCTACTTAGTACAGCAATGGTAACGATTAAGGCAAATCAAAAGGAAATTTAATGCCGAGCAATCCTCGACTCAGGCTCGCAACTAAATTTGGTTAGTGAGCGACTAGTCAAATGCCTGGGAATATCGCCCAAGTCAGCCTCAATTTATATTAATGGAATTGGATCAAGTAACACAAAGGCTCAGTACCGAGTAAACGTCGCTTTACACTCACGTATCAACAACTTCACAACAAGACTTGAAGCAGCAGTACTTCCACATATAATTTCACCACAACCTTCGCAAGTAATCAATATTAACAACTGGCCAATTCCGAAAAACATCATTCTAGCCGATCCAGAATTTCATCAGCCCGCCAAAATAGATGTTTTGCTGGGCGCCGAGTTTTACCATCAGTTGCTTTCAGTCGGAAAAATCCAGCTAGCCTAAGATCTACCTACAATACGGAATACCGTACTAGGTTGAATTATTGCTGGACCGGTTGGTGGACTCGATGCACCGCCTTTGGCATGCGGAGTATGTACCGAAGATGAATCCAGCTTAGAAGAAGCCATTGCTAAGCTCTGGGACTTGAGACAGTAAAACCAGCTGAAAAATGTCTATCAGTGTCAGAAAAACAATGTGAAACTCATTTTGCACAAAGTGTCACACTAGATACCAACGGAAGATTTGTGGTCAGGATTCCATTTTGCAAAAATCCTGAAGAATTAGGCGACTCACATGGTGTAGCATTCAACAGATTTCTGTCACTAGAGAGACGTCTAGCTAAGGCTCCAGAAATCAAAAAACAATACATCCAGTTCGTGAAAGAATACGAAGCCTTGGGTCACATGACAGAAATAGATATAAACTCCACTGACAAGCCGAAATATTTCATTCCGCACCATTGCGTAGTTAGGCCAGAAAGTCAAACAACCAAATTACGAGTGGTATTTGATGCTTCTACTAAAACTTCTGATGGCATGTCACTAAATGATTTAATGTTTACTGGACCCACAATTCAAAGTGACCTTTTTTCACTCCTGTTGCGTTTTCGGCTACCAACTTAACACAGTTACTTATGGAACACGATCAGCACCGTATTTGGCTACAAAATGCTTAGAAAAGATAGCAAAGGAGAATATGGCACGGTATCCCTACGGAGCTCAATTTCTATTAGAAAATTTTTACGTGGATGATAGCATTGGTGGAAATAACAACTTAAACATAGCACTAGTACAGCAAAGGGAGTTACAACATATACTACAAAAACACGGCTTCTACCTTCAAAAGTGGAGCGCAAATCATCAACAAGAAGTCAACATTGACTTTAACAATGAAAACAATCAGTACGTTAAAACTTTGGGGCTAACCTGGATGCCAAATTTAGACAAGTTCTCCTTCAAGGTCAACCTAGGAGATGTGCAAACTGTCACAAAACGCTCAGTTAGCTCCGATATAGCTAGAGTGTTTGATCCATTGGGATTGCTCTCACCGATCATTGTTACGGCAAAAATGTTCCTTCGAGAACTATGGCAAATAAATTCAAACTGGGATGACCCTCTGCCATCTGATCTTCATCAAAAATGGTGTACATTCCGCGAGGACTTAGTAAATATAAACAATATCCAAAACTCCCGACATGTATTTGAAGGACATGTATCATCAAATATACAACTTCATGCATTCGCAGATGCATCGGAAAAGGCGTATGGTGCAGCACTGTACATCAGATCTGTTATCAAGAACGAGCAAGTAATAGTAAGATTACTTTGCGCCAAATCACGAGTAGCACCAGTAAAACGTCAGACATTACCTCGTCTCGAGTTATGCGCTGCACTGTTAAGTGTTCAACTAACGGCAAGAGTTAAAAAGGAGTTAAAACTTGCAGAAACACCAACTTATTTCTGGACAGACTCTGAAATCGTTTTGGCCTGGATAAACTCTCCATCATCATCCTACCAAACATTTGTGGCCAATCGCGTTGCTGCTATACAAGAATCATCATTAGCTGCCCAGTGGAGGCACGTTAAATCAACTGACAACCCGGCAGATATTGAATCAAGAGGTCTTTCCCCAAAAGGGTTAATAACAAATACATTATGGTTCTACGGCCCTTTGTTTCTGCATGGGCGGAAGGATATTTGGCCACCAGAGTATTCGATGGTGCAAGGCAGAATCGATTGTACTGATATGGAACGAAAGAAAACAACTACAGTTGCAATAATCAATGACACTTCAACAAATATTATTTATGAAATAAAACACAATGGATCATTTAACAAACTACAACGAGTAGTAGGCTTCATGCTGAGGTTTATAAATAACGCAAGAGGACTAAGGACACAAGGTAACTTCACTTTATCAACACTAGAGCTTGAGCGAGCCACTATCACCATTATTGGGGCAATGCAGCGGTGCGATTTTAAAAACGATTTAAAACATTTGGCAATACACAACACAGTACACAAAAATAGTCTGCTTAAAAATCTAACGCCTTTTTTGGATAGCAATGGTATTATCAGAGTAGGAGGACGTTTGGAATCATCAGAACTTTCGTATGACGCCAAACACCCAATGGTGATTCCCTACCTCGATCCGTTATCAAAGGTGCTAATGCAAACGATTCATGTACAAAATAGACATTGTGGTCCGCAAGCGCTGCTGTCATACACAAGGCAAAAATACTGGCCAATGAACCCTTGTGGGTTCACTATAAGATCAGAGGAAAGAGGCCTACAAAGGCCTACATAGCAGTATTTTGCTGCTTTGCTACCAAGGCGGTACATCTAGAAGTAGTTAGCAGTTTAACTACAGATGCATTTATAGGGGCATTAAAAAGATTCATAAGCAGACGAGGTCATTGCAAGAACTTGTACTGTGACAATGCTACTAACTTTGTTGGCGCCAATAATCAACTAGCAGAATTATCAGAAGCCATTTACGGAAACTTGGCTGTCGAAAAAATAGATAAAGAATGCACTACACGAGGCATAATGTTTCACTTTATACAACCAAGAGCACCTCATTTCGGAGGTTTATGGGAAGCAGCTGTAAAATCAGCCAAACATCTCTTGATGAGAAGTGTGTCAACAGCATCAATGACATATGAGGAATTCGACACAGTGGTCATAGAGATTGAAGGAATTCTTAACTCTCGACCCATAAGCCCTATGTCAGATAATCCAAACGATTTGGCGGCATTAACCCCTGGCCATTTTCTTATAGGAGCACCACTAAACTCCCAAATTGAAGCAGAAAGCACAGAAAACGGAAAGAATCTGTTAACAAGATGGAAATTAGTTGCCCACTTAAAGTCAGAGTTTTGGAGGCGTTGGTCACGAGAGTATCTCTCCGAACTGCAGTACCGATACAAATGGCACACACAACAGGACAACATCAAAACAGGAGACATGGTAGTAGTAAAGGAAGACAACACAGCTCCATTACAGTGGCCACTAGGAAGAATCATAAAAACACATAAGGGCGATGATGGCTTCATTCGAGTAGCAGATGTCAAAACAGCAAAAGGGGTTTGCAGAAGACCAATTTCCAGGCTAGCACCATTACCAATTAACAATTCTAAAGAGGACGAACCCATTCAACAAGATGACTCAATTGGCACAACTACTAAGCAGAACGAGACTCCTGAGAGTAAGAGAAAAGATGACGGATGTCAATAAGCCAAAACATGTTCACGATAATGATGGCGATCATTTTAATGCCGCTAGTATTGGATCAGCAGCAATTTCATCGTCAGACTGGCAAATCCTAATTTATTACGACTTACAGGAATTTTGGGCTGAATCAGAAATGTTTGCAAGCGGTACCAGAGCTTTAAGCAATTTATGTGAAGACATGCAAGATAAATCGACGTGTCAAAACCTTGTGAAATACTTTGAACATACCGAAAATGAATTAGACATGAGCAGCACTCTACTTTCCGGCAGAAGACACAAAAGGGGAGCAATCAATTTAGTGGGAAACATCGCAAACTCACTATTTGGCATACTGGACTCAAAATATGCAGAAGAGATGGCAAACACGATTTCACAAGTTAAGCAGAATGAGGCACATCTGCTCAGCCTGTTAAGAAATCAAACGTCAATTGTAGACTCTACTATGAACATCCTGAAAGCAGACCAAGGGCTAATAAAAAAGAAATTTGACCAAATCGACCAACAAATATCGCAAGTATACAACAAGATACACAACGTCAGCAAGGAACTATACGAAGAAAGAATCTACCGCATTTTTTCATCACTATCCATTCAACTAACGATCACTGCGGCAAACTTGCAACACATACAGTCTTCAATACTGGATATTCTTACAAATACTCATCACGGTATTATAAGCCCGCTTATCCTTACTCCGCACCAATTACAACAGGAAATAGACAAAATAAGAATGCATTTACCAGAGTCACTTGAATTGCCTGTAGAACAGAATGATACATTGCAATTGTACAAATTGATGAAAGTTCAAGGTGGGCTCACGAATAACACCGTCATATTTCGCGTTAATTTGCCATTAGTTGAGCGTGACCAGTTTTTAGTATTCAACCTTATAGCAGTGCCAAATTGGATCAATGATACCTTATTATCAATAAAACCATGCTCTTCCATTTTGGCCGTCAATGTTGACCGTCGTCAGTATTTTACTATTGACAACACTGAACTTAAATTATGCGACGTCATCAAAGAAGATAGATTTGTGTGTTCCAAAGTACAGATCCTGTATGAATCAAGTTCACCAATATGCGCCTGCGAAATAAATTTATTTCACAACGAAACTAAAGTTGACTGCCCAGTTCAACAAATAAAGGCCACCAATGCTTGGATCCCTCTCCACCACCAGAATAAATGGATTTACGCACTACCCATGGCAACTCATACAACGGCTGTGTGTAAGAAAGATATCAGTCAACTTACACTAAAGGGTTCGGGTTTGCTTTATTTGGAACCGGAATGTACTCTCAAAAATACGTTCGTGTCAATACAAGGCCAACAGACAACATCCAGCTCACTTAAGGCATCTTACACCAAGCTTTGGGAAATAACAGAAGAAACCCATTCAACACGTCTAAAGCCATTACTCAATAAAATACATAAAAGCGAGTACAGTTCACAAATACAAAACCTAACAGATTTACAAACCTCACTAAGGGCGCAGGAGATACTTCAGCTACCAAATAAAATTGAGGCTCATAATAATCATCATATGACTGTCGGTTACTCAGCCTTAATCATTACTTTCTGCATCTTAGTTGATCCAATTGCAAGACAAAAATGTAAACACCAACCGATTCCAGCACCTCGCAAGCAACAAACAACGTCGGACTTCACGGTGCATATTTGATCAATATCAACAGCAGACCTTAACGAAGTTTCAAACAGAATTCAACCCAATCTCTCATCAATTCAGCAGATGCCACCCACAGGCTATATTTTGAGCTACACTCAACGGGGGGAGCATGTTAATACATATTTTTTATTGTTTTTCATTTATTCATATTAATACATATTTTTATTGTTTTTCATTTATTTTAAGTTTATTGAACCTCTGCATATATTTTGTCTACTTTTAGTTAATTCAATTGCATACCTTTTTTTATTCTTCGGTTTATTTATAATTGAAACTTGGTATTTAATATTTTTTGTTCTTTGGTTGTTTACTATAACTTTAATTAATTCGCTTATTCACTTATTTTGGTTTCATTGACATTAAACTTAAAATTTATTGTAAACCCAGCAGAAATATTAGTAGCAAATTAAGCATAACCTTTATTGTATAATTAGTATATAAGTTGGAAATAATTACTAATAAAATGACTCTCTTATTGTGAAAGCAAAAAACCCAAGAGAAAGCAACACGGTTCAAGTGCTGTTGTTGTACAAATTAAATTCAAGTTCAAGATAGTTAATGTGCTATATTGAACATCCTTAAATCAAACTCTAGTTCAAGATAGTTAAAGTGCTATATTGAACATCCTTAAATCAAACTCTAGTTCAAGATAGTTAAAGTGCTATATTGAACATCCTTAATTCAAGTTCTAGTTCAAGATAGTTTAAGTGCTATATTGAACATTTTTAAAAGCTTGAACAAACAATATCAAAGAAAACGAGTTAACGAGTAAAATCGAGCCATAACTTTGTTAATCTTGAAAGAATTTTATTATAATACAAACCAAATTGGTTACAACAAACATATGTAAGTATTTAAAATTGAATTTATCTTTTGCTTACAATAAACATATGTAATTTAAGATTTAGTTTGCCTTTCAATAACATTGTTTAATAGCCTTACATCGGTTTTCTTTGAAAGTTGACACCGAGCTGAAGTAAATTGCCAAAGTTTGTCAAATAATTTAAAATTAAATAGCTTTGAGAGTATATTTCAATTCAGAAGATGCAGTACAATGTCTCTTGTAATAATGATTTTATGTTTGCAGTCATTTATGACTCTGTATCTATTACTAAGTAAACATTGCCTCATTGTTACAACACTTTATAACACTAGAACATAAGTACTTTTTTTTAGTACTAGTATACATACTAACCAAGAATAATTGTATTTAATTATAAGGTTTCTTCGCTTAATAAAGAGATCCTGAGAATAGCACAAACGACCAAGAACGAGATCGCAAGGTAGCCAGGAAGACACAGAAGAGCAGCACGGTGATCCGTCAGAAAATGAAAGCCTTGATGAAACAATAGTCAACAATACAAATTTACATACATGGCGTAGTACCGCCAATGACAGAGCCTACAATAAGTCAAACATCACAGTCATCTGAAACACCGAAGGTTTTGTCTACACTAGTGTCTACAACAAATTTACTAAAAGATGCCATACACGATAGGAAAGAAGAATTTTGCCGTAATTTCAATGGAATGGATACTATTCGTTCTGAAATGGTAAAGAGGACTATACAACAGTACCCACATACGTCAGTTTCAACAACACAGTCAATGGGCCGTGTGAATAAAAGGGAAGCTATAGCTTATGTTGGAAATTTTGTAGTTTTAACTAGTAATGAGGTGAATAAAAAATTCAGCTAAAGCTAGTACTTTATATAAACTAGTAAAAGCTAGTTTTTCCAGCGTTGCCTTAAGAAAGGTGTGAATAAAAACCAGCGATAACTTAATATTACTAGTTTATGCTTTGAGTTTTATGAGCATCTTATTGAGGTGCTGGAAGTATATGTATGTTTTTCTGCTTTATATTAAAAAAGTGTTGTTTTCATATAATTTCATTTAAATATACATACATACATATATGTATGGCTGCTTTTATGCATGTATGCCAAAGGAAAGAATACCGCATGAGAACACATGCTCATCCATCCGACTATTTCAATTTATACAGATTTCGGAAAGAAAATGTAAAATGGTTAGCGGAACACTTTTTGGAAGAAAGTCATGAAAGGAGAGCAGCAGCACTGTCGCAAATTAAAAGGATGGAAATTTTTCTCAGTTTCCTAAGCGATCCATGTTTTTAAATGAGAGTTGGCAAATAAAAAGGCATAAACCGCACAACAGTTTGCAAAACAGTAAAACTAGTTTTAAAGAAAGTTATGAATAGAGCTCATCTGTGGATTAAATTTCCGGCGAATAACGAACAAATTAAAGTAGCTCAAGAGCAGTGGGCACTGCGATAAAACTTTCCTTGTCCTATGGGAGCAATAGATTGCACGCATGTTGCAATACAAAAGCAATCAAATCATGGGGATGAATACATTAACCGCAAGGGTTTTTGCAGCATCAATGTGCAAGAATATAATTAACTAGTATCAAAACAACACAGAGCTATTATACGTTGGTGATATTATAAAACTTTTAAGAAACAATAACAAATGACATTATACGGCGTTGCCACCATGTTTTTTTTTTTAATTTACCGCATAAATACCATTTGGGTGTATTTATTTGGTATTTATGAAATAGATTTAAATTTAGCAATAAGCGAGGACTGAATGCATATTCAAACAATTTTCATTCTAAACTCAGTTTTAAATAGCATATTTATTTTGCAGTTTATGCACAAAATTCTATAAGTTTTAAAAAATTAGCGCAGAAAATATCACAATTTTGAACAATTAAAAATCAAAATTAATTGCAAATATATATATATATATATATATATATATATATATATATATATATATAAGTGACATACACGAATCTGACCTCAACATCCCATAATTTTGTAAACTGTAATTCAAGTGAAGTAAACAATACAAACCAAATCAATTTAAGTAAAATAAACACACATTTTATTTTTAAGCCTTTTTTCGTTCCGTTGATGACTCAATGAGAATCAGCAAAAGGGTTTCATATTTCATTGATAATAAATTTACAAACAAACTGTTAAAGTATCTTTAAGTATAATAAGTAAATTTTCAATAATAAAGTTTTAGTTTTTACTCAACCCTAAATTGAAACAGTTCTTTTCAATTTGTTACTGGCGCAGTCGGTAGGATCCACGCAACGGATCCGCAAACGTACCTATCAAATAATACTTTGAAGAAATAAGAACAGTATAAAATAAAAACCAATTAAATCGAAGAAATAATAAAAAAATTAATGAAACCTATAAACGCAAATAAAACTTAATAAAACCTGCAAGGGAAAACAAGTATTTTTTTGCGAAGTGAACTTAAAAATATAAAATTGTACAAAATTGTTGACGGGAGATATCATCAACCAGCTTGAAAACCTGAATTTAAACAACAATAGCAACACGAATGATAATAATAACCCTAATAACAGCAACACCAACATGAATAACAACAGAAACATAGAACAGGAGAGAAAGTTCGTTGTGCAAAATTTGAAAATAGTTCATCCTTTTGGTGAACAAAGGGATGGATTACGTACTTACATATATAGGAAGTATTGAGAACCTGCTGATAGAAGAAAAACAGCATTTTCCACTCAAAACGGGCATTATGAATTTTTAGAAATGCCCTTTGGCCTTAAAAATGCCCCTGCAACCCTCCAGCGATCGATGAATACCATCCTGGGAGATCTAATAGGAAAAGATTGCTTGGTTTACTTGGACGACATCATTTACTTCAGCACTTCCCTACAAGAAAATATCAGCTCAATAGAAAGTGTTTAAAAGCCTTTCAGAAGCAAATTTAAAGGTACAACTTGATAAAAGTGAATTTTTAAAAAGGGAAACCACCTTTTTGGGCACATCATCACACCTGATGGTATAAAACCCAACCACGACAAATATAAAAGCATTAGACACCATTAAACTTTTAATTACTAGTGAGCCGATTTTGGCTTTCCCAGACTATGAGAAGCAATTTACTTTAACAACAGATACTTCGAACACCGCCCTTGGCGCCGAACTTAGTCAGAACGGCCATCCAGTATGCTTTTCGAGTCGAACTCTAAACGAGCATGAATTAAATTATTCTGCTACAGAGAAGGAGTTGTTGGCCATTGTTTGGGCAGCAAAATATTTTCGCCCTTATTTATATGGCAGAAGATTTCTGATTAATAGTGATCATCGCCCACGGCAAGGGTTACATAATTTGAAGGAGCGCAATGCTAAGCTCCATCGATGGTAGATAAAACTAAACGAATTTGATTTTGAAATAAAATATATACCAGGAAAAGAAAACCACGTTGCTGATGCACTTTCACGAATAAAAAGCGGAGATTGTTTCCTAAACGAACTACAAAACTAAAAACCTAAAGATATATTAAATCAGGAAACCATAGATAGACTGGAAAGGGAAATAACAGAAGAAAACACCATAGACAATAATACAAACAACGAAATATCATCAGTAGCTGCAACCTGTCATTCAGCGGATGCGGATAACATGAATTATTTAAGTACATACATATAACGGAAAAACCTCTGAATCAATTAAATATTTTGAAAGGTAATCAAAACACATTAAAATATTCTCCAAAAATGTTATTACAATAACCTACAAAGATTTTAATGAAACCATAATTAAGGGCATAATAAAAACATACTTAGTAAATAAAAACATTACAGTGTATATGACCAACGACGAAGATTTTGTAACACTACAGAATTATTACGCTAAATTGGTTCAAACTAATTCTCAAAGAGTCCTGAGAGTCACCAAAGTTCTAGAAAATATAGTAGTTTTCTGATTTTAAAACCAAAATTCTCGAGATCCATATATCTGTTCTAGATCAGGGAACTGAAAAAATTGTTAAAGTACTTAAAAATAAATATTACTATTCCAACTACGTGAGAGAAATATCAAGAATAATTAATGAGTGCGAGTTATGTAATAATTGCAAGAACGATCATATTAGTAATAAATTGCCTTTTAAAATTACAACCCCTGTATACGAAACAAGGGAAAATATGTAACAGATTTTTGGCAATGGGATAGGGAATACTATCTGACTATTTGCTACAGTCGAGCCAGTGAAATCACTAAATTGTATCGAAACTAAGAAAGCTCTTTTAAGAGTGTTTAATACCATGGGTCCCCCAAAGGTTTTAAAGATAGACCAAGATCAAGGAATGAATAACATTAATATTAGGAAGTGGTGTAGGAATTAAAAATTAAATTAGAAGTTACAACAGGCAAAACTAGAATAGGAGATATAGAAAGACTGCACAAAACATTGAATTAGAAATTAAGAATTATAAACACGTCAAAAGATAAAGAGTTAGATTACTTGAAGATAGAACAAACAATATTTGCTTACTATCACAATATAGTTCATTCCACTGCAGGTGAAACACCTTATACTATTTTTTTTAACAAACTTTAGCCTAAAAATAACGCCCAAGTGGTAAAAGAGAACAGAATAAGTAATATAAGCAGATTTAGGAAGGAAAAGCCAATAGATAAAAATTTTGTCCATACAGAATCTAATAGGAAAAGATTAAACAAATTAGATAACCCTTTTAGGAAGGTAGAAGTGCTAAGAACGGATGAAGACGGCGAACACTTTATAGTTAAGTTTAGAGATAGAAATGTGAGAAAGTATAAAAGTCAGTTCAAAAGAAAGAAGAATTAGCCAACCGGTTAAACAAAGAACTTAACCTACATTTAATCCTCAACAGCAAATCAGAGTGGAACTATCTATAATTTCAGAATTGAATATAACAAAAAACAAAGGCACTTGAAGGGCATTAGAGCCATTTGGATTATAATTTCTACAATGTTTATCTTGACCGCAACAGTCAACAGTCAAATGATGGAAATAAACTCAATAGACCATGACATGGGTTACACCATAGTGAAGCAGGGGATCGACAACCAACCTACTAAATTTAAGTATCATGTATTAACTATCAACAAAACTTATCTGGATTTTACTTATGGCATTCTTCTCGAAAAACATAACAAAAACAAATGTTATCAAACTGATATGATAAAAAATTATTTTTCGTTGGCAAACAAAGAGAGAAAAATATTTTCAAACAGACACAGAAAAGGTCTTGCCAATTTTGTGAGAAACGGATTAAAATTCTTGTTTGGTACTATGGACAACTAGAACAGAAACGAAATACAACTTATAATAGAAGATTTTAAGAAAAATACGATTTCAACTAATGAATTAAACGAAATCATTGAACTCATTAACAGTGAAACAAAATTGATATCAAGATTTGAAACTGAAACCTTTAAACTTCAAAACAAATTAACTGAAAAAATACTTTCGGATTTTTTTCTTGACAATGTGAGACTATATCTAGAACATATTCAGGATATTCAGTTGGCAATGCAACTGGCTGAAATAGGTATAATTAATCCAAAAATAATGGATTCACCCATCATTGCTAACCCTACCGACATTTAGTTCAAAAGTGCAACTGTTTGGCTAGATGAAGAAATAATTCTCTTTGTACTGTCAGTACCAACAGCATTCGATTCATTAAAAAATTAAAATTATACCGATGTCAGATAAAAATAAAGAAGAATTGGTATTGGATGACACTGACAATGTCAGGAAAAATAATATTATATTTGAAATTAAAAATAATAAAATTGAATACATTAAAAATAATAATAATACCTTAAATTTAATCTTCTAAATAACAACAAGACCGAGTGCCAATATATAAAACAAAACTGTAATGAACTAAATATAACAATTGAAGGAAATAATATAATAAATATATAGAAGTAGAAGTACAAGAATTTATTGAAAAACCATTTATATTACCTAGTCTTAAGGATATTGAAAATATTGTAAAACTAAATTTATCTTTGCCTAATTTGAAAAGACATATTGAATATGTAAATGCGAAAAACGGAAATTATTCAGTGGGTCTTCTGATCTAATTTGTGCTAATATTGTTATTAATCATTGCTTTGTTTGTTAAAGTTAAAAAATAAATGTAAAACGTTTGTAAAAAATAAGGAAAAGAACGATGAGGAAATAAGGGGAGGAGTGACATACACGAATCTGACCTCAACATCCCATTCTTTTCTAAACTGTAATTCAACAGAAGTAAACAATACAAACCAAATCAACTTAAGTAAAATAAACACACAGTTTATTTTTAAGCCTTTTTATTCGTTCCGTTGCTGACGCAATGAGAATCAGTAAAAGGGGTCCATATTTCACTGATAATAAATTTATAAACAAACTGTTAAAGTAACTTGAAGTAGAATAAGTAAATTTTCAACAATAAAGTTTTAGTTTTTACTCAACCCTAAATTGAAACAGTACTTTTCAATTTATTACTTATGTATATAAATTCATATGTGTTTTCCTTCGGACACAAGCAGGGCCGTTCACCACTTGCTAAGATTTTCCGACTCAGAGTACAATTACCGTTTTCCACTATCAGCATTTTAAAGCCTAGTTTTTAACTTTGTATTTAAATGTCATTTAGCTTAAAATTCCATTTAAATTATGAAATACAGTTCTTCAAGGTTTATTTAATTGCAACTTAAATGAGCAACATTGGGCATTTAAAGTTTATTTAAAGTCCAGAGAGTTAAAATATGATTTGACGTTTGTTTACCTCTTAATTTCTTGGCGTCCAATAAAAAAATTAAAAAATATTTTTTATAAATTAAAATTTGTTAAACATAAAAGAGAATATATATGTACGTAGATTAAATTAAATTATATTAAAAATTATAGATATATGTATGTATATACATATGCACATATACATATAAATATATATTTATAAATAAAAAAGGCAACAAAATTGATTCCGATCAAAAAGACATGAGTGATGCTGAATTGTGTGAAGAGTTGGAAAAGACTATGGTACGAAAACCTCGAAAAATGCGTCTACGGCCAAACCATTTCCATGTGTTCGGAGACACCGAATTCTATCAAAGATTTCGGATGTCAAAAAAGTCGGCTTACGACATTCTAGAGCTTATTGGACAGTATATAAAAAACCCAACCCCTTGGTAAGTTGAACAAGTAAACATATGCAATATACAGAACATTTTTACGAAGAAGAAAAATTAAGGAACCATTCTATAAGCGAAGAGAATATGTTACTCATTACTTTAAGGGTCTACGCAATCGGTGGCATGCTATAAACGATTGCAGATGTGTATGGTGTTTCAACAGCAACGGTATCCAACGTCGTGGGAAATGTAACACATTACATAGAGCAGCTGCGGAGCCATTTTATAGTGTTTCCAGAAGAACTCGCAGTAAAAAAAACAGGAATTTTACGATATATGTAGCTAAATTTCCTCATGTTGTTGCGGCACTTGATTCCACGCATATCAAAATAATTTCGCCAGGTGTATATATCTTAAACACGATTACTTGCTGCATTTAAGAAATACATGTTTTAAAATTTGTTGGCAATGGGGTTTTCTCCATAAATGCAAAAACAATGTGCCACGCAAATTTAAAAATAGGCTGACTTCCTAAACGTATATTTTTAAAATGCACGATATGATGTAGAATTTTGTTTTCTATCGATCTGCGTAATTACTTCTTAGGACTTCATCAAATTAATTTTTGCCTTTTTGGCCAGCTATTTGGGTCAAATACCCCTCTGTGCACCGTTTAGGTAGCGTGTCACTTTTTTCACTTTTGCGGCTACCTAAGCGCTACCTAAACGGTGTTCAGAATTATTCCCAGGAAGTTTATATGTTGTAGAAATTTCTTTCTTGAGATCTTAGGTAAATTTTTGTAGTTGATTGTTTCCTTAAATTTTGAACGGTTTGCTACCTATGGACCTGAACAAGAGAAAAAGGTAAAAAAATCTAATTTTTTTAAGTTTTTTGCGATTTTTATCTGGAAGGTGAAGTTTTTTTGGTTTTATATGTTCGCAATTTTTGTTCTTTATGACAAGAGCTACAAGTTTGCCTCAGAGAGTAAATCGAAATTCGGAACGGTTTGCAAGATATGAGCCCGAGAAAATGATCACTTTTTTGCGAAAATGATACCGAGGCCCAAATCTTTGGCGGCCCATAAAAAAAGTGCATGACTTTGGGAAAAATTGGGAGACACGGGTCTTTTTTTTAGTCTTTTATCACGTAGTGGTGTCCGTATATGGTTATTTTGCCACGACTTAAAAAATTACACACAGTGAAATCGGTTCCTTATTGTATAAAAACAATTTATTACACATATAGTGATGTAAGTCTCTTTAAAGCTACCTACTTATATATATATATATATATATATATATATATATATATACCTACTTATATATATATATATATATATATATATATATATATATATATATATATATATATATACTAGCTGACCCGGCAAACGTTGTTTTGCCTTCAAATTTTATTTTCACTGCAAGTCTGGTTTCGTTGCAAAGTCATGGCGGATCGATATTTAGAAGAAGAATGAAAGGTGCACTAAATCGACATAGCAATTATTGTTCAAATACCGGTATCGGGCTAATTAACGCCACTACACGCTGATAAGGACCCAACGCCTTCAGCGAAACACAGCATAGGCTTATCGCGATAATCTCTATCGGGCAAAACACAAAAAAATAAATATTGCGCCATCTGTCGGACGAACTTCAAACTACACAGAAACACTCCTCACGCCCCATATAGCTCGTATATAAAGTTTGTTCAAAATCGGTGCAGTAGTTTTTGAATTTAGCGATCACGAACATACACGTAATTTTTATATATGTATGTAGATATATATATATATATATATATATATATCTTATTGACTTAGCAACAAGAGTAATTACGGTAATATTTATAATTAAAGAAAGTAGGAAAAAGTTTTATTGTTATTTATAACAATAAGAGAGTTAGAGATATTTAGAAATAAGAGTAATTGGAGTAAGAAGAAGCATTGTTTGAGTTAAGTTTAGTATCATTTGAATAAAGAAAATGGTTTTCGTTCTTAGTCAGTCAGTTTGTTTTATTTGGAACATTAATGGCGACGAGGAAAATAAATTAACTAACAATATTTAAGCAGTTTTAATTTTGTTATTTAATATAAGGAGTTATAAACTTTGGAGTAAATATTCATTAAATAAAAATTATTAAAAAAAAGAAAAGTGACTAAGAAAAAACTAATAACCTACTAAATTTAAAAATTGTGGAAAAGTAATAACGACCTCTGCGAATGTTATTGAACTTCATAGCAACAAAAAAACAACAAAGCAAATTGAAATTGCAAATAACCTCTATGAAGGGCAGATTACAACAACACCAAGGAAGATAACATTGAGTATTCCAGAAGGACGAATTTAGCAGCGAGGTGGCCATATTTTGTGTTTATATAAGTACCTATTTTTAATTGTTTATTAATTATCAAGGTTTTCAAACTTATTTTATTCTTAAAATTTTTTTTTCTGATTTCATACTTCTACTTCTTAAAGATAATAACTTACTATATATATACTACAATGGAGACATTAGAAATAAGTAAATTTAACCTAGTTTTAACATGCATTAAAAATATTGAAAATTTTGATGGCAGCGATCCGAATCAACTGCCGGATTTTATAAGTCAAAGAGAACACTCTTTCATGTGTTTTAGATTTTGATAGCAATAATAGTAATATACTCTTTGGTTATATAAAAAACAAATGTGTTGGCAAAACCAGAGAAGCGATACATAGATATACCAATGTAACTACATGGGTTGTCTTAAAAGACATTCTAACGAAAAATTTTGGAGAAAAAGTCAGTAGCAATGATTTGATGGATGATCTAAAAACTTGTAAATTACAGGGTACCGTTGAGAATTACTATTATAAAATGAACAAACTTGCAAATAGAATCCACAATAGAAATTTAACCCATGGAGATAATACTTACACTACAGACGAGGTGAATAGAATCACACTTAAGACTTTTAGAGACCATCTACCAACCAACTCGCACTATGATTTTTGCTAGAGATCCTAAAACTTTAGAAGATGCTTTCGAAATAATATTGGATGCCAGACATCAACATTATACACATTTTGGACCAGCAAAGAGAGACTACTTAAATACAAATATAAGAACTAACTTCAGTAGTAACTTCAAAAACAACAACATTCAAATACTTTTGCTAGCAACACCAACAAGCCAAACAATTTTCAAACCCATCAACGTTCATTTAATGAAGATAATAGATTCCCAAATTCGAACATTAATCAATATAACAATGATCCGAGTAAATCAAATTTTTCCAATCAGACAAGACGATCAAATAACTCACGCATAAATAATGGAAGTATTCAACAATATAATTCCGGTAGTAATTCTTACCAGAGTTTACAACCAAATCGATGGACTCAGAATTCACAAAACTTTGGTAATACCGCTCAACAATATGAACCGATGGAAATTGGAAATTGCAATGTGAATTTTCCCATAGCAGACGGGCAGGACTTCCATATATAGTAATCGATAATCCCACGAAAAAATTAAAATTCATTATTGATACTGGTGCTGAATTTAGTATAATTAACCCTAATATTTGCCAGCCCAAGTGCAAACAAAGTGTGAATGTAGTAGCAAAACCATTAAATACAGAAATAATAATAACAAAGCTTTGCAAATTTCCAATATTCAGGGAGTTTAATTTAAATAATTATCACTGCGAATTTTTAGAATATGCATTTAACGAAAACTTCGATGGTCTTATTGGTAATACTATTTGAAAGGATTTAAACTGTATCACTGATTTTCCTAAGAGACAGCTCATCACAAGTAAAGCTGTTTTGACGTTATTTTTATCTAAAGAAGAAGAAAACTATAATGAATTGTCCTATAAAGAAAACTTTTTTTCAATTGCGAAGTTGAAAAATCAAACATGCTTTCTCACATTCGGACAAATCACCTCGAGGAATATGAAAAGGAAAAATTATTTAAGATTATTAAAAAATATAAACATGTATTTTACGACAAAAATAATAACCTTACATTTACAAATGAAATAAAGCACAGGATTACAGGATTTGGCCAAGGGATTCTATCAAATAGAAGTCTATCCTGATGATATACCAAAAACAGCATTTTCCACTGCTACGGTCCATTACGAATTTTTACGTATGCCATTTGGGCTTCGTAATGCCCCAGCCATATTCCAAAGACTGATTAACAACGTATTGAAAGAATACATTGGTTCAATCTGCTTAGTTTACTTGGATGACATTCTAATTTTTTCTACAAGTATAGAAGAACATTTTGAAGCCATAGAAAAAGTACTGAAACGTTTGAGCCAGCTAACCTGAAACTGCAAGTTGGAAAATGCACATTCCTCGCAAAAGAAACAGAATTTTTAGGACATGTTGTCACTTCCGCAGGTATCAAACCCAATCCCGAAAAATTGAAAACTATAGACAAGATAGTTCTACCTAAAACGCAAAAAGAAATAAATCGTTTCTTGGCATAACCGGCTTTTATAGACGCTATATAAAGGATTACTCGAAAATAGCTCACCACCTTGTCAAGTACTTAAAGCAAGAATCAAAAGTAGATACGAATGATAAAGATTATAAAGCAGCTTTCGAAAAATTAAAAAAAAAATTAAATTAAAAACACTGCTTAAAAATGATCCTATCCTTATCCATCCTGATTTTAGTAAAACTTTTACCCTTGTAACTGACGCTAGCAATTTTGCGTTAGGAGCCGCACTCATGCAAGGAAACAAAGCAGTTTCTTTTGCCAGTCGAACATTAAATAGGCACGAAAGGCATTACAGCACGATAGAGAAGGAGCTCTTGGCCATCGTGTGGGCGACAAAATATTTCCGTCCATATCTTTTTGGTCGCAAATTCACCTTTAAAACAGACCATCGTCCCTTAGTTTGGCTTAACAATATAAAGGAACCGAACGCTAAACTCCAAAGATGGAAAATTAAGTTGAATGAGTTTGATTTTGATATTAACTATATAAAGGGAAAGGAAAACGTAATTGGCGATGGTCTAAGTAGATTAAGCTATGAATCACCCTATGGTGAAATGGAATTAAATCTACACGAATTATTTGATGAAGACATTAATACAGTGCATAGCGCAGAAAGCGATGATACTGACTATATTAGAATAACACAACAGCCCATTAATATGTTCAAAAACCAATTATTTATAGAAAGTTCAAATACAAATTCGTGCAAAACAAAAATTATTTTCAAAAATAAAATTCGGCACAACATAAAAGTAACAAACATCCTTTAAATAATGCTGGAAAAAAGATAACGATTTACGTCCGAAAATATAATAAGTGGATTTCGTTCAACCGGAATATATCCTCTAAATTCTCAAAATTTTAATGAAGCCAAATTTGCTGCTGAAGAGCAATCAACCTAACCGGACAATTCGTCCGCATTCATTTCTCCGTTATCTTCCGGTATCACAGAAGAACAATCGACAGTCAATACAATTGATCCAGATAAAAATTCTTGCTCACGTTCAAGCCTTACACCAGAACAAATCCGGCCAATTTTTCGTTTGCGTGCTTCCAAAAAATCCGCAAAATCCGGAAATTCACGAATTTTGACAAGTTCAATCGAGAAACAAAAAATAGAAGAAAAGCAATGTGGAATTAATTGTCGGCTTTTGAAAAAGGTTAAAAAAACCTATTGGCTTCTGAGATAAAAATCCCTGAGATTAGCGCTAGTAATAGCAAAAAGAGAGATAGAACTGGAGAGAAAAAGGTTCCAACAACTATTTCTAAATTATTCGTTCAGAAAAATATCTCGTCTTCTGAAGAAAGTGATACTAATGTGTCATATGCGGAAACTGATCAGTCAGTTGGATCAATTGTTGAAGATGACAATTCATCGGAAATTATTGACGCCTCAGAATACAAACTAACTGAAAGTACAAACCTAAAATTATGTTCTAGTTAATCTGCCCCAACATTTCAAGAAAAAAGTACATTACGTGGGTGAAATAACTGAAATACATGGCGAATGCACGTTCACAGTAAGTTTCTTTCGAAAACTTTAAAACTCTTCATCTCTATTTATAATGCCTGAAAAAGAAGATACATCACTAGTTTCGAGGAGCGAAATAGAACTAAAGGTCCCTCGAATCTACAATCAACTTCTCGCACGCGTGCTAAATATTTATTTGAGGTAGATTTTAGCTCTTATTATGTTAAATAATAGTTTGATATATATGTTGGATTCAAATGGGTGTGTTATCAGTCATATCGAAATATTGTAATTAATTTTTTTTTATTAGCCTAAAGCATCCGAAATTAAACGACATTACTTTAAAGAAATGAAATGTGTTATTTTTTTATTAATATTATTTTACTAATAAACAAAAACTGAATTACTTCATAACCTTCAATTAGTTTTCTATTAAATGAAGTTTTTTCTTTATACTTGTCTTTGAGAATGTAGGCGACGAATGTGCCCCATCAGATGCCACAGCTACCCCGGCTTGGGGCACCTTCGGCGAATCTGGGTTTTTTAACTAACTCGAAAAATAAGACCCTAATACTAATTTGTCATAAGCTTTCGGTTCGAGTTTTTATCATTCATTATTTAAAGACAACAATTAGCGACAAAATTCGTTTATCTGTTGAACAAGTACTTAGATTTAGAGCTCTAACGAAAAAGTGCTGAATCGGCCCCAGTCTCCCCTATACACAATGAAAAATATAAAAGATCAAATCAACTCGCACTCTTATGTATTCTAAATGTCTAGCTAAAACAAAACTGATCCAATCGATTTTAGCATCCGCAATATCATCTCCTGTAGAATTCGGATATCAATACTGTTTACGTTATAAATCAACCATTATGCTCTACACATTTTTTATATCTATAAACTTACACATATACTTTAAAATTAGGAGCTAAAGTGTCATTACTTTGCTCATTTATCATTTCTTACTCTCTCTACCTAAAGAGAGATCATTCCCATTATTTTTACTTACTTAAACTAATGATATGAATTGTGAATTATTATATTGCTTAAGTTAGTTACTCAGTGAATTCCCTCTTAATAAGTTCAACAATATTAAATGTGCAAACCCAAATTAAATAAAATAATTGTGCTTAAAAGTAAAATCAAAACCTATACACATACATGCATATATATTTAAAGAGGAACATTTTATAGAAAACTTTCATTAATATTTAACTTAATGGAAATTATAGTTTATTTGTGATAAGTTATAGCTCCCAAACAAGTGATTATTTTCTAATAAATAAAACCCATTTTATACACATTAATTCAAACAATTTATATTTGTTTTTATACACCCACATACATGTATGTACATATAAATGCATACATACTCGTTTAACAAACAAAAGTGGAACAAGCGAACAAGGAATTAGTTTTGCGCCAATTCTTCCAAATAAATTTAGCATCATCTTAATATAAGCTTCTTTTCCCTTGTGACATTAAACCCCCTCATCACAACAAATACTTTGGAGAAGAAGGATACACTGCCTCTGTCAGAGGTGAAGTTATCTATTTGATGAAATGTGAAGCCGTTTCAGTCAAATTTACAACTAGCGGGTCACTGGATTGTTATCAAGAAATCCAAGTAGATCGTGGAGGTAAATGAATGTATATGTCCGCCAGAAGTAGACTTTTGTCACAAATAGGGACTAAAGTTGATTGTTCTAATTTCTAATAAAGTACAAACTCCCAGATACATGGTTCTCGTTAACCTCAAGTTCTCTATCTCCCACATCAAATCCTTCCATCATGAAAATATCAGAGTATCAAGATTGGGAATTTTCTGAAATAGAAAATTATGCTAAAGCTGGGATATATGTATGTATACTTAACGTGACCATTTTCTTCGTAACTCAAACCGGGACACCGCAAAATAATTTTTACCCAGTTTTTTTTTATCAAAACAGCACTTTTCAGCAGACCTTCCTACACTAACAGTTTTGAACTCTTCAAGTGACGAACAAGAAATATAAATTTAAAAGAAGTTGCATTTACTAAATTAAACACATTTCACAGTATTGGAAGAAAAAAGTTGCTGTTGAAACAAATTTATTTAAATTAAGATCATATTTTAATCTCAAAGATTTTTTGCTTTTTAAGAATTAAAGAAATCTTTTCATAGCATACATGTAAAAAAAATCTTAACAATAAACATTATTTCAAGCTTAAATTATAAAAATTTTCCTATTTTCAATTTTGTACCTTTTATTAATTTTTTTACTAAAATAAAAATTAGTCCCTTTAATTTGTACTTTGTTTTTTTAAGGAAACAATTTTTCATAGGTACATACATTGCATATTGAGTTAAAAGTATTTTATAAAGAGTAATGCAACAAAAAAGTTGTTATTAATATAAAGCAAATCAAATAGATCTTCATATTATGATTTTAAATCTCAAAGATATTTTTTTGCCTTTTAAAGAATCAAAATATAATTAACACTATTTATTTTCGACTTTTTTTTAATACATGTATATGATTTTTATATAAATGAGCTTTAGGTCTTTTTTACAAAAATTATTTTTATTATGATTCAATATTTCGACGCCTCCTTTTTTATTAATATGACAATATTTTGAAAACTTATTTTACATACATACATACATGAACAAATTGAAAAAAAATTTTTTTTTTTTATAAACCAATCAAAATTAATAAAGTAAAAAATTTTTAAATTTTTAAATTTAAATTTTTTACATTCCTATTAGGCATTTAATTCGTAAATTAAACTGACTAATAGGAATGTAAAATATTTTTTGTTGTTATAATATAATTAGTATAAAGGATTTTTCATTTCTTCAAAGATAAAAAACATTTTTTGTTTAGTCTTTTGTTTTTTGTTTCTTTAAAAATTTTTTACTTTATTAATTTTGATTGGTTTATAAAAAAAATTTTTTTTTCAATTTGTTCATGTATGTATGTATGTAAAATAAGTTTTCAAAATATTGTCATATTAATAAAAAATTTTCCTGAAGAAGACGCCCAAGGAGGCGTCGAAATATTGAATCATAATAAAAATAATTTTTGTAAAAAAGACCTAAAGCTCATTTATATAAAAATCATATACGAATCAAAAAATATTTAAATAATACACACACAAATTGTTAAAAAATATTAATATACACCTTCTGTATATAAGCATAAGTATGTACATAAATAGATTTTCGTACTTTCAACTTTGTACAGCTAGATTTTGTCGCTTTATATTTTTTGATCTACACGAGCGATTTGAAAAAAGTTTGCTTTCTAATAATTTTGAAAAAAACGTACGAAATAAAAATGTTTAAATTTTATACATTTTCATACATGTTTATTATGCTACAGGAAACCGGGACAAATTCCCATTTAAAAGCTACCTTCCGGGACACCGGGACGGTGAACCGGAAATCGGGACTGTCCCGCCGAAATCGGGACGGATGGTCACATTATGTATACTCCTTCTGAATTAGACAAAATATAAAAGATTATCTTGTCACCCGTTAGATCCAGTGCGATAACCCAGCAAATTAACCGAGCAGCAACTGGAGAAAGCACCATGTCTGATGGGATCGGAGTGATAAACATGTTAAAATTGGAAGATTTAGAATTATTAGGGAAATCAAAATTTTCTCAAGCTATTGATTATATGTTATCTCGGTTAGGAAAACTGGGAAAAATCACGCCAAATTCAGGAGAATTTATGTTGATAAATTTGATAATGACCATGTAATAAGTCAATCAGGGCACAAATATTATAAATATCATATAAAAAGAAAATAATTATTCACAAATAATCAATGATATACTAACAACAATACTACGGTATAGAAAAATCGTCATAAAGTTATATATTTCCTTTTTGTATAAAAAAAAGGTCGACATGTACCAGTAGTCGTCATTAACTTGATTTAAATGCAAAAAAAAATATGCTAAATGATTAGTTTTGGCATAACTCTGATATCATTCAGTGTCGGTCTTGCAACAGGTGCGGTAGTGTGTTTTTCCTAATAAAAAATTTGTGAAAGTGCTAACTTTGTGTGGTAAGTTTTAGATTGTTCAATTTTAAATTAGAAAAGGTTTTTTTGGGTAGAAAACTCTTTAAAAAATACAATAAATGTGAAAATAACACAAAAAAATACTTATTCCCCTTTATTTCAATCATGACGACATTAGGAACGAAAAAAAAATTACCTTTTCAATAGTCGACAGGGGTTGTCGACAACTGAGAAAATATCATTTTTCTCAGATTGAACTCAAATTTAAGAGAAATGATAATTCATCCCTTAAAATATTATTGAGTACGTAAAAAAGTCATTTAAATCAACTTTACCCAAGTAGTCGACATAGTAAACAGTGACTAGCCTACAACCTGTCGACTATAGGACAATTCACATCCTAAGGTCTACAGTAGATTTTATTGCCTTTTTAGTTTAACTAAAGTTCTATCTATATCTACGAACAACGTTATATAGGTACTTAATTTAAACCATAATATGGCCCCCAAAGGAAAAAGATATTTTCATCAATATCCTGAGCAGGCACTACAAGACGCAATTAGTGAAATAAGGGGTGGTGGGATATCAGTATTTGCCGCCAGCGTTAAATATGGTGTTCCACGTACCACTATTTTTGATAGGCTTAATGGTCGTGTTCCCGAAGGTCCTAGAAGAATGGGTCCACCAACAGTACTATCAAAAGCTGAGGAGGATTGTTTAGAAAAGTGGTGCCACGACTTGGCAAAATGTGGTTTCCCACTTAAAACTGATGATTTACTCAACAAGGTTCAAACAATCATAAAGAAAGAGAAACGGGTCACACCATTTGTAAATGATCGTCCTGGCAGAAAGTGGGTTTCCAGTTTTTTGAAACGGCACTCTAGTATTTCAATTAGAGAAGCCGAAGGGATTAGCAAAGGGCGGGCGATAATTACAGAAGAATGTATTAGAAAATGGTTTGCGGAGCTGAAAAGTTTTTTAAGCGAACGGAATGATTTAGCTATTTTAGAAGATCCGTCACGCATTTTTAATGGGGATGAAACAAGTTTTTTTTTGTGCCCGAAAACTGGAGGAGTGTTGGCACATAAAGGATTTCGCAATGTTTATTCCATCCAGCGAGGCAATGAAAAAGAAACGGTTACGGTTTTATTAGTCTTTTCTGCAAATGGGAAGACTGTCGAACCACTGATTGTATTTCCGTATGTGCGATTACCGAAAGACATTGTAAGCAGTCTTCCCGATAAATGGTTTCTTGGGAAGTCCGAGACGGGGTGGATGATACGCGAAACGTTTTATGAGTACATAGCAAACTGTTTTCACAATTGGCTTAGTGAGCACAATGTTCAACGGCCCGTATTGCTTTTTGTGGACGGACACAAATCACATATGACTATGGAGTTAAGCGAATTTTGTGAAAACAATGAAATCATTTTGTATGCGCTACCACCCAATACAACGCATATAATTTAGCCGGCTGATTTAAGCGTTTTCAAACCATTAAAAACCGAGTGGAAAAAACCGTTAAAAATGGCAAAGCAAACCGGAAAACCACAACCAAACACTGTCAAAATCTACTTTTTGTACCCTTCCCCACATGGTTCTTTCTGAACTCAATATAGAAGAAACCATTAAAAATGGGTTCCGAAAATGTGGACTTTACCCATTTAATTCCGATAATGTGGATTACACTAAATGTGTTAAAAATATTTTAGAAGAACTAACAACTGAACGCAATGAAAGTGAAGAAGTTTTGACTGAAACAGATTTTGATAAGTGTGTGGCGATTATTAATATCCATGGTTGATTTCACATTGAGTATTAAACATAAAAAACTGCCTAAAGTGTCCTGGGATCTTTGGCCTATTGAGAGAGGACCTTCATAACAATAAGTCTGGGTTCAAATTCATAAAATCACTAATATTAATCCAGCATGCTGAGTCCGAAGTCATAAACTCTAAAAATAGAAACTATCATGCCAAAAGTATTGCTCAGAAGCTAAATGATCTACTAACTTATTCTAGAGCAGCTCCACTTTGGTAGAATTGGCAAGGTGCATTAAAAGCGAATATAATATGCTGGATGACTCTGAGTGTTTTTATAGAGCAAGCCAGCAATACAATCAGTCATATCATTCAGTAACTGGAGAAAAACCGACCGATATTTTCTTTAATAAAATTGCACATGCAAATTTAGTTAGTAAATGAAAAACTGCGCAAGCAAAGATATTACAGAGAAGTAAGGACAGTACCGCAAGGACTTATCAACCGAATGATGTAATTTATGAGAAGATTATTGGACAGAGAAACAAACTTGCACCGCGTTTTAAAAGACAAAAAGTTAGGGAAGATTTAGGGGAAAAAGTAAAGATACATTCACGAAACAGAATAATCCATAAAAGCAACATTAAGAATTGATTTATTTTAAATTTAAATTTTTAGGTTATGGTCAAATTGTTGATACTGCTTTTAGCAGTGTTCCAGGTTTGTAAACTGGAGATTCAAATATTGGATTATACTAACTCTCAGTTAATACCAATTCATCTTGGTCAGGCTCGACTGCAAGAAGCAAATTTTAAAATGATACATACATTGGACTTAGCTAAATATGAAGACTTCGTCGAATACCTTTCCTCAGAAATTAGGGATAAAATACATATGAATAGTCCAGCACTTCCATTTTTACTTCATGACATTAAACAAATAAAAGACCAGTTGAAAAGATTAAAACCTAAAAGAAAACGGTCGATCAATCTAATAGGAACGACATGGAAATGGATAGCTGGTACCCCAGACCATGAAGACCATCAAATAGTCTTAGATAAATTAAACGGACTACTGACCAACCATGAACGACAGAGAATCATTAACAAGGATACGATAGAAAAAAATTAACATTTTTACTAACACTACAAATACAATATCAAAAACAGTTCAATCTTTAGAAGAAATAAAAAAATCTACAGAGGAAACTATAACAGGAAGAATGAAAATTATTAGAGAAGAAATTACCAATATAGAATATGCCTTGCACTAGGCAAAAGTGGGCATTGTAAACTCGTTTGTACTGTCAGAAAAAGAAGTGGATGAAGCAAGAAAATTTTTAGATTCAGAAAAGTTTCCCTACGGCAATCTGGAAGAAGCCTTAGGTTTTGCTGATATCAGAGTAGCCACAAACGATGCTACAATAATATATATTGTAAGTTTGCCAGCTATTAACCAGATTATTTGTGAAAAGTTATTAATTAAAGCTGTTAAGAAAAATGATAAGGTTATAAAGCTAAGTATGAAAACTATATCAAATGTAAGAACGAAATCTATGAAATAAGAGGAGAATGTAAACAAATTAATGATTTAAGTATCTGTAGTAAAAATAATTTATTAGATATAAGTAATACAAAATGTGTAACACAAATTTTGTCAAGCAAGAATCACAATTGTACTTTGTAAACAATCAGCATATTCCTTCTGTGGAAGAAATCTATCCAGGGACAATTCTTCTAAACCAAGTTATGTTTTTCATGTTTGGGTAAAGGTCATTCCAGCCGTGAATGCAAGGTTAAACGTGAATGCTCATATTTTGATTGCAAAAAATGCACAATAGATAGAGATTGATTTTCAAAAGTTTTATTGAAAATTGTTTATGATTATCAATTTCCATCGTATCCTCCTCCCACATTATACAATGTATGGAAGTTATCCAGCGACTGAAGTAGAAATAAAAAATGTAAAATTCTTACATTCATTTTTTGCTGAATTGCCCGCACAAGCTTTAAGGGGTTGTTTGTCTCATATAAAGCCGCGTGATTTTAATTTACATTTTGAATTGGGTTGGCTTCGAGATGGTTCGGTGAAAAAAAAACAACTGTTGTTAACGTTATGATAAGTGGCAGTAAAGATGATATTTGGTAAAAGACGTGCAGACCGTTAACGACTTGAGCTTGCCAGTACAAAGTCTAGATATATGTGACATGAAGGATATAGAAGCCCATTTTAATACGCTCCGTATTAATAAATACTCCAGTGCCACACCAGAGCTACTCATAGGCCTCAATAATGCCCACTTAAGCGTTGCTACAGAAATAGTGGAACTTTTCGAGAACGGCCCATATGCCACCAACACTAAATTAGGGTGGATTGTTTATGGATCAACAAAAAATGAGAGTAGCATCTAGCCAGCTACATGTCTTCACATACGCACAGCTGATGAGCAGTCTTTGAACGAGTTAGTAACTGAATATTTTTCCAATGAAAGTTTTGGAGTTCGCCCTGCACCCGTTATTGAAAGTGAAGATGATATACCTGCAAGAGAAATTTTAAAAACGATTCAGTATATCGATGGACGGTTTTATGCGGGCCTGCTTTGGAAGAATGAGGAGTTGCAGTTGCCGGACGGCTTCCCCATGGCTTTGAAAAGATTGACAAACATCGAAAAGAAAATGAAGCGTGATGAGGAGTTCGCCTGCAGATACAAAAATGCTGTCAGAAATTATATTGAAAATGGTTATGCTAGAAAACTATCAGAACTAGAATTGAGAGAGATCAGAGTCAGAACCTGGTACTTGCCCCACTTCGCCGTTTTGAACCCAAATAAAACAGGAACGTTACGTTTGGTCTTTGATGCTGCAGCCACCGTAGGGAATGTGTCATTAAATTCATTTCTTCTTAAAGGGCCTCAGGAATATCAACCCCTACCGTCAGTTTTGTTTAACTTCAGAATTGGTTGCCTTGCAGTTTGTGCGCGAAATGTTTCATCAAGTTTTTGTACGACCCTAAGATAGATGCGCGCAAAGATTCTTATGGCGTGATGGTTGCGATGACCGATCACCAGATGTTTATGAAATACAGGTGATGACTTTTGGGGCTGCCTGCTCACCCTGCATCCCTCAATATGTGAAGGTAGAGAATGCAAAAAGACACACATAACATGATCCTCGTGCAATTAGGGCGATTTTAGAGAATCACTACGTCGACGATTACTTCGATAGTTTCAGTTCAATTGAACTTGCAATTTATATTTCAAAACAGGTTCAGGAAATTCACCGCGATGCAAGTTTCGTGTTATGTGGGTTTATATCCAATTCGCAATACGTTGGTAACGCATTAAATGGCGATCAGAATGTGACAAAGATTGTACTTGAAGAAGCTCTATCGACAGAAAGAGTTTTGGGTATGTACTGGTATCCCAAAAACGATACCCAGAACATACTTTAATGATAACCAGCATCGTAATCCAGAGCTGCATGTATTCGTTGATGCAAGCGAAAGTGTATTTGCTGCAGTTGCTTATTGGGGGTTCACCCGTACTGATGGTGAAGCTGGTGTTTCATTTGTATGTTCCAAAAGTCGATGTTCTCCTATGAGGCTGCAATTTTGGGTGTGCGATTATTGCAAACAGTACAAAAGGAACATCAACTTGAAGTAGTCAACTATGTTTTATGGAGTGATTCTTCTACTGTTTTGAAGTGGATTCGGTCCCCTACCCGTCGTTATAAACAATTCGTGGCCCACAGGATCAATGAAATTTTAAGTGTAACTAAAATGAACAATTGGAGATGGCTGCCAACTCATGAAAATCTGGCTGATGAAGCCACAAGACTACGCCATGATATTGGGATCAGGTCTGATTGCAGATGGTTTACAGGGCCACAGTTTTTAAAGGAAGACCCTCGGTTCTGGCCGAAGTATACTGGCCATGATCAACTTGATTGTAACGACGAGTCGGAGGTTGTTGGTGAATTTGCATTATTGGCAGTTGAAAGAGAGTTATATGATGTCAAACGTTTTTCTTCATATATGAGACTGGTAAGAACATTGGCCTGGGTCTTAAGATTTATTGATATAACATATAAACGCAAACGCTTTGAAGGAAACGCCCTTACCGCTAATGAATTGAGTCGTGCTGAGAATATTATTATTCATCATACCCAGTCCCAGTCATTCTTCGAAGACATTCGTCAAGTTGAAAAAGGAAAATCTCTGCCAAAGAAGTTGTGGCATCACTATACACATACATACACATGTGGCATCACTATACACATATATACACATGTGGCATCACTATACACATACATACACATGTGGCATCACTATACACATACGGGTGTGGCAAGAGATACATAGAAACTTTTCTTTCTTTCGTGTTACGGCTTTCGGACAGACAACGTTCATCTAACAATCATAGCATTTTTGTACTTAAATAAAATAAGAAAGAAGAATTAAATACAAACTTTTATAAATAAATTGATATTGCTTTTTCAATAACCCACAAATTGGTGACCCCGGGCGGAAAACTTTCGCTAACGATAAGGAGTATGCAAAACGAACAAAACAACGAGGAGGCGCATAATTCGAGGGCAGCCCAAGTTTCAGGTACGACGTCAGAACAACAAAATCGTGTGGAAGGTGCGCAAATTGCTAAAGTAGCAATACGTATTCCACCGTTTTGGCATGCTAAACCTGAGCTATGGATCGCTCAAGTGGAGTCGCAGTTCATAGCTGCTGGTATTACGAGCGACAAAACAAAATATCATTCAATTGTGGCCGCAATGGAAAGCAATATATTGGGTCAAATCAGCGATATAATTTTGAACCCACCGACAACTGAAATGTACAACACGCTGAAGAATCGCCTCATTGAACAATTTGCAGACTCAGAGCAAAAACGTATTAAGAAATTATTGCAAGACCTTGATCTTGGTGACATGCGTCCGTCGCAGTTGCTGCGCGAAATGCGGCATTTAGCGGGCAGTGAAATGAATGAAAACATGCTAAAATAAATTTGGCTAAATAGACTACCACAAAATGTCCGGTCTATCATTTCGATCAGCATGGAGCCCCTCGAAAAAATTTCACTATTGGCCGATAAAATTGTTGAGGTTAGCGATGGTGCACATATCAATGCTGTTACCACGAGGACAGACGATTCATATACAACGATGTCACAACAAATAAACGCATTGTCTAAGGAAATTGCTTCACTAAAAGCAACAATGAAACATCGTGGACGCAGTAAGAGCCGAGCATATTCACGTACTCGAAGCAGCAATTCGGAAAATGATGACGAAATATGCTGGTACCACAAAAAATTTGGTGACAGAGCAAAGAAGTGCCGCCAACCATGCAAAAAATCTTTAAACTAAGCTGCCTGTCATCAAAAGCGGTACGTGACAGGCAACCCTCAATAAACCGCCGTTTACTTGTTCATGATAAAAATTCCAACCTCAAATTCCTTGTCGATACTGGCGCCGACGTCAGCATCATACCGCCAACTGCAGCGCAACGACGCCAGCAAGACAACAACTACTTTTTATATGCTGCTAACAAATCTTCAATAAAAACATACGGAGAAAAATTGCTAAATATAAACCTTGGCTTACGCAGACCATTTTCATGGAATTTTATCATTGCCGACGTATCACAACCGATTCTTGGAGCCGATTTCCTTTCAAGCTACAACATTGCAGTCAATTTGAAACACGGGAAATTGGTCGACGGCCTAACAAACATTGCCAAATGTTGTACAATAACAACAAAAATAGGTGATGTAAAAAATTTATCAAATATTAATAGTAACATACCATTTCAGGATCTTCTCTCAGAATTTAAAGATATAACGATGAACAATTCGATAACGAAAGGCAAAAAACACGACGTGACACACCATATCATTACGAATGGTCCAGCAGTATTCGCCAAACCCCGACCCTTAGCACCAGACAAACTAAAGGCAGCTAAAGCTGAAATACAAACGTTGCTTAATGCGGGTATTTGTCGACCGTCTAGCAGCCCATGGTCGAGTCCGCTGCACATGGTAAAGAAGAAGAACGGGGAATGGAGACCTTGTGGAGACTTTCGGCGTTTAAACGCCATCACCGAACCTGACCGCTATCCAATCCCACATATCCAAGATTTCACACATTTTTTGTATGGTTGCAAAATTTTTTCGACAATTGATCTGCGTCGCGCTTACCATCAATTGCCTGTGGAACCTGCGGATATTCCTAAAACAGCTATAACGACCCCCTTTGGTCTATATGAGTTTGTCTACATGTGTTTTGGCTTAAGAAACGCGGGCCAAACCTTCCAGCGATTTATGGACCACATTTTACGCGAATTTGACTTCGCGTGGCCATATTTAGATGATATTTTGATCTCACCGAAAAACGAGGAAGAACATCGTATACATTTGCGCGCCGTATTTGAAAAGTTACGTGAATACGGTATCACCATTAACCTTCAGAAATGCGAACTAGGTCAAACTGAAGTAACATTTCTTGGCTATTCAGTAAGCACTGATGGCATCAAACCACCAACTGAAAAGGTACAAGCTATAATCAACTACCCTTTACCAGAACGAGTATGTGAATTAAAAAGGTTTTTGGGCATGATCAATTTCTTTCGACGATTCTTGCCTAAAGCCGCCGTTAGCCAAGCTCTACTTTGCCAATATACAAAAGGCAATAAAAAAATGATACAACGATCATCAACTGGAGAGAGAAAACGAAAAAAGCATTCCAAGACTGCAAGAATGAGCTGAAAGAAGCCACACTGCTAACTTTCCCGAATCCTAACGCACAGCTTGCCTTGGCTGTCGATGCTTCTGGTAGTGCATTAGGTGCAGTGCTCCAACAATACGACGAGCTAGCCCAGCAATGGCAGCCGCTTGGTTTTTATTCTAAAAGACTTAGCCCAGCGGAAAAACGCTACAGCACGTATGACCGTGAGCTTTTGGGCGCCTACAGAAGTGTTAAATATTTTCGACATATGCTTGAAGGCTTAAACTTTTGCATATTAACGGATCATAAGCCACTTCAATTTGCATTTCACCAAAAATTGGACAAGTCTTCTCCTAGGCAAACAAGGCATCTCGATTTTTTAAGCCAATTCACTAATGATATTCGTTATCTTCCAGGCAAAGATAATGTCACTGCCGATGCATTGTCACGTATTGGAGCCATCGAGATGCCAAAACATGTTGACTACGAACTTTTAGCGAAGTGTCAAGTCGGGGACGAAGAAGTTCAACGAATTTTAAACGGAAATGCAAGCTTAGATTTGAAATTATTCGTCATTCCAGGCACAAATGCAGAAGTTTACTGCGATGTTAGCACTGGAAAGGCACGACCGTATTTAACACAACAGTTTCGAAAGATTGCATTCGATTCCATACACAATTTATGCCATACCGGTGCAGCAAAAACAACAAAGCTGGTTGCAGAAAAATATGTCTGGCCTAACATGAAAAAGAATTGCCGTGAGTGGGCACGATTATGCATTGCTTGCCAGAAATCTAAAGTTCAGCGACACAACAAAGCACCGATTACAACGTATCAGCTGACGGAACACAGATTCGATCACGTTAATATAGATCTCGTTGGGCCCCTGCCCACTTGTAGAGGTTATCGCTACTGTCTGACTTGCGTCGATCGATACACTAAATGGGTGGAAGCATATCCTGTGGGAGATATAACTGCCGAAGAAGTATCGTTTGTCTTCTATACAAACTGGATAGCGAGATTTGGTGTTCCACTGAAAGTCACAACTGATCAAGGACGCCAGTTTGAATCTTCATTTTTCCGCAGCCTAACCAGACTACTTGGTGTGAAGCACCTGAGAACAACTGCGTATCATCCTGTAGCGAATGGAATAATAGAACGCTGGCATAGAACACTCAAGGCTTCCATTAAATGTTATCAAACGGAGCAGTGGGTCGATGTCATTCCACTGATCCTTCTTCGATATCGAGCGTCATTCAAAGAAGACATCAAGTCAACACCTGCAGAAATGGTATACGGAGACACAATACGGTTACCAGGAGAGTTCTTACAATCACAATCTAAGGACGACATAACTGAAGCCGAATTTGTAAGCAACCTACGTACACTCATGCGCAAATTGAGGCCAAAACAAACTTCGAATCATGCAAAACATACACCATTTATCGAAGCTCAACTCGCGACTACTTCCGCCGTATTCGTCAGAAATGACATGGTTCGTCGCCCACTTCAAGCTCCATACGAGGGACCTTATGCAGTGGTCGATCGTTCCGACAAATACTACACCGTCAACATTCGTGGTAAGCATGTCAATGTTAGCATTGATCGCCTAAAAGCCGCATATATAGTCAACGATAATCAAGACTCAACTTGTTCACATGAAACTCAGCATCCTACTTATCAGACACGATCAGGCAGGAAAACTCGCGTTCGTTTCGCCGTCGAAGGGGAGTAATGTGGCATCACTATACACATACATACACATGTGGCATCACTATACACATATATACACATGTGGCATCACTATACACATACATACACATGTGGCATCACTATACACATACGGGTGTGGCAAGAGATACATAGAAACTTTTCTTTCTTTCGTGTTACGGCTTTCGGACAGACAACGTTCATCTAACAATCATAGCATTTTTGTACTTAAATAAAATAAGAAAGAAGAATTAAATACAAACTTTTATAAATAAATTGATATTGCTTTTTCAATAACCCACAAAGTCATCATTATATGGGTTAATGCCCTACAAGGATTCAAATAGTATTTTGAGAGTAAACAGTCGTTTGAATGTAGCTTCATGGCTACCATATGGCACTAGACATTCGATTATATTCCCCCCCCGACCATGAAGTAACGTTTTTAATAGTTCGAAGATTTCATCAAAAGATGGCACATCAGAACCACGAAGCTACAATTTCCGAAATAAGGCAACGATTGTATGCTGTGCAGAATAAATAAAACTAAGGCAGCAGCACCTTTAATGGGACAGTTACCAGTAGAACGCCTTACGCCTTATGTTAGGCAATTTTCGAATACCGGTCTTGATTACTTTGGCCCTGTCTACATCACGAACGGGCGTAAACAAGAAAAGAGGTGGGTGGCTTTATTTACCTTTCTGAAAATACGGGCTGTGCATTTGGAAATCGCATTCAATTTGTCTACGGACGCTTGCATCTTGGCCATCAGAAATTTTATAAACAGGCTTGGTGTACCAGTTAAGATAACAAGCAATAATGGTAAAAATTTTATTGGCTTTAATGGTGATGCCAGACAATTTTCTGAAGTATTTGATTGTGATCGCATAAACGACGAGTTGTCATCTAAAAATATACACTGGATTTTTAATTGTCCTTCGAACCCATCGGAAGGCGGTATTTGGGAGCGTATAGTGCAGAGTGTGAAAAGAGTTTTGAAGCAAACTATGCACAGTGTAGCGCCACATAAACACTCGTTGCAAAGTTTCTTGATAGAGGTTGAAAATGTTATAAACTCTCGGCCACTGACTCATGTTCCGGTTTCGTCGTGTGAAGAAGATCCAATTACACCCAACCATTTCTTATTGGGCACAGCCAACACTGCCCAGACACCGTCAATAGATTCTATTGACTCACAACCTAAAGTTTTGCGTAAGTAGTGGGGAATATCCCGACAATTGAGAGACCACTTCTAGAAGAGATGGATAGCAGAATATCTGCTAACATTAACACGACGAGAAAAATGGTGTGAACCTGCGCGAGCATTGGTGGCTGGTGATTTGGTGCTGATATCTGCGTTAACGTTCCTAGGAAACAATGGCTAAAAGGCATGGTACAGCGTGTGATCCCTGGGAAAGATGGAGTCATAAGAAGAGCCGAAATCCGAACCTCAAGTGGAACTTTGATCCGACCAGCAAGTAAACTTGCCGTCCTTGATGCAGCTGGTGAATCCGGATGTTTCACGGGGGAGGGGATGTCGTAAATTGCAGCAAATTTCCGTTATTTTAAAATTATCATTATGATTGGCATCACTCTTTATGAATTGTTTAGTTTGCTTATTTGACATATCTGTTCTTTACTTACTTTGAAGTTGTTACTGACTTTGTAATTTTGTCGCAATTGTAGTTCAATGGCATGATTTAAATTGTATTAACTTTCTGGATTTTTAGAAATAAAACTCTGCCGCCATTAACTTAACAAATTCCAGAGAGTTGCTGTTTTGAAGCTCAGCAATAATTTTCAACAGTATATTCATACCCATTTAACAGATGTAAGTATTGAATACAGAAATGTTATGCTTGTGATTACAGATGCAGCGCCTTTTATATGGTATCTGCAATACGGTCATTAGAAATCCTTTATTCAAAGATGTTGCACGTAATATGTCTGGCCCACGGGTTGCACAGAATTGCAGATTTTGTTCGTTTACATTTTATTAATTTCAACTCCCTTGTTAGCAATTGCGATGGGGATAAAAGCTGCTATTTATTACTGCGATAATTTTACGGAAATAAAGAACATTTTAAACCAGTTTTCTAATAAAGAGGCAGAGGCCATTTGCATTGCAAAATTATTATTTGAAAACCCAACTGTAAATTCTGATTTAGCATACATCAAAGACAATTTTGAATGTATTTGCAAAAGCACAGTTAAATTAGAAAGCAGAGGTCTAACTTTGCACGAAAGTTTATCCTTCATAGAAGAAGTAAAACAAAAAATTTAGGCTTTAGAAAATAAGGTGTCTTTTGCAAAGCTTTCTAAAGTTTTCAATAAAAATGTTGGACTCAAAACATTAGCTAAGATTAAAAATAACATATTTTTCAATATAAAAGAAGAAGATGAATATATTGACACATTATCCCCATTTGAATTGTTAGCTTTTAAATATGCCCCGGTCACATAGACTGAAGTTGAACATATATTTTTAATATATTCTACGGTATTGTGCGACAATCGGAGATCATTCTTATTCGAAAATTTAAAAAAGCATATGATTGTAATATGTAATAAACAATTATTTGAATAAAAACTATAAAAATTTATTTATAATTCCTATTTTTCGTTAATGCTTTTTTTGCTATATTTTGCTTATTTTGAGCTTTTTCCAAAGATTTTTTGGTCTTTTTAGCTTACTTCTTTTAATTTTTTTGTGCTTTTTTAGCTTGCCCTGGTAATCACTAAGAAAGAAGCTACTGCAGTGCCGTAGTAGCAGAAGCAATAAGGACTTTGCTGCACCAATAATGTATTTAATATAAGAATAAATTTAAGATATTTTATTTGATACTTAAAAAAATTTTTTTGGTTGATTAACCCAATACTTTTTTTGCTTCATTAATTTAATTTTAAAATATTCTTCTTTTCTCGTGGTTAAATAGTTTAGTAATAAAAAGTGTACTTAAATTGTTTTTGAATTTTGTGCTTGGTTTTATATGAAATAATAAGAAAACATGTCAAAGCCAAACAACCTTGTAAGATCTTCAGTCATAAATACCGCTAATCTTCCTCCTAATCATTCTGCCAATCAGGGATCAGTAGAATTAGAAAGTCTTCTGATAAGAATCGTATCAGATATTTTAACACGAAATAATTAATAAACCGGTAACCATGTTTATGACGTACCTATGCTTCACAAAGGACAAACTTATAATGGAAGAACTCATAATCAACCTTTTTACCCTCAAGTCTTTTTTAAACCTCAAGTTACACCAAATGGCCCCTATGTAAATATACCAAATTTTCATTATCACACACAGCAAATAGAGATCCAATAGAAAGCTAAGAAGATCAACAACTACAAGTAGATTATGAGCATGTTGAACACATCGATGTCCATTTTTTAACTTAAACCACTCTTCGTTACCATACGAGTATATTGAATGTAAAACGAGGAGGGAAAAACTGCTGAAACTTTTAATTGGCACTGGTTCCGGAAAATATTACATTCGTCCAGAAATTGTTAATAAATCTATACCTAATGCACAAAATTTTTGGCAATATCATTTGGTGGAGATATACACATAACAAGTCATACTGTTATCAACCTTTTTAATATACACCACAGTATTATACATACATACACTGCAGAAAACTACATGACTATTCAAAATACATTCAAGATACTACTCAGACATTTATCTCTCCCTGATGTTAACATGTTAAATATTAAGAACGACCATAAATTTGTTTAAGGTATTAAAACTTTTAACGGAATCTTAGGGAATGATAAATTTAATGAACTACAGGTTGTAATTCATACTGGATGCAGCTATATGACATTAAAAAACGTCAAAAAAGATCTTGAACAATTCGCATCAAAAACGGTAAACAATATAGATACCAAGTTAGACAACCTTACAAATTAACAAAAAATCCAAATACTTCAAAATAATCCAGTTTGCAAAAGATCTTATCCGTGTCCCGGTTCTTTGAAAAAAAGATTGAGTAACAAGTAAAGGCAATTTTGCACGATGGGATCATAAGACTATCTACATCACCATACAATTCACCGATGTGGATTGTATCCAAAAAACCAGACTGCAAGGAACAAACAATTCAATATAGTGATCGATTATAGAAAACAAAATACAGTTACAATTGCAGACAAATATCAAATTCCGGATATAACTGAGGTGATATCCGACATTGGTAACAGCAATTTTTTTCGCTTCCTGATTTAAAAAGTGGTTTTCACCAGATTTCACTAAAAAAAATTTGACATCGAGAAAACTGCTTCCTCGAGAAATAACGAATTTACACGTTTACCGTGCCCTCGATGACATGCTACGTGAAATAATTAGAGAATGCTGCTATGTTTACGTTGATGATATTATAATAATTAGCCAAACAGAAGAAGGGCATTTCCATAATATTGGAAAGCGTTTGGAAAGTTTTAAAATGCAAATATAAAAATTCGACATGATAATTGTAAATTTTTTAAAGAAAATGTTGAAAAGCCCCTGACATCCCTTTTAAGAGGGAAGGAGGTCGAATCTCTAAAAATAAATCAGCAACTATTAAAATTTCTTTAAGTAAAGAAGCTATGGAATCCTTCAGCAAAATAAAAAATTTCCTTATATTTGAGGACGTTGTTCTCGCTTACCCAGATTTTGGAAAAGATTTCGAACTAGTAACTGACACTTCCAATTTCGCAAGTTACACAGTTCTGTCGCAAAATGACAAACCTAAAGCGTTTATTCGGTTCGCACAGATGGAAGTCTAAGAAATGGTAGACAGTCTGCACCAGGAAGATATAATAATTAGAAGCCACAACAAAGTAAAAAAAAATTATTAAAAGTTGTAAAATTTGTAAACTGAGCAATCATGTTCGGCATCCGCCAAAAATGCAAATACAAGCGACGACTATTCCTAAATAGACTTGGATAGACTATTGATTGGAAAAACATTAGCGGTGACAGCCGTAGATGTTAGCACATGAATCCCACAACACTGAAATGGTGTGTGAACAAACCATAGTATGATCACGACACCATTGTCACAAGCAGTCGCAATTCGCAGAACCACACCTGCGCCAATCTGCAGCTTCACAACATTAACCAATCATCTTCTCACCATCAGTCAGCCGCTTTGCCAAACAGATCGCAGTTAGGAATTAATATAAAATAGGGTAGGATAAGAATTAGTAATAGAGTCTGATACTCACTTTTGTGAAGAGAAGAGGGCATAGCGCTTAAGTAAAAATCAATAAAATTGGGACATAGTCCCTAAAAATCATTGTTTCATTTTAAAACGGGCACATAGTGTCCTACACCACTAACTTACACAAGTTCTGAAAATACGCTATGGCAAAATTAATTAATTCAAAAGCGGAAGATATAAGGCAACCTCTAAAGGAGGTTGCCATAAAGTTTATGATAGAAAACGAGTAAGGCATTACAATTTTCAAAACTCCTCCATATACTAGTTGCTCGAATGGTCAGGTTGAACGATTCCACTCTATACTATACGAAATTATGCGTTGCCTTTAGGTTGACAAACTCATTATTAGATAGATCAGTTAAAGAAAACGACGATCCTATTCACACGGTTACTGGGAAAAAACCTTTAGAAATTTTCTTCGGGAACGCGTAAATACGGATCCCCAATCGCTGGAAAAATATAGGAATGAGACAATCAAGAAACTTTCAGAGAAGCAAAAGGCCGACACTACTTATTAAATGCGCGTAGAGTTCCACCAAAGGAATATAAGCAGGGAGAAGAAGTTTTCGTTAAACTAAAAGGAGATTAGGGAATAAATTGTCTGCTAGATACAAGAGAGGAATTGTGGCAGAAAATTACAACACAACTATCAAAACCCAATCTGGTAGAATTATGCACAAAAGTACCTAACATTAACAGTCACAGGATCAATCATCCGGACTTGAATGATTATTTTAATATGGGCCACAGCAATAGATACCCAACAACTTCATTGACACGACTTGATTACCAACAACGAATATAAATCCACCAAAGTAGGATAATCAAGGACAATAAGAAATTATGTCAATGCATTACATTTCACTAACATAACACGAGTACATACGACGAAAGCATACTTTTAATTTCTGGAGACATGGAAACATTAAAATTCCATTCCACAAAAACAAACAGCCTCCACGGATATTTGAAACAAAAGCGGGGATTTATAAATGTTTTAGGAAAGGGACTAAAATACATTGCAGGATTAATGGACAGCGATGATGAGAAAAATCAAATACGAAGCAATAGCAGACATGGGAACCAATGAAGACAGTACCAACATGACATTAAACGAATTAGTGCTCATTAATAATGGCATGGCAGACGAGAATAGAAAGATCACAACCCATATTGATAAACAGAAAATACTTATTATTGGTTACATAAATAAATTTAAAAACTATTCGCAGAATAAAAACATTAGAAGATGATGTATAATTTATCGAACAGATATACAGAACTGTTCGGAACCACATTGGCGCGATCGGACAGATCGTATTTTCCTCTAAATTAAGCATAATTTCTTCTAACATACCAACGGAAAAAGAAATTAATTTAATTAGCGACTTTGACAGTTACAGCAGAATGAAAATTATGATAATTTTCGAAGACAATATTATTATCCTTTCTTTATTGATAGCCCAATTCTCTAGTAATGTTTGTACCAATTCCTAATACCCTGAATAAATCTGTAGTTTTAAACCAATATGAAAATGATAATAATACTAACATCATCCATAAAAATGTTAAAGATGATTTGGAAAGAAATTTAGTAGAAATTGAAAATAAATGCATAGAAAACATTTTAACGTTCCAAGATGCACAATGTGAATTAGAAACAAATCAGGAAACCTCTGTTGTAGAGGTGACGCCAGGAATACTTAAGTATATTTAAAAACTTTAAATAAAATATTACTCAAGATTGTAATGAACTAAAAATAATACGAAAAGGTACATTCCTCATTAAATTCGCAAATTGTAATATTAACGCATTACGTGTAAATAGGACATATAATATGTACCAACGTTAATATTAAAATACACGAAACTTTTATTTTACCTAATCTAATAACAAAAAATTAAAGAAAAGAAAAATTTTCATTAACTAGATCTAAAACTGAAAAGCTTGTAAACTTTGAAAATGGCATTAAATTGTTAATTGATAAAGAATAAAAGTACACGTACATACATACATATAAGAATGTACATACATAAATAGTTTAAGAGTTATACTTACATACATATGAACATGTCCACACTTGTAACGCATATATGTATGTACTTACATATGTATGTATGTACATTAGGCCGTCTCGAAAAAAAGTGCGCCGTACACCCCCTAATATAAACTATTGTTCCAAGGACATTTCAAAAAAAAATTCTTTTTGCCGAACGTAGGGGTCGCCTTTTTAGTTTTTTCCTTATATCTTCCATATTTACAGTCCGATCTTAAAGTTTGATATAGCGAATTTTGTTGTCAGAGGGAGCCCAATATTTTTGCTTTTAGGTCCATTGACCTCAAGTGGCCCGTTCTGGTATTTACCCCCAAAATCCTACCACCCTAATGTGACACCCTAATGTTCGAAATTTATAGCTCGCAAAAAATTATAAAACTTTTGCTAAGGAAGTATATTGATAATTTCAGCGCAACTATTTTAAAAATGGTTTTATAATATTTTTGTTGCGGAACGTAGGGATCACCTTTTTAAATTTATCGTAATATCTTCCGTATTTACATTAAAAACCATTGGCTGTGTTGAAAAACTCGATACATGGGTTCCTCACGAACTAAAAGAAACGCATTTAACGCAACGCATTAACAGCTGCGATTTGCTAAAGAAACGTAATGAAAATGGTCCATTTTTAAAACGACTGATAACTGGCGATGAAAAATGGGTTGTTTACAACAATATCAAGCGGTAGAGATCGTGGAGCAGGCCAGGTGAACCAACTCAAACAATATCAAAAGCTGATATTAATCAAAAGAAGGTTTTGTTATTAGTTTGGTGGGATTACAAAAGAGTTGTCTACTTTGAACTCTTACCACCCAACCGAACGATCAATTCTGATGTCTGCATTGAACAACTAATGAAATTAAACAACGCAGTTAAAGAAAAGCGGGCCGAATTGACAATGATAATGCAAGGCCACACACATCTTTGGTCACTCGACACAAATTATTGGAGCATGGTGGGGATCTTTTGCCACATTCACCATATAGTGCTGACCTTGTACCATCTGATTACTTTTTGTTTCGATCTTTACAAAACTCCTTGAATGATAAAAATTTCAATAATGGTGATGATGCAAATCATACATGATTCATTTTTCTGCTAATAAAACGTGAACGAGGGATTACGATGCTGCCTGAAAGATGTTGATAGAGTAAGTCCTTTGTTTATTCAGTATGATGACCTATCCCAACTTTTATTTGTAGATTTAATAAAAAGTAAATTTAAGGATACGGCAAAAGCAGCCACTGAAATTCATTTTCATGCACAAAGATGGTCTGAGGTCAAGACGGTTTTGATTAACTATTTTTGGGAATATCAGAGCGTAGGGAGCTTTATGACAAACTCCGTTCTATATTTTTTAAAACGAACACAATTTATTTTTTATGGTGATATAAAATATAAGCTTCGGAGCTTGAACAATAAATCGGTTTCGAATTTGATAGTAAATGTTATTAGTGAGCAAATTGCTTCAAAGAATATGAAAGCAGCCCTCTGTACTTTTAGATCAAAGATACCCGAACCAATGAGGACCATATTGGCGTGTAGAAACCCACAGACCGTCGAAAAGGCAATGAATATCTTGTTCATATCAGGATACGTCAATTACGGAGACAATTGCAAAAATAATTTTAGTAGAACTCCAACCGATCACATGCAACTAATAATAGCAAGCATCATGAGCATGATAATAATAACAGAAATTATTGCGGTGTTCATTTTAAAAAATTATTTTTGTGGCTGAACCGCAATTTTTATAAATAAAATACATATTAAATAAAAAAATACTTCATCTATTAAGTGAATATTAAATATAAAATACGTGGTAATAAGTCAATACATAAATAAAAAAGAGTACATTCAGAAGAAACATAAGACAATAAATAAACCTCCAGACAACACATCAAAAAACAACTTATCTCCCACCTTCATTTGGGATAAAACAAAATCACTAAATTTCTCTCAACCTAGCCCCATTTACTTATTAATGAAGAGAACCAACAGTAATGATACTCTGGCTAATATATCTCCCTTCTTATTAAAAAAAGCTATTGACTATACTTGTAACGGCGAAGTAGAAGAATGAAAAAAACTAATAAGTGGCGATATTTTAATTAAAGCAAAAAACTATGTAAGTTAACTCAAACAAAGTTAACGAACTCTGCAACTTACTTTCTTACCATTTATTTTTTGTTATTGCAATGAGGAAATGCTAAATCAGCGTCTACAATAAATTACAAATATTGAAGTTAATTCTTAGTAATAAAATCACGAAACCTTAAATTTTTGCAAGTATTCAAAATAATTCTTATTAATATATTTTTGCCAATAATCAAAATAATTCTTAGTAATAAAATCACGCCACCTTTATATTCAAAATAATTCTTATTAATATATTTTTGCCAATAATCAAAATAATTCTTAGTAATAAAATCAATCAATAAAATGGTAATTTTAAATTAATATAAATTAAGCATGATTGTAAACTATTTTTGAGTTGTTCTTTGGTTTTAATAAAGTGAGGTCATTCTGACCAAAAAATATTTTTTTAGGACTTTCAATAGTTAAGTCCATAACTTGTACAAGCAAATAAATTATCAACGCTTACAGCACTCTCAGACTTAATAACAGTGGAAGTAATAGAGCTCAAAAAACTCAATCAATCAAAAGGTGTTATTTACAGTAACGACTTAAGAGGTATACCAGAAAATGAAATTACTATAGAATTACGTGATCAAAACGTATGTGAAGTAAAAAAATATCAAATTTATGAACAACCAAAACATTGAAACCGGTCGCCATATTCTCACGTTCTCGTCGTCTACCTTGCCCAGTGATATTAAAGTCGGTTATCAAAAAATTAACATTCGGCCATATATTAATCTCTAAATGAAATGCAATAATTGTTAAGTATTTGGTCATACTGCAAGATTTTTGAGAAACCAAAAAGTCTGTTTTCACTGTGCAAAAGAATTCCGACATAATCCAGACGTCGAAGAAGATTGTAAAAACTTACCCAGCTGTATAAATAACAAAATGTACGATACAAAGCACTCTTCCGAAGATAAAAATATCCAATATTTATTAAACATAAGGAGCTCCAAGCTATTAAAACAATTGAAAAGGTAGACAACAAAAGCGCTCATAAAATTTACAACGAACGACATCAACATGACAGCTTTTTATACTCCTCAGTTACAAACATAAATAAAAACACACCTCTTAACAAACACAGTACCCCGGTATAAAACAAAGAATATTCATCAACACCAGCATCAACAGCTCAAACGATAACTCCAAAATTGATAACCCCACGATTCTTTGACCGACTCCGAACTAGATTTGGTATCAGTACCCAGCTCTTCATCACCCAGCTACGAAACAAAGATAAAAATCCTACCAAGAACAGCTTCTAAAAGGCTAAAAGCTAAACTTAAAGCTACAGCAAAAGTTTCCAAAAATACATCAAAGGGCAGACAAAAACATGATACTGCGGATGAAGAAGACAATTCTGACAAGTTTTATCATATATATATAATGCAATGTATTTATTAAAATTTATACTCACACTCTTCCCTCTTATCAAATATTTTATCCTACTCTTCTGTCTTAACATAGCAAAACTCTTAAAAAGCAAAAAATATTATATTTTCTAATTGTTATTTTAAAAAGCATCTACCCTCTCAGCAAACACAAAAAAATTAATAACATATTACTCAGTGTAAAATGTATACATAAGCTAGAATTTATAAATGTGGCTCTCATATCATTTACCAAACCCAATACAGCACAACCTCATCTCATTTATTACATGTTAAATAACTTATGACACTGACTGTTATAAAATGAAGCAAATGGTTGTTTGAATAATTACAGTGAGCTACAAATGTTAATAAAACAGCATACCCCAAAGATTATATCATTACAAGGAACCCACATTCATACCTATTCCAATATTCCCGTACCAATCAATTATTCACTTTACAATACTAACTCATCTACCAGTAGATACGGAGGAGTAGCCTTCTTAATTCATAACTCAATTATAGCCAGGTTAATATAAGCAACGATTTTGACGCCCTCTGTTTTTATATTACATCCAAAATAAAATTTAATATCACAAACGCCTACATACCCCCAAATAAAGACTTTAGTATTATCACTCTGAGAAACATGTTTGATTATACTAATCTACATACGCTCCTAACTGGAGATTTAAATGGTTATCATGTTAGCTGTTGATCTCATTCGAATAACAGAAAATGTAATACAATATTTAAATATATAACTGATTCCAACTATGTTCCTCTAAATGACAAGCCCCTACCCACTTAAACACACACGGCACATTCTCTTACATAGATATATCATTTTGCTTCCCAGTTTTAGCACCACATATTTTTTGGAAAACCGACAGCAATCTCCGTGGTAGTGATCATATTCAAATTTTATATTTCTCTATTTCCATCTGCTGTACAACGCAGCAATTCCAAACGAAAATTTATAGTAAAAGGCGCCAATTGGGAAAAACATCAAAATAACTGTCGTAAGTATGACATCTCTCTACCAATTAGCTCCAATATTAATAAAGAGAGCGCAAATATATCAAAAATTATTCCGCAATCAGCCAATTCAACGATACCACGGATAGGACCAATAAAATAATAAATCATATAGTACCGTAATGGAATAACAATTTAGAAGCCTTAAAGAAAGTAAAGAACAAAGCCTGGCTTATTTTAAGAGAAATATGAGTCAGTACAATCTTATACAATACAAGAAGGCAAATGCAGTTTACAAACGAAAAGTAAAAATTTCGAAAAACAGGCTATACAAAGTTTCACTTCTGCTATTAGCCCTTCGTCACCAGTAGATAAAATTTGGAGTAATATCCGATCATTAACTGGATATAAAACGAGTCACAAAATACATAGTATCAGTTCCATCGATGACCCCAATATCATAATTAAGGGTGTCACAGAATCCAAGTCGGTTTTAATAATTGTCGGTTTTGAAAACCAATATTGGAATTATTTGGTGTCATGAAACCAAGTCGGTTTTGTTATTTTCGAAGTCAAATAAAACCGATTTCCGAATCAGCTGTTTTATGTTTTTGGCCATTTGTTTACTAAGTTTGATGCAATTTTTTGTTTGAAAATTTTTTAAATTATAGTATTTGCGCTAAAGTATTTTTAAAATTTGTGTTTTTTATTAAAAAAAGTAATAGTGCACTTTTTGTGAAAAGTATAAAAACAAATAAATAAAATGAGCACTGCTGTTGCTGTACTTGTTGTTAGAGGAAGAGCGCACAGAAAAGATTAGGAGAAGACTTTTGCGAGATTGCAGCAACGTACTTGACACCAAACTATTTTTTTGTGGGTTTCAAAACCAATTCCAATAATATCGTTTTCTATGACACCCCCGAATACAAGAAAATAAAATAGCATACGAATTTGCCAAATTTTAGACCATTAACGCCGCTGATAGCAACTTTAACACCGATTTTTGTTTAAATTAAAATAGATATAAAGCAGGTCCACAAACATCGGTGGCAAACCTAGGTGTAGCCAGAATTGAAGAAGACATTACACATTTGAATTGGAAACAGTTTTATGTAAAGCAAAATGTAAAACACCTGGCATGGACAGAATTTCCTATCCAATGATTAAGATGCTTCCAATAAACACAAAAAGAGACGATATTTTTGTTATGATGTTATATAATTATATGGTAACTCTAAGACTAATTGTATGAATTCGCCTTTATTGAACATTACACATGCACATGCATGTACTAAGTTTAAGCATTGACTGTATTACTTGTATAATCAAAAGGCATTAAGAATAAAGCCGTCAGTAACACAACAATTATTTCAAGCTTTATTCCACAAAAAAATAAAAGCAGCGTCGTTATACCTATCCTCAAGACAAATTCTAACAAATCATTGATTATATCCTACAGACCCACATCTCTCAACTCTAGTATTTCAAAATTCCTTGACAAGATTATAGCCAATAAGTTATGGTGGTTTGTAACGTCCTACAAACTACCCAATAACCACCAATTTGGCTTCAAGAGGGGAAAATCGACAGTCGATAGTCTACTTTATATAGACTATCAAATTGCGAATGCCCTATCTCTGAGAAAGCATGTTACGATCATATCACTTGATTTTTTACAAGCGTTCGATAAAGTGGGTATTCATTCCGTTTTGGACCAATTAGTTGAGTAGAATATAGGACCTAAAATTATAAATCACATATATATTTTATGACCAATAGGAAAATAATGGTAAGGATATCAAATCAGTACAGTTTACCACTTTTTATACAGAATGGAATACCACAGGGTTCTGCCATTTCAGTAATTTTATTCTTAATTGCTTTGTCCCTTTACAGAAGAACATCGGCATTTCTGCATACGCAGATGATATCAATATTTTAATTAAATCAAATAAAAAAAAATCCTGTTTAAATCTTAATAGTATCTTTAGTAATATTAAAAACTGGTGCCGGTTTTCTGGAGCCACATTATCGCAAACAAAATGCAAATATTTACATATTTGCAGAAAGAAAAACTGTCATTGTACAGTTCAATGTGGCACTTTTAATATAACCGAAGTTAATACTTTAAAAATACTAGGACTTTTTTTAACCGGCGATACAACTGGAAAGATCACATTTCTTTTCTAAGTACTGCCTAATCTAGCAGGCTCAATATAATTAAATGCTTATCCAGGTTCAAGCTCAACTGTAATTCAGGAACACTCATATTAATTGTTAAATCAATAATTTTATCCAAGATTAATTATCTTTTACCTACTTATTTATAGCCATTCGCTTAAATCCTCTTTAAGAAAAATAGAATCCATCATTAACTCCGCAATACGAAGGAGCATTTCGAACAACGCTAACAAATAATCTTTTATTTGAATCTAACATCTTACCACTCATAACTGGAACAAGGAAATTTCCGAGAATGCAATTTTTCGAATAATTCAGAAATGCACATCGTTAAACATACCACTAAAAGTGTTATTAGCACAAACAGCAAACCATTCACCATGGGTATTGCGAACAGATATATTTGACGTCTCCATGACCAAATACACAAGATCACACACCAGTTCTTCTCAATATATTTCCCTCTTTAATTAAAAAAAAAACAAATTTAGTTCATATAAATTTATTTTCAACGACGGTTCTAAAACCTAGACTCAGTATCGTTTAGCATCACCACGGAGAGTGAAGTTATAACAAAATTGTTACTACCTCCATATAGCTCTATTTATACATCTGAGTTAATTGCTATATATAAAGCCATGCAATTCATTAAATCATGTACCGGAAAATTTGTCATCTGCACCAATTCCTTATCGGCAATAAAATCCATTATTAATATTAACAACAACAATATATATATATATATATATATATATATATATATATATATATATATATATATATATATATATATATACAGCACAAATAAGAAATATTTTATTACATAAATACCCAAATCTTTTACTCCTGTGGGTACCAGATCACAATAGTATTTTTGTGATATTCTTCCGACGGGGTTTGTTTGAATTTGGAACGATTTTCCGTCATCCCACGTCAAATTTGGTTTATGAACAGACCGGTTTCGGCTTTGTGCCATCTTCAGTGTTCTCGAGTATTCGAGAACACTGAAGATGGCACAAAGCCGAAACCGGTCTGTTCATAAACCAAATTTGACGTGGGATGACGGAAAATCGTTCCAAATCCAAACACAATAGTATAGTTGGAAATGAATTTGCATACCAAGAAGCCAAGAACGCTATAAGTTCTCCTCTGTACACTTGCGCAAACGTTGACCACAAGGATTTAAACAAATACATTTACACACACTACAATACCATAGACAGAGATCATACAGAGATATCTGAAAGGACTTCTTCATGGTATAAAAGTATCAACAACAGTCGCACAACAATAAACGATCTAACATCATCTGATATTAATAGACTAGACACAATTAAGTTTACCCGACTCAGACTAGGTCATACTAGACTGACACACGGACATTGACTTACAATTGATACCACGATCACTTGAAACTCCTTATAGAATGTAGAAATTAATACCATAAGAATATAAGAATTCAACATTTTCTAAACACTGATCCAAAACTGCGCCTATCCAATCCTACCCCAAACAACATAACATTAATGTCCCAATTTTTAAAGAAAGCCAATCTCTTCGATAAAATTTAAGAAATATTATGCACAAAAAAAAAATATATATATATAAATGTAGAGCTGTAGGACTATGTTGCCATTGCTCCTTATATTAACTTATAATTTGTAATTATACTGTTAATAAAATATAAATAAATATTACGGTGTTCAACATTCAAAATCTAACGGATGTGATAGGACTAATTTCCGTAGCACTTTTAATGGTAATAACCACCATAATTGGAACGGACGTAGTGAAAGTAATGGCTTTCAACAAGGTATTAATCAATTTAATAACGATCATAATCGAAATAGCTTTAATCACAATAATGGTCTTCAACGTATGAATAACATTTCGAAACAGAACAATGACTTATTCATTAACCATTCGATTCCGGAACCGATGGATATAAACATGGTTAGTGAATCGAACAAATCAATGAATTTTCAAAATGCACTATTACCACAGACTTATACAAAATCTAACATAACAAATGTTTTTTGCAATTCATCTAATCTAAATCCGTGTTATGGTCCGATTACTGCAGAATCAATCAACAATGCTATGATTCAAAATTCACTTGCAACATTTTCAGGATATCCTAATAGGTCGAATAGGTTTTTTTTTGAACAATCACATCCTGATAATACAGTTACTAGAATTGACAATGTTACATCGGAAAATTTTACTTTTCTGGCCTCGTCGGGCAACTACCGTATATAGTTTTAAAACAAAATCTTAGGTTTATAATAAATCCAGGCTTATGTGATCCAAAATGGAGGATTAATTCGACAGCTTTAACTCTTAAAATTGTTCAGAACGAGGTTTTGACTGACACTGTTTACCAAGTGCCAATATTTTCCGAATTGGGTAATAATGATGAAAAAATTTTTTTAAATGAGTGTAAATTTCAGGACTATTTCGATGGAATTATTGTATATGACGTACTAGGCAAATATAGTGTCGTTACAGATTATGACAACAATGAATTGAGAATAAATAACAGGATCTTATCATTCTTATTTTCAACTTTTCACTAAGTCGAATTTATCAGTAACGTGGAATGTGGATTGATTCACAGCATGGAACAGCGCAATGATATTGGTGAAATAATTAGTGCGGAAGGGATTTACAATGCAGAAAATTTTAGTGCTGAAATGGACACTCACAGTCCAAGTATAATATGCCTTTCCGAAAATAATTCGTGGCCTGTTACCTGTGATAATTAAGGATGCACTTAGAAATAATTTGCAGGACTCCGTACTAAATAGAATAGGAATGACCCACCTAAATGAGGAGGAAAAATTGCTTTGACAACCATTCTGGATGATTGTAAGGAGCTATTTCATGAAACGAATGCAAAATTTAGCGTTTACGAACGCAATCAAGCATAGAAATATTACAAGAGATGATATACCTGTATATTCGAAAACATATAGATACCCATATGTGCATACACATGAAGTAAGGAAGCATGTTATGAATTAAATATATTTACTTTGCCTTTTATTTTATATAATATAAGTTAACTAAAAGCTGCCCTGTATTGAATTCATTGTAAAGTATATCTGTGCTTCTTGAATTTAAAAGTCTGGTAACTTATTTATTTGTTATTCAGTTTCTATATTACTAACCGGTATTTAACTTCATAAAGCTTTATTTTAATTAAACGTACATATTTCAGATACTTCCAGAACAGACGCCAAGAAGAATAGCTTGATTCTATGCGTGCATATACATATATGCGTGCATATACATATATATTTATTATATAAATTATAAATCTAAGTATTTTATTCCTTAGATAATAAAACTTAACCATAACTCAACCTCAACGCAACACACCCAACATTCGTTAAACAACCATATTAAACTTACCAGCTTTGTCCAACTATAGCTACCAGGGTCTACCAAATAAATTATTATATTAATTAAACGAAATAAAAGTTGTGTTTTAATATAATTCTGTAAAGTCACACTCTGCCGTGACGATATCGTTGCAAGTATATGCTACACCGAAGCAAAAGATTAAACAAAATGCCTGTGAACGACAATATACAAATTGAAGCCAATTCTTCCAGTGAGAGCGAGAATGAAAAAACTGTAATCGAACAAGACTCTGTGAATGAGCTGAAGGAAGAAATACGCAAAATTCAAATCGCCATGAAAACCTTGATGGATAAAGCCAATTCATCATCTGAAATCAACCATCAGCAGCGGCACGTGGAAAATGACGTACCTCAGATCGCCTTGACGTAAACTACAAGTGCCTCAAGTAATACCTTTACAACAAATATTAATACGCAATATTTATCGGCAATAGCAGCAGTTAAGTATAAATCAATATTCAATGCCACCTTTCTTTATCCTAGGTTAGATATCCCATATTATTCTGTCACGAATATGCCATACGCGAACACATCTGCCTATATATCAACATCGCCTTATTCTTCTGTCTACACACAACGCGCCTCTTCTGCCTATTTGCCGCCTCTGCCAACGCAGCCTTTTGCTTCTAGCTTCTAATTTTACAATAACCAAATGACCAACAGAGCCACAGACAAGTAAATAGGCATAACAATAACGACATACAGGGCAACCGACGTATCCATTACAACAACCACAACAGACGCGATAATAACGAAAACAGACAAAACTATAATAACAACAACCATAATAGACGGGATTATAACGAAAACAGGCAAAACTATAACAACCGTAACCACGATGGCTCAGTTAATGAAAACGGACGAAATTACGACAACCACGCAAAGACAGAAGTTTCCGACAAAGACAGAAGTTTCCGAGGTTCTAAAATCAACCATTTCTTCATCAACTAGAGGCTATGGATGTAAATACGATCCAAAATTTTCATCCAACAGCCTCCAGGGAGAGTTACTATGTATAATACTGAAGACTAAATTAGGATCCATTAAGTTATTAATAGATAGCGGAGCGACCCACTCTATAATCAAACCCGGGTTATGTCACCCACACTATAAAAATAAAAGAGAAGGTAAACATTCCCCTTTTTGAAGAACTAGCGGATGCAATCCAAAACGTAGAATTCTTCGTATGTAAATTCAATGGCCAACATGACGGCATCATCCGAATGAACATTTTGAGGCCGTTAAAGCCAAATATACATAAATTTAACGAAAGAATTATTAGAAATAAGTAACAAAGAAATTCCACTGCACTTTTCTGATAAGGCGGTAAATTATCATTTCGAAAACGAGGGATTATATAAAGTAAATATTCCCGTTAAGTGCAAAATGGTTTAGTTTAATAACCTAAAATTAAAACAAGTGATAATAAAGTAGAAAAGCCGATAATTTTTTTGTATTGTTAGTATAATTATAATGTTTATGTAAAGTTTAAAAGAACAGAGATTGCATAATTCGGCGGAGCCTCAATCCAACGATGGCGGAGTTATAGTAACCCCTATCCAGAAACCTATATTTTAATATAACAATATTTTTTTTTTCTAAAGTTAGCATTTTTGCCACAACAAAAATTCAGCAGAGTAAAAATTGAATTTAATAAATTTAATTTTTTGTTTATTCTTACTTTTTGTAACAAAACCGCATTAAATTGCATTTAACAAATTTCGTTTTACTTTTTGTTCAATTTTTTTACTTTGATCGCATTTCCATTCTCAAAACAAAAGTGCAATCTTTATTATTGCGCAAGTAATTCCTAGCAAATATTCATTTTGTAATTAGGCTAAATAAAATTAATCTTACTACACAAAATTAACTTTAAGACATATTTTGTTTTAGTATAAGAATAAAAATGAAAAGAAAGAAAGTATCAGCGTTGAAAGAACTAAGCAAGCAAGAAGACTTACATAATAAAGTGAAATGAATAACTAATTGTGTTTTTTTATATAAAATTTAAGCAAAACCAAAACTATTAACTCCAAACAGCCCATTAATGTTAATGACGACAACATGCTACATTCCAGTACTAAAAGTTTAAATTGGCAATAAAAGCGTTCACGTTGCCGGTCGCCTTCAAGAGGCACAACACGCTCAAAGTCAAAAATAGATTACGTTCAGTTGGGAATCGAAAAATTATGTATAAGAAATGGTAGGGACAACCACAAATTGAGGCAGTGTCAGACCAATCCCAGTAAACTAAAACGTAAGGCCTGCGGTAAAACGGGTCATGTTCAAAAGGTATGGTTGAAAGCTTTAATTAACACAACAAATAATAATTCAATTGCGACGAAAAATTATCCCGATGAGTCTGTGTACAAAGTACTTGGCTTTAATAAAGTTGTTGATACATACATATGTATATAACACAGAAAAGAAGATAACAGAAGAGATGACGATAAGCACATCGTATCCGTCGAAATAAATGGATGGTGTCAAATGTTAGAAGTCGACTCCGACGTTAAATACAAATAAAGAAAAATCAATACGAACAACTGAATATAAAAGATCAATTGCAACCATCATCAATAGCATTTCGCTCCTATACTAAAGAGATTGTAATTCTCTATGGAGAAGTTAGAGTACAAGTAAAATGCAAGAGCAGACAGTCAACGGAAGAAATGTATGTAGTGCCTAATAATTATGATACATTATTGGGATGAATTTTGAATCGGCGTTTAGGTATTGTTCTCCACGAAATTGACAAACAGCCCGTAAGCGAAATTCAAAACATCCGTCTGAATAATATTCAATCTATTACTGACATAATTAATATGTTTCCAACTGTTTTCTCCCAAAATGTAGGATGTGTACCAAACTTCCAAGTAACGCTTCAATTGCTTAAAGATGCAAAGCCCGTGTTTTACAAAGAAAGAGAATTGCCATTTGCGCTCCGTGAAAGGGTGAAAAAAGAATTAAATTAGATAGAAACATCTGGAATTATTTCGAAAATCGAAAGATCTGACTGGGGATCACCATTTGTAGTCATACAATAGCCAGATAGTAGTATACGTCTCTGTGTCGGTTATAAAATCGGCGTAAACCAACAATTAGTTTCGGCAAATTATCCAATTCGCCGAATCGATGACATTTTAAATAGCCTTAAAGGTTCAAAATATTTTTGCCGCCTAGATTTATTGAAAGCGTATTTGCACTTAAAAGTTAGCGAAGGGTCCAGTGAAGTACAAACTATGTCAACCCACAGGGGCACATTTAGGGTAAATCGTTTATCATTTGGAATCAAAACGGCACCCTCGGAGTTCAACCGTATTATAGAACAAATTTTGTCCGGCTTGAAAAATATTATGTATATCGTATTTTGATGACATTATAGTTCATTGGGCTATGGAAACCATGCAAAATATATTTAATTAAATGTCTTCAACGTCTAAAAGAACACGACTTCCATGTCAACAAAACAAAATGTTCATCTCTTCAAACCCAGATTTAATATCTGGGCCATGTTGTTCAGTATAACAAAATTTTAAATCTCCGGCTAAGATCCAAGCAATTATCAATATTGCACGACTGACGTCTGCTGACGAGGTGAGACGATTTTTAGGTATGGTAACCTACTATGTACGTTTTATTCCTAGAATGTCTTTGTAGTGGCAACCCCAATATAGGCTCATAAGAAAGAATCTGTAGTGGCAACCCCAATGTAGTGGCAACCCCAATATATGCTCATAAGAAAGAATTTGATAATAAATAGAGACAGTTACTATTGAACCACCAAAGAAACTGGATGTTTTATTTTTAACAGCGTAAGAAAAGTAACTATGTACCCGTCGACCGAGACGTTTGTAAAAAAAGAGAAAGCACATGCTTAATTAAAATTAATAACTATTAAGAAATTACTGAATAAAAAAGAATAAAAAGAATTTTACGGTAACTATAAATTACAGAATATAAAAAATGTGCTTTAAAAAGAAATGTACAAAAAATTAATTTTACAACAACTATAAAATGAGATTATTGTAAAAAAAAATAAATTAAAAAAAATCTACTACGAAGTGAAAACTACAAACATAAGTTATAATTTTCATATTTAAATAAAAAAGAATACATACATACATATTTTAAATTATGGTGTAAAAACAATAAATCAAAACTAGCAAAAAGAAAAAACAAAGCTTAAAAAAATTAAAAAAAAATGTTCTTCAAAAAAATAAACAAAATAAAAAACTCGTTTTGTAATAAATTTAACTGTTAACATTAAAAGTTAAATGATAATCTAAAGAACAAAAAAATATCACGCGATCTATGCCTTTTTACATAAAAAAATTTATAACAAAATATTTAAGAACAAAAGTATAAAAGAAAACTAACTGTTCCAAAATTCCATAAAATAGAAACAAAATACACAAACAAATGAAAAAAATCTATAGAACCGGTTTAATTTTTTTTTTTTGCAAAATCAACCTTAAAATAACCTTCAACTTGTAAAATTTAGTAGAGTTCATAAAACGCTGATGACGTCATTAATTTTTTCTGACTCCTGTAGAAACATTTTGAGATCCACAGCCAGCAAATTGATTTTGCAATTTTATAAAATTAAAAAGAGAGCAGACCTTTAACTAAAAATTTGGACAAAATCAACGAATATATTACCTTATTAACTGAAAATTATAATAACATTTTAGAGTACACTGAAACTAAAATAGAATATTTATCAGACAACGATAAAACCAAAACTTTCTCTAAAATACTTAATTGTAGAGATTTACTAGTAAATTGTTTTATTAAATTAGATTGCAGGATAAAAGTTCCAAAAGATATAACTTTTTTAATACGTGTTAGGAGAGACGTTATGATAGAAACAAGATCTGACGTTGTTACCGATATTAGTAGAACAGCCGGTAACACTATGGCAACAACAGAACAGAAAAGAACATATGTATTTACGTCAGTATGTGTTCTTCAATTATTAGGGAAAATTATGACGGTAATCCCTTGACACTCCATGCCTTTTTAGACAAAATTGAACTTTTTGAGGAACTTACAGACGAAAATTTAACCACTACATTTTTAACTTTTATTAAATCTAAACTTGAAGCAAAAGCGCGGGAATCATTGCCAGAAAATGTAACATCAATCGAACAGATTAAAACAGCATTGAAAACGAGATTTAGGCCAGACAACTCTAAAGTGATAGCAGGAAAAATTACAGCCTTAAGCGTTAGAAACAACAATTATACAGATTTTGCAAGAGAAGCCAAAGAACTTGCTGATGCATTAGAGCGATCATTAGTTATTGAAGGCATCACAAAAAATAAGGCCCATGAAATGGCAATTGAACAAACAATTGTAATGTGTCGTTTAAATGCCAAATCAGATTTAGTCAAGTCAGTTTTAGTCTCATCAGTTTTTACAGACCCGAAAGAAGTCGTTGCGAAACTTATAGTAGAGCAAACAAACGAAACAAAGGAACGTCAAGTTTTAGTTGTTCAGATGCATATGCTCTATCAAGAGTAACAATCGATGATTTAAAAAAATGCGACTAATCAAATACTTGCTATGACAACCCGTTCAACGACTAACAACATAAATTCCAACCAGCTAGATCCAAGACAAGCTAAAGAACGAGATTATCAAAAATTTAAAATTTATGATAAATTTTCTCATGATTTTACAAAGAAAATTCCAAAGATTAGGACAGAAATAATAGATTTAGACCAAAAAGGAAAAATTTTGCGCATAAATATATACAGAAAATTTAGGTTTGAACCAATTGCTTTCGAGGCTCCAAATTGCTGCCGACAATCATAAGATTCATAGTATAGAATGGCCAAAAGATGATTTATTTTTCACAATTTTTAAGATACAGGAATTAAAAGACTACGGTAATAAGATATTAAATACTTTGGAAATAATTTTGACTGACCCTATCGAGATAATAACTGAAAATGATAAAAAAAAACTAGTATTTTTGTTAAACAATTAATCGAAAAACACAAAAACAGAAACAAAAATTATTGTGATAAATTTTGTAAACCAATAACTTTAAAAATGAACGATAATGTAGTACTACAGAAAGAACCCTATGGCAAACACAAAAATGTCTATGAAGGTCCATATATTGTAAAAACTATACAAGATACTAATGTTACAATTTACAATAAATTAACGAAAAAAGAAAAAAAACTGTCCATAAAAATAGAACAGGAAAAATGTAAAACACAAATATTATTCATATTAAAATAAAAATATTTAAACAAAAAAAGTAAATGAAGAAATTGGCTGACTTCCTGAACACATGTTGCTTTGTAGTAATACATTGCAACGTTTTCCTAAATGCAACCCTAAAAATTTTTACAATGTATTTTGTTCCCATTTGCATCACTGTTGTAGTTAATACGCAAGAAAAAGCAAGAAAATCATCCAACAAATTTAGATGCAAAATGAATACAATACGCAGCACAATGGGGACGCAGGAAGATAAGTAAGCGGTTTTTCTTATAATTTAATATACATATGTCTATATTCATTTTATTTATCTTAATTTTTTTATTAAAGTAAACCATTAAAGTGAACCATTTAACAAATACAGAAGTTTTTAAAAAACTAAAATAAATAAGTTTATTTAAAAAAATTAGTGCGTCAAGTGTTTCCTCTTGTTTTTGGTATCCTTTTTGATACCCGTGCTTCTTTGTGCAATAAAATATGTATGTATGCTCTTCCGCCATTGTTCCCTTTATTATGAATGATATAATGCATATACATACATATGTACATACATAAATGTTCCTAAGCGATATAACGGATGCAAACCATCATTATGCAAAGTATTAAAAAAGCATATACACAATGTGTCAACTTGGTATTAATACTGTATTGATACATTGTAAATATATGTACGTTTAGGAAGTCATTTAAAAAAAAGAGAAAAAAAGCAAATGGGGAAAAAATTTTATTTTATTAAATATATAAAGAAAAATCTTTTTTTTAATATTGTGAATATATAAAAAAAAATATTGAACCAAACAAGACTGATCAACTTGTTTAATTCAAAATTTTTTATAAAAAAAGGGAGGTACAGAAGCAATCCCAGCTTCAAACTCCAAAACATTAATTGCAAAAAAAAGAAAAGAAAAAACTTGCTTAGAATTAAAATAAATTTAAGTATTATCTATTGTTATAAAATCTGTTTCATAAATATTTTAAACAATATTTTGTTTTTATTAAAAAAGGAGGTGTAGTGGCAACCCCAATATAGGCTCATAAGAAAGAATTTATAGTGGCAACCCCAATGTAGTGGCAACCCCCATATATGCTCATAAGAATGAATTTGATAATAAAAAGAGACTGTTACTATTGAACCACCAAAGAAACTGGATGTTTTATTTTTAACAACGTATGAAGAAAAGTAACTACATCTTCAATTACATTTCCACTACGTCAGAAGAAGCACTGATTCAAATGGACCACTGAATGTGAAGCAGCATTTTTGAAGCTCAAAAACGTAATTTCTAGCGAACAAATATTAATTGACCCAGCATTACCTGTAGTTATGGCATGTGACTCAAGCCCTACAGGGTAGCGGGAGTACTATACCATATTGAAAATGGTGAAGAAAGTCCAGTTGCGTTTGAGTCCAGATCCCTGACCTTGGCTGAACAAATTATAGCCAATTGGTTTGGGAAGCATTTGCAATAGTTTTTACAATAAATCACTTCTTTATGTATCTGTACGGTAGAAAATTCCAGCTTGTCACACACAATAGGGCCTTAACCCGTAAATTCAACCAGCACAATAAAATGCCACCGATCACTTCAGCACGGTTGTTGCGGTATGCGGAATTTCTTCCGGGTTTCGATTACGAATTTGTTCACAAAAAGGGATCAGAGCATACAAATGTTGACTGTCTTTCTCGTGCGACTCAAAAAGTTGAAAAGCCATTATTGGATAAAATTATTAACGAGGAAGTAAATCAATTATGCACATTGTCAGTTTATGAAATTTCAAGCAAATTTATAAATGCTGAAATTTTGAAAAAGGAAACAGCAAAGGATCCGGACCCCGCCATTCTTATGAACGTATTTATTAAAAGCTGTGGAAATGACGATCAAAGCCAATTTACATTAAACAATGGAATAATATTCAAGGGACAACGAGTGCTGGTTCCAAAGAATCTTTAGACTCAATTATTACAAGAACTTCACAAGACGCATCTAGGCATCACAAAAATTAAGCAGCCAGCTAGGAAATACTACTAATGGAAGGATATAGACCGCGATATTGAAAACTTGGTAAGGTCTTGTGAAGCGTGTGTTCATATTCAAGTAAAGCCGGCAAAAGCTCCACTGCACAATTTCAAAATGACAAACCTATCCTTGGTGTGCGCCACATAAGCGTGGGAGACAGGGTGCAAGTATTGCACATGAATAACATCAAAACTGTTTGGAAGACTGGATCTGTTTTACGAAAATACGTACAATTACATTATCTTGTATAGCTCGAAGATGGTTAAAAGTTAAAGCGCCATATTAATCAATTAAAAGCCACCAAAGTGCAATTTCGCAAAGTTCACTTTGCTCCGGAAGTTAAAAATAAGGACCCTAGTAAATCAACAGAATATTACAATGATCTCTATTACTATCAACTAAGGCTTCAACAAAACCAAGCTTATCCGGAAGGCGCAGGAACAATGGAGCCGCAACCACTGGGTGGCCAACATCCCCATGATATTCAACAAGGAAGTAGTGAAGAAGTCATGAGGAGATCTTGTCGTCCCCGGAATAAACCAACATATTTAAGAGACTACATATTTTAATAAAATAAATAGAATCAACAATATATATATTTTTAAATATACAATGTACCTATTTTATATATATAATCACATATGTACATGTAATCTTTTATAATTTTCGTTCCCACAAATTACCAGACGCAAACGTAAACGCATTTCTTTAATCTCGGTTTTACGTTTAATGATAATTTTTAATAAACAAACTTCTACTATTACAGCATGAAGCAACAACAAGTAAATGTGCTTATTGTGCACATTTGTACTTCCTCGCCACTAATTCGTATTGTTAATTTTTAAGTTCAAGTTGAATTAAGTTAGTTTTAAAGTTTCAGTTTTTAATAAAGATTCAAAGACAACAGAAACAGTTGTTTTATTTATTAATGGCGCAGTCGGTAAACGAAATAAAGAAATGATCGGTTGAAAAAGGAAAAACTATCAGTGAAATGAAATAAAAAGTTATAAGTCTAAGGTGCGGTATTTATAAGTAACTAAGTCATAAAAACATAAAATAAGTTAACAAACTAAACACAGTAATTAAACTATAAAATTAAGCAAAAAGTAAAATAAAAACAATTTTGAATTAACTTTTAAATAAATGCCAGAAATATGCAATATATTCGTACTTGAAATAATTCGTACACAAAATAAAGAAAAAATGAAAAATAAAACAACACACAAATAAACAAGAACTTTAAAACAAAAAAAAAAACAAAAAACAAAAACCTAAAAAAAAAATTATAATAAGTCAACAACATAAGAATCCCGACATTTCCCAAATCATCATCTAAACCAAAAGAAGGAAGCTTCGACGTTAATCATCTTCTTAGATTCAGAAGTTTAAGCAAGGAGTTCAAGCCAACCAAGAGAAGAAGCAGAATTATTTTTAACAAGTAAAGTAATATTTTTAATATAGTAGTTAATTTAATTATTAAAAGAAATATTTATCAAATTCGTTATTCGAGATATTCTCCAAAATAACCATTTTAATATTATATTGTTTGTTGTTGGCTTAGCTAGGTATATGCCTGCATTTCATTGGCGCTAACCAAATCATCAGTACCCTTTAGCCAAATCATGATTGAAAGCATTCAAACCTTGTATACTTAAGCCACAGACTACAAACAATATATGAGAATTCAAACAGAACTCAATCATATTTTTATATTTGTAATCAACAAAAACACAAAAGTATAAATAGCTTTAGAATGCTTTTTTTACAATCACAACACAACAAACAATTATAATTGACTTGCGTCTTTTTGTTTTTTCTTTTTACGCCTTTATACAATTAATCGCCCGTTGGGTGATAATGAAAGTATTTATAAGGCAATGAAAAAACAAAATTTATAATAACAATATTTATCAAATTCGTTATTCGAGATATTCTCCAAAATAACCATTTTAATATTATATTGTTTGTTGTTGGCTTAGCTAGGTATATGCCTGCATTTCATTGAATGCTTTCAATCATGATTTGGCTAAAGGGTACTGATGATTTGGTTAGCGCCAATGAAATGCAGGCATATACCTAGCTAAGCCAACAACAAACAATATAATATTAAAAGAAATAGTTTGAAATAATAATAAAAAAAGGAAAAAAAGTAAATAAAAGAGTAACAATAATAACAAAAAAAAAAAAAAATGGATCAATTTGAGGTAGCTAGGACGTGTATTTGTTCGATACAACAATTTAAAGGAAATACATCAGATCTATCAAACTTCATTAAGCGAATAGAATCATTAGCCTCCATTATGGATCCCCTAACAGTAGATCTGAAGAGAATTTTATTGGGTTACATAGAGGACAGATTAGTAGGTAAAGCTAGAGACTCTCTATCCAGGAACGGCCCAGTCCAAACTTGGCTGGAGTTACGAGCAGAGCTAATTAGCGAACATGGTGATCATATACATTTTAGTGAGCCTTAACGCCAATATTTCCTACAAAGACCGAGCAATTTCGACAGAAAATATCATAATTAAACTATTCTTTAACAAGGAGGAGGAAGAATATTACAATCGTTCTGTTAATGAATCAAGTATTTTGACAAGTGAACAAGCAAATACCTTTCATAACATTATACAGTCAAAAGATTTGAGGCAATTCATTAACGTAGACCACCTTAACGAAAGGGAAGTGAAAAGCTTGAGAGGTTTACTTTTAAAATACACAAATGCATTTTATAAAGAAAATGACGATTTGACATTCACCAATGAAGTTAAGCATAAAATCAAAACTACGAACGACATTCCAATTTGTACCAAATTATACAGATATCCACAAGGACATAGGGAAGAAGTGGACAGGCAAATAGCAGAAATGTTAAGTAAGGCATTATAAGACCTTCTCGAAGCACCTATATGGGTAGTACCCAAAAAGAAGAACAATTCAAACGTTCAGAAGTGGCGCATAGTCGTTGACTATAGGAAGCTTAATACTTTAACTATCGACGATAAATTCCCCATGCCAAACATGGAGGACATGTTCGACAAATTAGGACGATGTAGTTACTTCACCACGATTGATTTAGCAAAGGGTTTTCACCAAATAGAAGTGGATCCTCTGGATATACCTAAGACAGCATTCCCTACTGCGACAGGGCATTTTGAATTCATGAGGATGCCCTTTGGGTAAAAAAAATCTCCCGCTACTTTTCAGAGAATGATGAACAACGTCCTTGCTGATTACATAAACAAAATTTGCGTCGTTTACTTGGATGACGTTTTGGTATTTTCGACATCTATTGAAGAACACTTGAATTCGCTAAGGCTGATTCTTCAACGCTTAAGCGAAGTTAATCTCAATAAATGTTCATTTTTACAAAGACAAACTGAATTTTTGGGACATTTGGTCACTGATAATGGTATTAAACCAAATCCTCAGAAGGTAATGATCAGCCATATGGTATTTATCAGAGGAAGCACTTCCACTTGCCTTTTCTAATTCATATGTAGACTCAGAAATAAAGGAAAAGATGATTTTGGCGTTGCAAATAGAGTCTGATAAAGACAATCATATCGGTGATGATGTTGATATTTTCCCTTCTAAAAAGTGTGTGCAAGTGTTGATGAATTACAATTATTCACACTAAAGGATTTAAGCTCTTTTGTGAGTACTAATAACTGACTTTAACAGATGCTTAACACACAACGAAGCTGATAAACAGTACCTGTTACATATTATAGAGGACTACCGTAAGGACTTTCCAACCTATACAAAATCTTCATTGATTTAAAATAAATCTAATAAGCGAATTAAATAAAAATTAGTGAAAAAACATTATATTTCTAATTAAAAAGATTTTTAAAATGCAAAAAAATATATTTTAGTGGGTTTTAAAAATGTTGACCTTTGACCTCATTATGGCACGAGTCAATCCAACCTGAAAATTTGGTACATAAATTTTGACATCAAATCGCATATTTTAATTGCTACCCACATTCATAATTCCAAAAAAGCGTTTTTTAACGCCAGGTCTAATATATATATATATATATATATATATATATATATATATATATATATATATATATATATATATATATGTATGTATATATGTATATATATATTTTTTTAAATTTTTTTTACGGATTAATTATACATAGTTACATAATATCTCTCATTAAGCGTGGGAGATTGTTGTATAGCTGGCAACACTTAAAATGCAATTATCATCTAGAAACTTCTATTTTTATATATTATACCTACATATATATAGTATGTAAGTGAAAGTAATGCAATAAATAAGAAGAAATAAGAACGCGTGTTTTAAACTTAGTCAAGGATATAACAGTAAGCTTCAAGATTTGTCCGAGTTTAGTGGTCAGCCTGAGCAGTGGCCAATGTTTTCGATTTCATGTAAAGAAACTACACAATACCATTTTTCGAAATTGGAAAATCTTAGTCGATTACAAAAATCCCTCAAAGGAGATGCTAAAGATAAAGTAGAAGCCTATCTCATTCATCCAGAAAGTACTGACCAGGTCATGAGGACACTTGAATTTTATTATGGGCGCCTTTCCTTCAATATCTGAAAGAAAATTATCAGAAATAATAAACCTGAGTACATTGGTATCACAGTCCTTGGTGAACCTTCGTAGTAAAAAGACGTCTTAGCGGAGTTTTTTACATACTAAACAAACCAAAATAAAAAAAATCGTAATAAGTAGTGATTCAGAGTTGGGCTTTCATTTTTCGCAACGTCAGCTGTTCTTTTCTGCAAACAAAATAATATATAAATTTAAATAAAATAAAAGTTAAACCTAAATGGCTTTAAAACGGAAAAGATTTTGGGGCAGTAACCCAAAATGTAAAGTTATAAAAACTTTGAGAACTTTCGGCAATAGATTTCAAGTGTTATCTAACATGGAAGACGAGGATGCGTCAAGCATGGACAACAATGTTTCTGAAAATAAATAAACCGATAAGAGCACCCCCAATTATTTTTTATAAGGGGAGTCATTGCTAACTCCATGCGTGATTATGAATGTGCTCTTGAAAAGCTGAAAACGACTGCCATGAAATATTTCACCCACGCGATTAAGGACAATGATCAGGCTTATTATGAACAGCAACTTGCGATTGAGAAGAGGAAATTTTACAACAACGTTGATAAATAGGTATTACGAAATGTCAGCGGTTGAAAAGAAGTATCAACTCAAATTTTTCAACTAGCAACCGTAGAATCACTATTTTGAATAGCTATTAACGGAAAATTATTCTCTTTTTTGCAACTACAAAATAGTAGGAGAAAAATATTCAACCGAAATGTAAATTGTAAATAAATAGTAAAAAATACATAAATATCGTTACAAATAAACAAAATAATTGATTTTATACACAGGGCGCGTATTATGAGCAACAAGAAGCAAATCCGGATATCGGGAAAGGACTCTGCCTAAAAGCAGTTAGTAAAAAAAATGGGAGGAATATGCGCCAGAGCTGAATAGTTTAGGTCCACCTGTCAGAAATACCATAACATGGTAGCGTGTTTGGAAGGATCTGAAGTGCAAATCGAACAAAAAAAAATCCGAAAATAGACGGGAATTATGTGCAACAGGTGGTGGTCCCTGCGACCTTAAAACCCTGAACGAAACCGAGGAAGCGGAGGCGCCTGGTAATGAATTCCCACAAATGCTTCTTTCGAAAGCCGAAATATTGTTGTGAAACCGCAAAATTTCAAGCTTTAGTATTTGATATTTTTTCTAAAAACTACAATTACATACGTATCATCATCCCATTCTAGATAATTAGAAGCATCGTCGTTCACATCGAACCTCATATTGGTCATCGTCCGAATCAAAAAATAGTTCTATTGAACTCATTTTGGAAATTGAATTTTTGTTACTAATTTTTTAAACGAATTTCGCACATTCACTCCATCTTATTTTTGTAATTTCTGAGCTGTCATTTCAAATACACATTCACAATTGTGAATTCGTTCTTACTCATTCACAAATTTATCAACTGGTATTCGTAATAACTATTTCAACCTTAGTTGACAAACTTTTGCACTTTTCAACCAGTTGATGGTTGCTGTTTATAATAAACCTGGATAAATTCAAGCTAGTGTTATTTGGTTTACCTCAACTAGTCATTCTAACATCCAACCAGTTAGCATAAAAGAAGTAAACACCTCCCGATCAAATCCGGACGATGCGCTGTACATGCTGGAATTTAACCGCGGGCAGATTACTAAAAAAGAGGTAATTAAAATTAAATTTGTAAATGGTATCGCTGTGCACAGGAGAAACCCTCCTCGGCGCTCAAGAGGTCCGACGCAATGCTCCAATTGTGCGATGTATGGTCACAGAGCATCAAATTGCGTGGCTCACACGACTACTCAACATGCCAACTAAATAAGATTCCTGAAGAAGGTTCTGTAATCAGCAAGTGTTTCAACTGGAGATTCGACAAAAAGTGACCATCAAGACGCGTCTAACAATAATAAAACAACGTAACGATGTACTTACATCCTTTTTCTTCGACTGAAGATTTGCATGAGACCTGAACTGAATCCTGTTTTAAATAAAAATGCAAGTAAAGATACCGGCAGATTATCATATGCTAAAATAGCTAGCACAAACCACAAAACTGTGGAGAGTGATAATCTGGCGAATGAACGATTCCTAGATATTTACTTCGAAGCCATTAATGGTTTGGAAAAATGTAAGAAGACTAAATACGACAAATTGTTCTCGGTAACATGCTTAGGCAAGTTATATAAACCCCTGTTAACACGATGGATTTTTTTACATCTAATGCATTGGAATGCTCAAGGTCTGACAACCCCCACTGCTATTATAGAATTAGAACAAGTTCTACAAAAAAAAAAAAAAAAAAAAACAAAAATATATAGTTTTCATAAATGAAACATTTCTTAAACCGCAACATGTATTTAAACTTAGAAATTTTAAAGTACATAGAGAGGACCGTAATATACATGGTGGTGGCGTTCTAATCACAGTTAGAAATAATATTCCCCACGAACGTATTTCAAAACTCCCGACATCCTCAATGGAAAATGTTTCCATAATAATTAAAATACACAATAGGCAAATAATTTTATGAATGATATGGACACAATATCCAGATCTGCTTGGGATTTGGAATTGGAATTGGAATTGCCACCACAGTAATACAGCTGGTAACAGCCTTTATAACCACCAACTAAACGGTCAATATTACATTTTTTCGCCCAACACTTTTACTCGATTTAGTCAAACTGCTGCTCCAAGTCAATCGTCTTGCATAGATATTCTACTATCAAACTCCAATTTACAATTTTTGACGCCTAAAACTCATCCTACACTACTTAATTCAGACCACACGCCGATCACTTGTGAAATAGAGTGCTCATTACATGAGGATACGACCCAAATACCTCAATATAAGCTGGCAAACTGGAAAGAAATAGGAAAATGAGTTGAGAAATAATAATTTATAATCTACTGTTTTGACGCATGTAAACATTGAAGAGGTTTTGTCTAAAATTACTCACATTGTGCAAGAAGCCTCGAGGCAAATACCTGTTGCAACAAAATATTGTTGGCAAAGAAAACTGTCAAGACAAACTTTATTATTAATTGGCCAAAGAAATAAATACAGACGTAAATTACAAAGACGCAATAATATTACAGAAATAAACTTTATATTGAACTTGCTTAAACAATTGCCCTCTATAATAAATAAAAACATTAACATTGCCAGAAATAACAGCTGGCATGAGTTTATAAAGAAGTTGGTTGCTGACAAAAGCAACGAAGGGAAAAAGAACACATTGCACTACTTAACTGTAGATGGCGCCCATGTACACAATTGTAAAGAAAAGGCAAACATAATCGCGAACAGTTTCGAAAGTTATCACAAAAAACATATAATATGACATCTAGAAAAGATAAAGCTGAAAGAAAACATGTTGAGTGGTTAAATAGCCAAACAATACCTCGAAACACAGAACAGAATCTAACAACAAATGCTGATATTATTACATCATGAAAACGTTGAAAAACTCCTGGTTTGAACGGAATAAATGCCATTATGTTAAAGAAATATTACAGATAAGTTTTACACCGGAATTACAAAAGTTTTTAACTGATGTTTAACAAATGGAAATTTTCCAAAGCATTTTAAAACAGCAAAAGTAGTGCCGATACTTAAGCCAAAGAATGATGCCAGAATGATGTAGAACGAATAGTAAAACTTATATCAAGTAATAAAAGCCAGCGTAGAAGTACAGGAATTGTTTTTCTGGACATAGAAAAAGCTTTTGATTATATATGGCATGATGGGCCAGTATGAATACTTAATATGTTTGGATACCCAGTCTATTTGCAAAAGATCATACAAAGTTTTTTTAAAAGGAAGAACATTTGTTGTAAATGTAGAGAATGAACTCTCTTCCCAGCGGCTCATTCCTGCAGGACTACCACAAGGATCAGTTTTATCGCCTACACTATACTCAATATTCATCTCGGATTTCAAAATATTAAGAGAACAGTCAGCTGCATTATACGTAGATGATATGGCAACAATAACAATGGGGAAAGTCTTCAATGCTATTATCAAGAAAATGAAAAATGGGCTGTTATGGTATAATGTCTCCCGTTAGATACAAACATACATGTAGGGTACCAACCTCAGGCGAACTTACCGACTAACTAATAAACGGACAAACGGACGAGAGAAAAGAGACAATAACGCAGACAAGGACGGTAAAGCGACAGAACATGAGAAAGAACGTACAGAATAATTCAATGCAAGACGACAGAAGTGAGTTGAAGGGAGTGAAGATCGGTTGACGTAAAAAGTTGTGATGCAAAGAAGCTTTTATTGAATTTAATATTAATAATAAAATCTAATTCTTATTACCTACATACATATGTACATATAAGAATTTAACTTGAAGACTTAAGTAACTTATATAAGTATCTGTAATTATCCTAGCTACAATGTAATTAAACGCGAATTGTAAATTAATTAAATTTGTAAATAAAAAAGAAAATAAATGAATTAAAATTAAAGTGGCGATTAGTTAAAAGGTCCAGTGCAAGGAATAGACCCATTGCTACAAAATTATGGGGGCTCAACCCAACAAAGTTACATATATGTAAGTTAAGTCATTGCATTCTTTGCATGTTCATTTAATTTCAATTTTAAAGTTTTCTTTCCCACAGTTAACGCTGACAACAGGTCTAGCAAAAATAAAGGTTTTAGATTTCACGAATTTCACAACGAATGTTATTTGCTATATCAGCAGAAAACGCTGGCAACAGGCACCGTTGATTATGATTTTTGAAAATTATTTTAAACAGTCAGAATTGTGGATTAGGATAAAAAAGTCTTACAATTAAGTGCTAGTATTTAAGAATGAAATAAAAATAAAAATATATTTTTTTAATAAAAACACCAAGTGAACTTTTAATTGGCGCCCAACGTGGGGCCTCGCGATAAAAAAAAACACAAATATATCCTGAAAGAAAAAGTAAGGATTAGTTTTCCGCGAGTGTCCTCATTACGAATAAGTATCCTTCGATGGGAGAAAAAATAAATTAAAGTGGAAAAAACATATCCTGAAAAGATAATTAAGGATTAGTTTCCACAAGTGCCAATAAGTATCCTTCAAAAGAAAAAAAATTTTTTTTAGAATGCAGCAAGACTAATACAAAACCAAAAGGTTAAAGAAATCCATTGTTTAGACGATTTCTAAACAAGTTGTCTGAGAAACAATTAAATCAGTGAATATTTTTCTAAAACCATTTTAAATATGTATTGATAAAAAACTATAAGGTGAATTAGAAGAACGTAAAGAAAAACTGAAAATAATTGATATACCGATTAAATAAAAACTTTGAAATAATCGTTGAACATTTTTACAAAATCATTTAAAAAGAAAGAAACTGTGAAAATAACTGGTATTAATTAATACAATCCTGCACAAAAAGGGGTTTTAATAAAAAAAACTACAAAGAAAACTGCTAAACAATTAACATTCAGTTTGAACCCCTCACTACAAAAGAAAACAATAGAGAAATTTCTTCATAAACCGAATAATTTTTTCCTACAAAAATCATCCACCAAATAACGACATCAACAGCCAGCTACAACCAGAAGGAAGACAACAGTGACCGGATTAGAGTATTTTTAGTAGTAAGTCTAATTGAAATTTTTATATAATTCTTTATCTATAAATATGTGAGTTAATATATGGATTAGAACCCATTAAAGCTTTAAAGTGAATAAAAAACTTGTTTGTTAAAATAAATTTATTTAAATTTGCCTCTAAAAATAGGATTCAATAAATAATTTAAATTTGTGTATAAAAATTTTTGTAAAGGATCGGGTAGCAAACTGGAGCATATAGAAGAAATAGATAGACTTATCGAGTCATTCAGAACGTTAGGAACTATTAGCGACATGAGTACCCAGGATCAGATTAAGGAGCTGATACAAGCTCAGATAGGCCCGCTGCAGGCAAAGATAGAAGAATTGACACTAAGCCTCGGAAGGTTGACAAACTCAAATACGGTTACCGAATATAGGACTCAAACAATTGACAATGCCATTAGATGTGAAGAAACGTTAGACGTGATAAAATCCTTGCCGACATTCAACGGTAAGAATTCATATGTTAGCTGGCGCGAAGCCGCCAATAATTCAATGAAATTATACACAAAAAATAGCCGAAAATACTACGCCGCCCTTACAGTTATGCGAAACAAAATAATAGAAGATGCGAATGATTTACTGACTAACCATGGGACCGTTTTAAATTTCGACGCCATTATAAGTAGACTTGACTTCGCGTACGCCGACAAACGTCCTGTTCACATAATTGAACAAGAATTGAGCGTCATGAGGCAGGGACAGCAGACCATTTTAGAATACTACAACAAGGTTAATCAAGGATTAACTTCACTGATTAATAAGACAATTATGACGTATGGAACAAATACAGATTTGACAAACATTCTAAACAACAAGAATAGGCAATATGCCCTTCGAGTTTTTATAACAGGGTTAAATCCCCCTTTATCAAACATTCTGTTTTCTCTCTCGCCCAGCGATTTGCCTAACGCTTTGGCTAAGGCATAAGAACTGGAATCAAACAACTTACGTGCAACATTCGCACTACAATTCAATCGAAATCAGACCCAAAATAATAATAATTATAACAGAAACCAAAACGTTCTGCGGTTAGCTCCAAATATGCCGCAAAAATTTCCAAACAATTTTCGTAGCTGAGCTGAGCAAAATCACCGTCAAGCTCCCGAACCAATGGAAGTAGATTCCTCCTTAAAAACTTGGCAAAGACCAGGGAATAATTATCAGCAAAACACAAACTATCGAAATTTTAATCGCAATTTTTATAACGGAACAAGGCCTTTTGGTCATAACCAAGCAGTAAAACGCGAACTCCCTAGCAGTACGCAACAAACTGCACAGCCTCAACAAAAGTTTCAGAGAGTTAATAATATAGTAGAGAATGTTTTTTTAGACGAAGAATTGGATTGCCGTTCTTCTACAGAACCAAATTAGATGGTAGGAAGGTAAAAATTTTAATAGATACAGGAGCGACCAACTGCTACTGTAAAAAGAGCATGTTACCAAACAGACAGGAATTAGCTATAAAGAAACGCGTAAAGACTATTCACGGTTTTTCAATTTTAACCCATTACTACGAAACAATAATTTTTGGTATTAAGGAACGTTTTTATGAATTAGATAATATGGAATATGAAATGTTGGTAGGAATAAACCTGCTAAAAAAGGCAAATGTTACAATCAATCTAAAAGACGAAAAATTGGCGTATGGAAGGAAAGAAGAAAAAATTTACGTAGAGTCAAATAAATCGGATGAAAAGGAAGCCTTCTTTAATAATATTTTGGATTTAGATACACTTCGGAGTAATATAATAAATGATATAGAAAAAACTCATTCTAATATAAATACCGTGCTACCATTTCGTACGGATGTTAGAGCGGAGATAAGAACAGTTGTTGAAACTCCAATATGGAGTAAACAATATCCATATCCATTTTCCGCAAATGCTTTTGTAAATAAGGAAATAAATAATTTATTAGCAAAAGGGATTATCCGCCCGAGCAAGAGCCCTTATAATTCACCCATTTGGGTAGTGCCAAAGAAAGGTACAAATGATGACGGCACGCAAAGATTGAGAATGGTCGTAGATTATAAAAAACTTAATGAGCAAACCATAGCAGATAAATATCCGATACCGGATTGTAATGTAATTCTTTCAAATTTGGGAAGGGCAAAATTCTTCTCAACCATAGATCTTGAATCTGGTTTTCACCAAATTTTAATGAAACCAGAAGATATAGAAAAAACGGCTTTTTCCGTGAATAATGGAAAATATGAGTTCGTAAGGATGCCATTTGGCTTAAAAAACGGTCCTGGAATTTTCCAGAGAGCCATGGATGATATTTTACGGGAATTCGTTGGTAAGATATGCCACGTCTATATAGACGACATCATCGTTTTCTCAGAGAGCTTAGAAGCCCATATTGAGCACCTACAAACTATTATTAAAACTTTAGAAAATTCTTACATGAAAATATCTTTAGACAAATCTAAATTCTTTCAACAAGAAGTTGAATTTTTGGGTTATATGGTAGGCCACAATGTCATAAGGACTGATCCAGAGAAGATAGAAACAATCTTAAAATTTCCTGAACCAAGGACGCTCAGGCAATTAAGAAGTTTTTTAGGAATGACAGGCTACTATAGAAAATTTATATCAGGGTACGCATCGATAGCAAGACCTTTAACGAAATATTTAGCTGGGGAAAACGGAAGAGTTTCCCAGAAGATGTCAAAGAAAACTGATATCAGGTTGGACAGTGAAGCAGTCCAAGCTTTTGAAAGGCTGAAAAAACTATTAATAAATCAAGTCGAACTTACACAACCTGACTTTTCAAAAAAATTTGTTCTTACGACGGATGCCTCTAATGTGGCAATAGGAGGAGTTTTAACACAAGAAGGTAAGCCAATCACCTTCATATCAAAAACATTAAATTCAACGGAGTTGAACTATGCAACTAATGAAAAGGAACTTTACGCGATCGTGTGGTCACTAAAAACATTAAGAAATTACGTATACGGTGTAAAAGATCTGGAAATTCATACCGACCATCAACCGCTGTCTTTTGCTATTTCAACACGCAATCCGAATCACAAAATAAAAAGATAAAGGATAATATACAAACCAGGGGTAACCAATGTAGTGGCAGATGCCTTATCAAGACAATTTTTGAATAATTTATCCGATAATTCGTCAATCACAGAAACACAGCATTCTGCTGAAAGTAGCGACAACTATCTTATACCCGAAACCAAAAAGCCACTTAATGAATTTAAACAACAAATTCTTTTATCCAAAAATAATTTCACTATTCATGAGTCAATTACAAATTTTAATCGAACTCGACATATAATTGAGTATGATTCCCGAGAGAATCTTCTGACGATACTGAAAGAATTCATACAGCCGAATTTGGTAACGGCAATACATTGTACGCCCGAAGACTTGTACGATTTTAAAGAAACAGTAAAGAATATTTTCTCTAACAAGTTTGTTTACACGCAGATATTTCCTTTAGATATTACAAGTTTGGATGACCAAAAAGTTATTATAGAACAAGTTCACAATAGGGCCCATAGAAACTACAAGGAAAATTACAGACAGACATACAGACAATATTATTGGCCAAAAATGGCAGACCACTTTAAGCAATACATAAAACATTGCGATATTTGTAATAAATCAAAGTATAATAGACATCCACAAAAAATCAAAATAGGAGAGACTTCTATTCCTGAAAGGGAGGGTGAATACCTTAGTCTGGATATTTTTTATGCTCAGAATCTGAAATTTATTACGTGTGTCGATTCCTATTCAAAGTTTTTAGTGATCAAGCGCATTGATGATAAGATTGATTTAGGTGAAAAAGTAATGGATGTCCTGCAGAGTTTTCCTAATGCAAAAAAGATCACCTTGGATAATGAGCCAGGTTTTACGACAGCACAATTTAAATCGCTGATGCAAAGATTAAGAATAGAGTTGTATTATTGTACACCTAGACATAGTTCCACAAATGGGATAGTAGAAAGAGTTCATTCTACTCTGGTGGAGTTAGCTAGATGCGTTAAAGACGAGTACCATGTGCTGGATGACTCCGAGTGCTTTTACAGGGCAAGCCAGCTGTATAATGATTCGATTCATTCGGTAACTGGTGAGAAACCAACCGATATTTTCTTTAATAAAATTACACATGAAAATCTAGTCGATAAACTTAAAAAAGCGCAAGAAAAGATGCTGCAGAGAAGTAAGAGCAGTACCGCAAAAATTTATCAACCAAATGACATAATTTACGAAAAGATTATTGGACAAAGAAACAAATTTTCACCACGTTTTAAGAAACAAAAGGTTAAAGAGGACTTAGGAAATAAAATTAAAATACATTCACGGGACAGAATAATTCATAAAACTAACATTAAAAACTGCCTTTAAATTTTTCAGGGCATGGCGAAATTTCTATTACATTTTCTTGCAATATTCCAAATTTGCAGATCAGAAGTCCAAATACTAGACTACACTAGTTCTCATTTAATACCAATTCATCTGGGTCAGGCTCGACTTCAGGACGGAAATTTTAAATTAATCCATACATTGGACTTGAATGAATATGAAGAGACTATCGACCATCTTTCCTCGGAAATTCATAATAGAACCAAGAAATAGCTCAGCACTTCCATTTTTGCTGCACGATATACGACAAATAGGAGATCAGTTAAAGAGACTAAAACCTAAAAGAAAACGGTCGATAAATATCATAGGAACCGTATTCAAATGGATAGCCGGTACTCCGGACTACGATGACCATAAAATAGTAACCGACAAAATAAGCGGACTACTAACGAATAATGAGCTTCAAAGAGTTATTAACAAGGACGCTATTGAAAAAATCAACATATTGACTGACACTACAAACAGAATCTTAAGGACCGTTCAATCCTTGGAGGAGGTTCAGAGGACTATGGAAGAAGTTATAGCAAATAAAATCAAAATTGTTAAGGAGGAAGTAACCAACATAGAATATGCCTTACTATGGGCAAAAGTAGGTATTGTAAATTCATTTCTGCTATCAGAAAAGGAGATGGATGAGGCTAGAAAATTTTTGGATTCAGAAAGATTCCCTTACCAGAGTTTAGAAGAAGCATTAGGTTTTGCTGACATCAGAATAGCTACCAATGATTCTCTAATAATATATATTGTAAGTTTGCCAGCCATAAATAAGATTATATGTGAAAAATTGTTAATTAAGGCCGTTAAGGAAAATGATCAAATTGTAAAATTAAATACTGACAATTATATAAAATGCAAAAATGATATATATGAAATTAAAGGAAAATGTAACCAAGTTAATGACTTAAGTATTTGTAAGAAAAATAATTTAATAGACGTAAGCAATTCAAAATGTATAATAAGTATTTTGTCAAGCCAGAATCATAATTGTACGATGATGAATAATCAGCACATTCCTTCAGTGGAGGAAATTAATCCAGGTATAATTCTGTTAAATCAATTCAAAGGTTTCATAAAAATCTCAAAAACCAATCCTTACGAATTAAGGGGCACTTTCATAATACAATTTCATAATGATACAATAGAAATCGAAAATAAAACGTATATTTCAAAAGAGCTCCCAGCTTTCAAACCATTACCAGCTGTACTACAGCTTTCTAACAATAAATCACAAGTCGAAGAAGTGCTATCCTTAGAAATGATTAAGGATCTTCAAACTAACAACATTGGAGAAATTAACTCAATATCTACAAAAGGAAAATGGTTGATCTCGGTCAATCTAGTAATTTTTATCATATTTTTCGCTAGCATGATGCTGGTTGTTCACAAGCTCAAAGGAGCTACAAAATCAGAAATAAAAATAACGAATGCCTTTTGCAAGGACAAAAAGGACTCATGTCCTGACACAAAATCGGAACATGAACTCAACCCTGAATTTCGCAGTGCCAATGACCTGCCAATTTTTTGAACAATCGGGACGATTGATTTTACAGAGGGGGGAGTTAAGTCATTGCATTCTTTGCATGTTCATTTAATTTCAATTTTAAAGTTTTCTTTCCCACAGTTAACGCTGACAACAGGTCTAGCAAAAATAAAGGTTTTAGATTTCACGAATTTCACAACGAATGTTATTTGCTATATCAGCAGAAAACGCTGGCAACAGGCACCGTTGATTATGATTTTTGAAAATTATTTTAAACAGTCAGAATTGTGGATTAGGATAAAAAAGTCTTACAATTAAGTGCTAGTATTTAAGAATGAAATAAAAATAAAAATATATTTTTTTAATAAAAACACCAAGTGAACTTTTAATTTGTATACATATGTAAGTGCTTGTGGTGCTGTAGAATTGTGCACGTGCATATGTACTTAAGTACATACAACAAAAGCAAACAACAACTTGAATACAACCGTTATGTTAAAAACTAAAAAGAAATTTTAAGAACATTAAAGAACAATATTGCACCATCAAATTGTGAAAAAAAGAGAAATAACCGTTATGTTTTCATTAAAGAAGGAATTAGCAAAGAGACAATCACTTGATAAAAAGAGAAACTACCAAAAAATCACGACAAATACCCCGTCCACATTAGCAATTTTGTTGCATGCAATTTCTCAAAATTCTGCTTTGGAATTGCTTTAGTGTCCACATTAGAAAAAATCTGGTATTGCAATTCTTGTATAAAACATACATACATATATAAAACGTCAAATACAATAACACCAGACATCAAGTTGAATAGTGAGAATTTCAAAGCAAAAGAGAATTGCGGAGAACATGAAACTCTGTACCCCTCTACAAGCTTGTTACCCCTCTCTCCTATAACAACCAAGAATTGCTGCAACAAAATTGCAAGTGTGGACGGCGTGAAAGTAATTAAGAGTCTTAATGTTAAAAAATAAAAAACTCAACAACTAGACTTGAAACACTTAAAAGAAAATACCAAGCAACAAACACCTTTAACGAAATGATTTACGGTTGCTCGTTGATGTGGAGATCTGTTGAATGGCGTATGGCATTTTGTGTTGGAATATGATGTTTATTGCTACACACACTTGGCGTTGTTCTTAAAACATTGGTAGAGCTTACAGTTGGCTGAAGTAAATATTAACGAAGGCAGAGAAATACGGAGGTGGCAGAGAAGTAGAATATGAGACGAACACAGTAAAGCACAGGCGAAAATTAAGCTGAGTATTTTTATTTATTATACCAATAAAGGTGAATTCACCCATTCGTTTTGAACGTTCTGAACGCTTTTTTATACGTAGTTTAGTCTCTATTTTTGAGAGAGAGAGAAAGAAAGTAAAAGCCAATTCAAGCAAAAATTATTTCGCATTAAATTTACTCTCTTTCTCTCTCTCAAAAAAAATAGAGAATTCAAAGTACATATAAAAAGGCATTCCGAACGTTCAAAACGAATGGGTGAATTCACCTTAAGAATTTAGATAAAGTACATACATATGTATGTAAATAGGAAGAAGCCTTTTTAATTATAAAAAGAAGTGTATCAGTATGAAAAATATTTTAAAGAAGATAGATGTTTTATTAGGGAATATGTTATTGCGACAATTTTAATGAGAATATAGGAAATTATTGTAAGAAAGATTAGATGCTAAAAGGAAGGATGTGGTTTTATGTAGTTAGATAATTTAATTGAATGAGGATTATTGTAGAAGACTGAGTTGAAGAAGTTTACATACTTACATATATAGAAGAAGATTAGAATTTCATCGGAGAAGAAAATATTAGTTTTTAATATCGGAAGAAATACGTATGTATATTAAGAAAGAAAAATTGTACCAAGGAAGAAGATTTTTTGCAAATCGAAATAAATAAAACTTTGTTAAATATAATAGGGAAATTTTATTGGAAATGAATTTGGTACAAAAAGAAGAAAAAAAGGAATATTAATTATAATAAAACACTGAAATAAAAATTTCATAAAACGTAAAATATGATAAAGAATCGTGTAAGAGTTTTCGGATAACCACATTATTGCAATACTCTAAAACATTTGCCTTTATTTTTATAACATTGTAACTTTATTTAATATTACCATTAACTGATATTATATTCTGTAACATAACTTTGTTTTGCTTGATTTATATCCCTTTGCAACTCAATATATTTTAATTGTAACTTCTTTGTGGTTGCAACTTGTGCGTAATACAGGGCTATATTCTAGGAACGGAAAAAATGAATCGGGAGGATATTTAGGTTATAGTATTAACGTGTTACGAACTAAGTTAGGGGACTTAGGACTGAATACAGTTAGACCAAAGGAGGATTTACAAAGCAGACTTTTAAAAAACTACAAATTAGATTCCTTTGACAGTAAAAGGGAAGCTGAGCTTGGTGTCAAGGCAGCGGGACCACCTGGCGAGGCTGCATTAATCTCAGCGATGTATGGTAGCAGGGGGGCCAATGGTCTCTCTTCATTAAGAAGCATGTTAACACTTAGGGACGTTGAGGATAGTTTATCAAACTTTTCAGGCACTAGCTCACCTGACATTACTCAGTGGGTAGCCGAATTTTAAGAAATGGGTACAATATTAGAATGGTCGTCACTTCAGCTGTACGTCTATGGGAAACAACTATTGACAGGTACAGCAAGAACGTTTATAAAAAGCCAGAGGGGCATATGCAACTGGGACACATTGAAGAAAGTTCTAACGGAAGAGTTCGGTAAGCGTTTTTCGGCAGCAGAAGTACTTCGGCAGATTCGTGATAGGCGCTTGGGACGAAATAAATTGCTGGTAGAATACTTATACGGTATTATGGAAATGGGAAGTCATATTGATCTGGATCTAGATGTTTCCGTAGAGGGTATCCCCGACTCGAAACTAAATAAAACAGTGTTGTATCAAGCTGAGAGTATTGCTGAGCTACAGAAGCAAATAAAGGTGTACGAAAGGACACGGGTACAACCCCAGTCGTCATACAAGAGTAAAGAGTCAACACCGATCGCGAAAAGAGAATTTTTCAAAGCGCAACCGGCGGAAAAGAAATGTTTTAAATGCGGCGGAAGTTCCCATATCGCCAAAGAATGTTTTAAGCAATACAAATGCTTCAAATGTCAAAAGTTCAGACATCATTCTTTCGAATGCCCAGTAAAAGAAGTAGAGAAAAAACCCGACAGGACAGTAGGTGGCCGAACAAACATGGTTCATAGGTCCTCAGGGCTGATTTTCAAAGATGTGATGGTTAAGGGGAGAACACTTTGCGCATTTATCGACACGCGTAGCTAGTTTTGTCGCATTCGAAAAGGCAATAATAGGTGAAGTAGAGTTCGTTCCAGAAAAACTCGAGTTGTGGGGAATCGGTACCAGTCGAATCTAGACGATAGTGTGTTTCAGCGAAATGATTAAAATTGATGAGGTAGAGATAGAAATTATATTTTATGTAGTAGGCGGACGTGACATTCACTAACCCATTATGCTGAGAAATAGCTTCCCGTGGGGAAGCCTTTTTTCAAGAAGCCGGAGGATAGAAATTATTTATTGCAAGAACTAAGTCATTTGGGCGAATCTATTAAAATCCATGTGATTAAAGCAATTGCTGAGTATCAACCATAGAAAATTACGGAAAGCCCAGTCAGTATGAAAATCGTACTTAAAGATGTTATACCGATATATCAGCGACCCATACGTTTACCGACGCAAGATCAAATAATAATTGATAACCAAGTTTCCGAATGGTTACAGGAAGGTATAGTGCAGCCCAGCACATCAGACTACGCATCGCCAGTTGTTTTGGTGCCGAAAAAAGACGGAACCAAAAGACTGTGATGCGACTTCAGGAAACTCAACCAAAAGATTGTTCGAGGCCATTATCCTATGCCGTTTATGGACGAGGTAATAGATAAGCTACAGGGCGGCGGTATTTACTCGATTTGTTGCCGCTATATTCAGGGATCTTATTCGAGAAGGTACGGTTATAGTATACATGGACGACATTATTATTCCCGCTAAGGATATTAATGAAGGTCTGGGGAAGTTATGGACTGTTTTAGATAAAGCAGCTTCAAGTGGATTACGCTTCAAATGGGAGAAATGCCAAATTTTACGGAAGACAGGTACATTTCTCGGATATATCATACAGAATGGTTCGATAAAGCCATGTGATGATAAGATAAGGGCGGTTAGGGATTTCCCAACCCCACAGAACGGAAAACGATGCAGAGATTTTTAGGGCTTACATCATATTTTAGGAAATTTATTGAAAACTACGCCACGATAGCGGAACCCCTAACAGATATACTGAGGAAAAATACACAATTTCGAATTACAGACGAGGTGTTGATAGCATGTTAGCAGTTAAAGGAGGCTCTAATGAGCGGTCCGTTTTTAAAAATATATTACCCGGATGCGAGTACGGAGGCACATGCGGACGCCAGTAAGTACGGATACGATGCGATCTTCCTGCAGAAGAGTGCGGACGAATCTCAATGGCATCCAGTCCAGTACATGAGTCACCGAACCAGCCCTTATGAAGAGAAGTATCATTCATATGAGCTGGAAGTGCTGGCAATCGTCCAATCACTAAAGAAATGGAGAATCTACTTACTTGGCATTCCCTTCAAAATCGTTACGGATAGCATCGCGTTCAAGAAGACCATGAGCAAGGAGAATGTACCGGCTCGAGTATCACGATGGGCATTATTTTTACAAGAATTTTCATACGAAATGGAACATAGACCAGATGCCAAGATGGCTCATGTAGACGCGCTTAGTAGGGTAGCTTGTTTAATATTGGAGAGTAGCTTGACTCATAAAATTAGATGTGAGCAAGAGAAAGATGAGTGTACGAAAGCTATTAGAGCGATATTGGAGTACAGGAGTTATGACAATTATTTTATGCAAAAAGGAGTTTTATATAAGGATCCCACAAAGGACCTTATAGTAATTCCGACTCAGCTTGAGGAGGAGATCATTAGGTTAGCGCATAGCCAAGGGCACTTTGGAATATAAAAACATGCGAATTAATCGAAAAGCAATACTACATTCCTAAATTAACCACAAAGGTGCCGAAAATAGTAACAAGTTGTATCGAGTGCATCATCACCGAGGCAAAGTTAGGCAAAAAGGAGGATATCTTATACCGATAGATAAAGAGGATCGGCCATTGAAGACATACCATATTGACCACGTTGGTCCTATTGAAACCACGAAAAAAGCATACAATTACTTGTTGGTAGTGGTAGACGCATTCACGAAGTTCGTTTGGCTCCATCCAACGAAATCGACGGATTCTAAAGCGGTTATTGAATGTTTAGAAAGACAGTCTGCTATCTTTGGTAACGCAATCAGAATTATAACTGACCGAGGAGCGTCGAGGAGGGTATAAAGCTATAAAGCACAAAATTTGAACCACCAACAACGTACCTATATTTTCAAAATCATACAGATATCCATACGTACATAAAAAGGATGTAGAAGATCAGATCAGAGACATGTTGAAGAATAAAATAATCAGAAACAGTAACTCGCCATATTCAGCTCCAATTTGGATAGTGCCAAAGAATGCCGACGCTAGTGGAAAACCAAAATGGAGAGTAGTCGTTGATTATCGTAAACTCAATGAAGTTACGATATACGATAAATTCCCTTTTCAAAAATATAGACGAGATACTAGAGAAATTGGGAAAAAGCCAATATTTTACCACTCTCGATCTAGCAAAAGGTTTCTACCAGATTAAAATAGAAGAAGATATCCACAAAACTGCATTTAGTGTCGAAGGCGGGCATTATGAGTTTCTCCGAATGCTATTTGGACTAAAAACAGCCCCTGCGACATTTCAGGGACTTATAAATAGTATACTGCAGGATTATATTAATAAAATATGCTTAGTATATTTGGACGATATAATAATATTCTCAACATTCTTACAAGAACACATAAATTCACTTAGACTCATATTTGCAAGGTTACATGAAGCTAATTTAAAAAACCAGCTCGACAAATCAGAATTTTTGAAAAGAGAAACAGAGTTTCTCGGACATAATATAGTTACAACTGAAGGAGTTAAGCCTAATCCTAAAAAGATAGAATGCGTCGATAATTATCCAATACCTAAAACAACAAAGCAAATTAAACAGTTTCTAGGATTAACCGGCTATTACAGGAAATTTATAAACGACTGAATATTTGAGGAAAGATAGCAAAATAAATATAAATGAACCAGAGTATAGAAAAAGGCTTTAGTAAACTTAAAACCCTATTAACACACGACCCAATACTAGCATATCAATATTTTACAAAAACATTTACACTTACTACCGATACCAGCAATTATGCCTTCGGAGCAGTGCTTTCCCAAAATAACCACCCAATATGTTACGCCAACCGTACCCTTAATTCACATGAAACAAACTACAGTACGATACAGAAGGAATTATTGGCCATTTAGACCGTACCTTTTCGGTCCCAAATTTATAATAGAAAATGATCAGAAGCCGCTGACTTGACTCTTCTCTATTAGGGAACCTAATTCAAAACTTGTAAGGTGGGGATTAAAATTATCAGAAATTGATTACGAAATAAGATACAAAAAGGGACCCAGAATGCTCATGCGGCGCTCTATCTAGGATTGAAACTGAGCCTAGTAGCATAAATACGTTGGAATCTTATAATTGTAATAAGTGTTAACATTAATGGTTTCTAATAATATATCTATATTATTTGACCTTTTTTATAATAATTTGGTATTTTATAATAATAATAATCAACCTTTTTTTAAGAGAATTGCCCTGAAGATGATACTCAATGAGTATCGAAATATCGATTAGTTTTTAATAAAATTTGTTAAACGATAAAAGACCTTAAGCTTGAATATTATATTAACCAAATTATAAATGGTTTCTTATATCAAGACATTATTTATAAGCATTCTAATAAATTAGCACTAAGTAGACAACATTGTTAGAATCATTGGAATATTGCAACCTCCTTATTATTGGAGCTAAGAAACAAAGAGAACAATTTCGTTGTAAAAGCAGAGGCAGAAGAATAAAGACGTATTAGCTGAACAATACCTCTATTGCTTAGTTATTTTTTTACCTATTAACGGCCATCTTGTTACATGGTGTCAGATGTAAGTCTATAAAATTAAAGTTTAAATAAATTATAAATACACCAAGGAAATAAAACAGAAATATTGAAAAGAATTCTCGCGATTAAAATAAAAGTAAAAAGAACAAAGAAAGAAGTAGATATAAAAAATTAAAAATATATATAGAACAAAAATCACAGCACAAAATAGCGGCCGCTGACCGATTACCATCTGAATTAGACTGTGCGAATCTGGCGAATGACTGGCCAAACTGGAAAAGAAATTTTTTTAGTTTATATGATCGCTACTGGAAAGTCAAGTGAGACTGAACCTAAGAAAATTGCAAACTTCTTGTGGCTGGTTGGCGTTGAAAGTGCAAACATATACAATACCTTGTTTCCAAATGATGGAACGCAGGATTCTCTGCTTGGTACAACAGTTGTGCAGCGTTCATTGGATGAAATACTGAAGAACATAGAACATAGCAATGGAATCCTACAAGTTCAACATGTTTTCACAAAAAGAAAGAAAAAAATTTTTAGAATTTGAAACCGAGTTGAGAAGTCAAATTAAGTACTGTGAACTCAACTGTGAATGTGGAAAATCTTATGAAGAGCGTATGTTACGCGACCGAATTATTGTTAGCGTATATGATAAAAAGCTGCAGCTGAAATTATTAGACGGACGGTATGAACAATTATAAAGGATTAATTATATGTGCAAAACTTATGAAGCAGCAAATTTGAACAAAGACATACCAGATGCGAAGCAGGCAGTGACTTTTTTAAAGTTGTGTGACAAGTCAGAGTCAACGTCAGCAACTGTTGTCAATCGCTTTATTTTTGAATTGTGGTGGAGTGTGGATAGCCGGCCATGTAAAGGAGGCCATATGCAGATCGTGCCTAAAAATTGAATGCGTGGATTTAGTTACAAAAGTAAGAAAGCTAGCTGAGTTTGTGGCTGTCAGTGACAATTGTGAACCAATACTTGGCTTCAAAGAGTGCACAAACTTTGAATTGATTAAAAGATTCGACGTGGGTACTATTGTTAGCACAGAATTGAGGGCATCATTCATGGAGAAATGTAGAGATGTGTTTCATGGACTTGGTAAATTTCCAAGAACTTTTTAAATTTGTTAAAAGCAAAATTCTAAACCGGTGCTTCACTGCCGAAAGCGAATACCAAATTCGCTGCAGGATAAGTTGAAGCTGGAACTGGACGAATTAGTTACAAAAGGAATTATAACACCAGTACAGTATCCAACAGACTGGGTTAAGAATTGCAATTGGTAGAGAAACCGAATGGTGAACTGAGAATATATGTAGACCCGAAACCACTAAATGAGTGCATTATGCGTTAATATTTCCTAATTCCAACAATAGATGATTTTGGCATATGAAACTAGACAAAAAAGCTCAGATCTCTCAATATTTTTGACACCCTTCGGAAGGTTTAGATTCAAACGAATTCCTCAGCTGTGCTCCGAAAATGTTTCAGCAGGAGATGATAAGGATTTTTGGGGATATACAGGAAATTTTGATTTATTTTGATGATCTGGCTATCTGTGCTGCTGGTAAGGACGAACATGATCAGATCATGGAAGTGGTGATGAGAAGGGCTCAAGAAAAATAATATCAGATTTAATGATGAGAAAATTCAATACAGCCAAGAGAAAGTAAAATTTATGGGATATATTTTAACGGAAGGGAAAGTCATGGAGGATTACAAATATACTGGTGCGTTATTAAGGATGAAGAAACCGATAAATAAGGCGGACGTAATAAGATTTCTAGGTCTGCTTAAATACTTGGCAATGTTTATACCAAATTTGATTCGACATTCCGCGGAATTACGAAAGTTGACCCGGAATGATGTAGCGTTTAAATGAACGCAACAGCATGATCAGGAATTTCAAAAATTGTTACGGTTAGCAACGACAAGGCCAGCATTAGCAATCTATTATCCAGAGCTACCAGTAGTCATACAGACTGATGCGTCTAAGGATGGGTTGGGGTGTGTACTAATTCAGAATGGACACCCTGTAGCTTTTGCTTCCAGGACGCTCAGCTGTAATGAGCAGAAGTGGGCGCAAATTGAAAAAGAACTTTTGGCCATTGTGTTTGCTTGCCAGCGATTTCAATGTCTTTTATATGGGTTACCGTTCGCGGTTAAAAGTGACCATAAGCCGCTGGAGTCATTAGTTAAACGTGACATTGACAGCGTAACAATGCGACTTCAGCGCATGTTTATCTTAAAATATCTGCATATAACAGTAGTATACAGGCCTGGAAAGGAAATGTTACTTGCTGATTGTCTATCGAGAGCTCAGTTATCTCAAATGGAGAAAATAGAAGAGTTATCGGGTGTTATTCATATGGTTACAAAATCAGTCTGCTTCACAGAGGAAAACTATGAGTACTATAGGAAAATGTTAAGCACAGACTAGTTATCCCCTAGGGCTTGCAACAGAAAATTGCAAAGTGTTTACATTCACCACATCTAGGAATAGAAAAAACACTTGCTAGAGCTAAAATTCTTTACTATTGGCCAGGGATGAATAGACAAATTAAGGATATAGTGTCTTCTTGCAAAATTTTTGAGTGGCTTAATGGAAATAATCAGAAAGAACCTTTACGTCAGGAAGAGGAACTAAAGTATCCGTTTCATATAGTAGCAATAGATCTTTTTTAGTACGCTGGTCGCGACTATGTCGCACTGATGGACGCGTACTCGAACTTTGTGGTATCGTCTGAGGTACGAAATAAAACGACAGGACAAATTATAAAAACGGTTCGCAGGATATTTGATACACTTGGACATCCAACAGTCATTAAATGCGATAACAGCCCTTTTGGGTCTGCAGAGCTTAAACTATAGCAAAAAATATTCTAAAGAGATGTTTCGAAGTGAGTGGTGTTAACAAATTTCAATATCACCTGTTGGGATACAATACTACGCCACTGGTGAACATGGGTTTGACTCCGTCCGAATTATTTTTTGGCAGACTTGTAAAAACCAAATTGCCATTGACGAGTTCACTGCTGATTAGAAACAATGCAGATGAGGCTACTGTTAAAAAAATTTAAGAAAAAAATGAAAGACAAAAGTATTTTTATGATAGGAATGCTAAAAGGTTGTCGCCTTTTAAGAAAGGAGATTTAATAATGTTTAAAAAAGATAGAAAGGAATGGCACTACGGAAAAATAGTAGATTCTTTTAATGATAGGTCGTACTTGGTAACAGATGGGTTTAACAACCTTTTTAGACGTAATAGACGTTTCATCACTAGAACAACAAATTAAGATTTCAGTGCTAGTGATCTGTTATTTGAAAGTAATAAGACACAGATTGAAGGGAGTGCTTGTAGAAATTCTGAGAGAAGAAATAGCACCACATCAATTCAGGCAGATCTGAGCGGAGGCAGTTTCGTGGAAAATAGTTCTGAGGTAACAGAGAACCTACGAACTAGGGAAATCGAAAGTCAGATACGAAAGCTCTCGAGACAAGAACTACAAGGAGTGGTCGAGCTGTAAGTCCTCTACTACGATTTGGCAGGGACTATGGTGCAGAAACTTGGCCCAAACGCTAATAAAACTAAGAGAAATAGTGACAACATTCATAAAAATAAAAATAAAAAAGAGCATGTAATAAGTGTTAACATAAATATCAGGACATTATTTATAAGCGTTCTAATAAATTAGCACTAAGTAGACAACATTGTTAGAATCATTGAAATATTGCAACCTCCTTATTATTGGAGCTAAGAAATCAAGAAAACAATTTCATTGTAAAAGCAGAGGCATAAGAGTAAAGACGTTTTAGCTGAACAATATCTATTGGTTAGTTATTTTTTTACTTTTTAACGGCCATCTTATTATAAAGAAAACTCCATCACCGATAAATATGTTCAAAAATCAAGTTATTATAATAAAGACTAGATCTCGATCGCTAAGAATAAAGGATAAACGTATTTTTGGAAATAAAAGAAAAATTGTTTATATGAAAGAAATGGACAGAGAAACATCAATTATTTTGCTTAAAACCCCACACAATTAAATGCTATTTTAATAGAAGAAGAATTTTATGAAATTTTTAAAAATACTTGTGAAGAATTGTTCACTAACTGTTGTATGGCAACTCTTTTACTTTAATATCTCTGAAAATTATAATCATGTCTGTTTTTATAAATGTCATTTTCTTATTGTAGAGATAGACATTGAATAAGTTAATTTAAGAAGTAATAAAATAAAAGGCTGAATTATTATAATTACAAGAGTGGCGACGAGGATAAAGAAAATATCCATTTAAATGTTCTTCTGTGTGAACACAAAGAAATTTGTAAAAAAAAATTCATTACTACATATATTGTAAATAAAGAGCTGTACATTTATCTGCTTGAAAAGAAAAATACATAAATTTTAATTTCATCAGTATGGAAGACGCATTGAAACAATTGATTAAAATCCAGCAGGAACAGCAACAACATAATGCGGCCTTACATGAGTTGGCTAAAAATTTAGCTGAAAATAAAATTAGCGAAAAACCTAAGAGTGATAGTATTGAGTTTCTTATTGAAGCTTTAGCATCAAATATCACTGAATTCAACTTCGATGAACATAACCTCACATTTGAAATGTGGTTTGCAAGATACGAAGACTTATTTGAGGTTGACGCCGCTAAACTCGATGATGCAGCTAAAGTACGCCTGTTGTTGAGAAAGTTTAATACTGTGGTTCACAATAAATACACTAATTATATATTACCAAAGCACGCAAGAGACACAACTTTTAAGGAAACTATATCTAAACTCACAGAATTATTCGGAACACAAACTTCCCAATTTAACATAAGGTACAATTGTTTGCAAACAACAAAAGATGCCCATATTGATTTTGTGACGTATGCAGGAATAGTGAATAAACCCTGCGAAAAGTTCAAATTGAGTGAATTGTCTCTTGACCAATTTAAATGTCTAATTTTCGTTATGGGATTAAAATCTTCATCAGATTTTAATATCCGCACAAAATTATTAAACAAAATTGACAATGAAGGAAGTTCCATTACATTGGATTCATTATCCAGAGAATGTCAACGTTTAATTAATTTAAAAACAGATACCGTGCTTATTGAAAACTTAAAGACAGAACCACACGTAAATCAATTAAAAACAAATAAAAAGATTAAACAAATTCCCAAATACCCATGTTGGTTTTGCGGCGATATGCATTTTGCTCGTGAATGTTCATATCGAAAGCACAAATGTGAACAATGTAATGTAATAGGCCATAAGGCTAGCTATTGCAGCGTAGTAAAAAAGGGGCAAAGAACGCAAAATCAAAACAAACATATTTTGGCAAAAATAAAAAGAACAAAGCTGAAACAAAAAGCATTTTTTTTGTAAACAAAATAAATGCAAATCGAAAGTATGTCAACGTTGAAATAAATGAAAAAAAGTGTAGCTACAATTTGATACAGCTTCTGATATAACTGTCATATCAGAAGACACTTTCCAGAAACTACATATCAACAATGCAGAACAAGTTCAGCAAACAGCTAGAAGTGCCACGGGAAAACTTCCACTATCCGTACAGTTTGAGTGCAACGTTAAATTCCAAAACCGACAAGCAAACGTTACATGTTACGTCACCAAAATACGAAATTTAAACTTGTTAGGCCTTGATTGGATTAAAGCTCTTCAGCTAGATGATATGTCTATCAACAATATTTGCAACAATGTTATAATTCAAAACGAACAAACAGCACCGCTGTCTATTAGTAAAAATATTAATCGTTTAAAATTTTATTTTCCAGATGTTTTTGATGAAAAATTTGGCCTGTGTACAAAAACAAAGGCACATTTGGTAACAAAACCAAATATTCAACCAGTCTTTCGTACAAAACGTCCTGTTGCTTATGCTGTAAAGCATCTTATTGAAAATGAACTGGAAAGATTGCAAGAATTGGGTATAATTTCTCCTGTAAATTGCTCTGATTCGGCAGCCCCTATAGTTGTAATCAGGAAACCAAACAACTCCGTTCGGATTTGTGCTGACTTTTCAACAGGTCTAAATGACGCTTTAGAAAATTACCAATACCCTTTGCCGCTTCCTGAGGACATATTTTCAAAACTGGCAAATTCGATCTGCATTTCTGCAGATCGAGGTCGACGAAGAGTCAAAGCACCTTTTAACCATAACAACACATATGGGACTATATCGTTACAACTGCATGGTTTTCGGTGTAAAGACTTTCCCAGCCATTTTTCAACAAATAATGGACAAAATGCTTGCTGGTATGAAAAACGTCACAGCTTACATTGACGATATATTTATTTCTGGTAAAGACGAAGAAGAGCACTATAAAAACTTTCATGAAGTTTTACGTCGTATTCAAGACTACGGCTTAAAGGTAAAATTTTCAAAATGTAAATTTTTTGTTGAAGAAGTTAATAACCTGGGGTATGTTATAAATCAAGAGGGATTACAGCCAGACCCACAACGTATTTCAGCAATTAAGCAAATGCCACAACCAACTAGCATATCAGAATTACGATCTTTTCTTGGCGCTGTAAACTTCTATGGAAAGTTTGTCAATAATATGAGACAACAACGTGGTCCGCTTGATAATTTGCTGAAATCAAATGTCAAATGACATTGGTCAAAAGAACACGTAAATGGCTTTACGAAAATAAAACAGGTTTTATCTTCAAAGCTATTACTTACCCATTATGATCCTACAAAGGACATAATAGTTGCTGCCGATGCATCTCAATTCGGTTTAGGCGCATGTATTTTACACAAATATTCAGATGGGTCAGTTAAAGCCATATGCCATGCTTCCAGATCGCTAACGCCCGCAGAAAAATCTTATAGTCAGATTGAAAAAGAAGGATTAGCTTTAATATTTGCCGTGACAAAATTCCACAAGATGATTTACGGAAGAAAATTTACGCTTCATACAGACCACAAGCCATTATTGGCAATTTTCGGAAAAAAATCCGGAATTGCAGTTCACAAGGCAAATCGTTTGCAACGATGGGCGGTTAAGCTACTTGCATACGATTTTGACATAAGCTTTGTATCCACAAACAGTTTTGGGTACGCAGATGGGCTTTCGCGCCTTATAGACGGAGGCAACAGCGAGGCAGAAGATTATGTCATAGCAGCAGTAAAACTTGAAACTGAAGTTAAAACAGTATTACAAAATAATCTAGAAAATTTGCATTTGACTAATAAAATGATAAAATAGGAATCAGCGAGAGATGATATTTTAAAGTTATTATTGCAGTTTTTGGAAAATGGTTGGCCTGCAGAAATAAACGATCCGGATTTGAAAGTTTTCTTTAATCGCAAAGATAGTCTATCCATGGTTGATGGTGTAATAATGTGTGGTGAGAGAGTTGTGGTCCCACGTATTTTTCGAAAACGTATTTTAAAACTTATACATCGTGGCCATCCAGGTATAGAACGCTCAAAAGCTATCGCGAGAAGTTGCGTTTACTGGCCACACATTGATGAACACATTAAAACTATGGTCCAAAATTGTAATAACTGCACAGCTGCTTCGAAAATGCCAATCAAAACCACTTTAGAATCATGGCCCACACCTTCAGAACCATGGGAACGATTACATATCGATTATGCCGGCCCAATTAATGGTTATTATTTTTTAATACTGGTCGACGCCTTATCTAAATGGCCAGAAATCGTAATGACAAAATCCATTACGGCACAACAAACAGTCCAAATTTTAGAAGAAATTTGTGCTCGGTTTGGATTACCAAAAACTCTTGTACACAATTCAAAAGTGCTTATTTTGAAGATTTCATGGCCAGAAATGGCATTGAACACTTGTGCTCCAGTCCATACTACCCCATGTCCGACGGGCAAGCCGAGAGATTTGTTGATACATTTAAGCGGGCTCTTCATAAGTTAAACGGAGAGGGAACAGCAGGCCAAAATTTCAAACTTTTTTGCAGAATTACAGGTCAACTCCAAATCCGAATTCACCTAACAACTTATCACCGGCTGAAATAGTATTTGGCAGAAAGATTCGACTAATTTTAGACCTAATCAAGCCAGGTGCAAAAGAAAGTGCTATCAAAAGAAATAAAAATATGGAAACCCAGTTTAACAGAAAACATGGTGCAAAAGAAACCCATTTTTTAATTCAAGAAAATGTTTTTGCTCGAGTGTATAAAAACAACAACGATTCCAGCTGGGAACCAGGAAAGATTATTCAACGTATTGGATACGTAATGTACAACGTTTTGCTTGCAAATGGAAAATTAATACGAGTGCACACAAATCAAATAAAGAAAAACTACAGTGAGCAAGATGCCAGTAAAAATAGATACGACCCACTCCAAATATATGACTCGCCTCATACACCTCAACAATCCCAAGAAAATGTCGGAAGTGATAACGACGAGAAGGAAAACCTAAATGTACAAGAGCTTAGGAGATCTCAGAGGGAACGAAAGCCAGTCGCTAGATTTATTCCCGGATAGATACCAAAAGGGGAGATGTTGTATGGCAACTCTTTTACTTTAACATCTCTGAAAGTTATAATCATGTCTGTTTTTATAAATGTCATTTTCTTATTGTAGAGATAGACATTGAATAAGTTAATTTAAGAAGTAATAAAATAAAAGGCTGAATTATTATAATTACAACACTAAGAATACAAAATTTAGGATACTAAGATGTTCATTCCAAACTGAGGATATAGAGGATCAAAATATTTTAGCTGAAATTATAAAAAATGAACACCTTGACAAAAATCATCGAAGAATAGAAGCAGCTACAAGCATATACAATCCAAAGTTAAAACTAAGGATAACGCAATTTATAAATAAATGCGAAGTTTGTAACCTAGAAAAATACGATAGTTAACCTCCAAAGATATAACACAAAATCACAGAAACCCCATTTAATTCACTGGAAATACTACACATAGATGTGTTTTATACTTTAAATAAAAAATTATTTATGAGATTTATTGATAAGTTTTCAAAATTTGCTTTAGCATTTCAAATAAATGGAAGGATTTCGACAGAATTGAAAACAAAGTTATTGCGGATAATTAATACATATGGAAGAATAAATAAAATTGTTGTAGATAACGAACTTGGATTCAAGACTCTACCGATGCAAGAGTTCTTAAAGAAAGAGAACATAGACATCCATTGTACTTCTAATAGTAGCCACACGTCTAACGCAGACATTGAAAGACTATTTAACACTATTAACGAACATATACGGCTACTAAGCCATAATAAAGAAAACCAAGATGAAACTATTGAAGATAAAATGACAAGAATAATAGGCCTTTATAATAATACGGTACATAGCACCACAGGTATTAAGCCAAGTGGATTCATAAACGGTAAAATACATGAAAATAGAAAAAGGAAACTCATGATCTAATATAATCAAGGAAAGGAAAGTATATACAGAAATTAGATATGTATATCTCTCGCTGATACATTAAAAACTCATTGTGGTCAAATAAAATATTTTATAAAAAGTTCTAAAGTGCAAAAAATTAGAGATAAACAAATTTATTATATTCTATTAAACAAAGAAAAAACAAGGAAAATGGAGGAAATATGGCAAGTGAGCTAAATGCTATAAAAACACAGCTAAATAAATTGAACCAGCTGGATGCATTGGTAGAATCTATGTCATTTATGTCTAAACAATTTGACGATGTCGTAAAAGGAATTGCGGACAATAAAAGAAAGTTAGATATAGTGCAAAAAGAAAACAAAGCTTTGAGAACAGAAATTATTGAATTAAAACAAACTGTCCGATTATTAAATAATGACCGTGTAAGAAAAGATTGTTTGGTCAGTGGCATAGAGGTGTCGGACAATAGCAATGCAGTTGAGGCTGTAATAAAAGTAATGAAATCAGTTGATGTTACTTTGAACGTAGAGGAATTTGAGGATGCTTATTTCATTGGGAAAAATAAAAGTTCAAAACGGAAAACGATTGTAGCTAAATTTAACTCCAAAGCTTCAAAGCAGAAAGTAATGGCGGCAAAGCGAAAACTTACTCAAAAGGAAGAAACAAAATCAATTTTTGTAAACGATTTTTTTTAGTAAGGAAACCCACAACCTATTACAACATGCCAAATCTTTAAAATCTGTTGGTTATCAAAGAGTTTACGCTGCAAATGGAAAAGTGTATGCAAAAATTAGTGAGTTGTCAAAGCCCAAACTTATAAAGAGCGCTGATGATTTAGATAAACATCTATTAGAATCAACTAAAAGTAAATCGAGAAGTTCAAATCTGTCTATGAGGGAAATTGAATTAGATTGTGATGAAGATAATGGGAATAATGCACTTATATAACCACCGTTTAATAGTATTTACTTTTATAATTTTTATTCTAGTTTATATTGCGTAATAGTAATAAACCCTATTTATTACATTTAATATGAATAAATATTTTCATTCAATTAACTCATTTCAAATGTATATAAATCAAACACAAAATTTGAGTAATTTATGTATTTCTTCTCTTAATATTAGAAGCATATCATCTGCTACAAAATTTAATAAGTTTAAAACATTAATAGCTAATTTTGTTAAACTACCGACGATAATTTGTATTCAAGAAACATGGCTAAAAAACGAATTGGTTGATTTTTATAACATACCTGGATACAATAGCATTCATTGTTGCCGAAGTGATGCCTGTGGAGGAACATCTATGTACATCAGGGATAACATTCACTACTCTGTCGAATTGTGTGAAAGCCATAAGTATATTGAGGCTACTGTAGTATCATTGAATAATCACGAAGTTTCTCGAAAGCGTTTAAAAATTATGGCATATTACAGATCACAGAAATGAACAATTGGTACCTTTTCGATGTATATTGATCACATGCAACTATTTGCGAGCTTTCCATGTATCTTGATTGGGGATTCGAATGTAGATTTTCTGGAGACTTCAGCTGCTGCAGAGCTCAAGGCAATTATTGAATCGTACGACTTTCAAAACTGTCACACACTTGTTACACGACCTGCTAGTAGTACTTCTATAGATAACGTTTTCAGTAACATTGAAAACAGACTTAATATTGACTCGGTGTAGTGTCAATTATCGGACCACAACTTTGTGTTCTGTACATTAAAGTCTAAAATTAAAACGTACAAAAGAGATGACAAAAGAGATCATATGTACTCATTGCGACTATGGAAAAGTAAAACTTTTCCTGAAAAATAATATAAATACGTTAACGTTTACCGGAAACCCATCGGAAGATACATCAGAGTTTATTTCATGTTTATCAAATGCTGTTTTAAGCTCAACAATAGAATTGAATACTGAAGTAGCACCGTGGATAGGTGGAAATCTAAGATCCTTAATCAAACTAAAAAATAGCCTTTTAAGATCGAGAAAAAGAAAATCCAATAGAGATCTGGACGACAGACTAAAACGAATTAGTAAAATAATAAAAATAGCTACGAGAGAAGCAATGAAATATTATTATCAGGACAATTTATAGAGAGTAAGAAATGATCCTAAAAAATGCTGGCAGTTTTTAAATCAAACTCTTGGTAGAAAAAAGAAGTCCGAAATAAAGCTAAAAGATCATCAAGGAAATATGATACATCAGGATGATATTAAAGCCGAAAAACTGAATCTCCATTTTATTAACTCCATACATGATTTAAAGCAAGGTATTATTTCTATTCCCGGCGAAAGTTGGAATGATCTAAGATCGCTTCGACGCCATCATAACATATTCAAATTTCGAGAAACAAATATAGCTGAAACTCGAGGAACAATTGAGCATTTAGATGTACAAAAATCACCAGGATTTGATAATATTTCGACGAAATTAATTATTGAACGTGCAGACGAACTGGTTTCATATATCGCACTTATTTTTAACAGTTCAATCAAATCTTAAATTTTTCCAGAGTCAATAACAATCCAAAAAATTATTTCGATTCCAAAGCAAATATCTGCAGATACAGTAGAGAAATATCGTCCAATAGCAATTTTATCAATAATAGATAGAATTTGTGAAAAACTAATTGCTAAGCAACTGACATCATACTTAGATAAAGAATCTCTTTTATCAGATAACCAATATGGAATCCGAAATAGATGTGATTGTTTGGACAGAGGCTCTACTGGCGTTGGAGGTTTATTTTACGATTTCTCTAAGGCATTCGATTTAGTAGAACACACAATTTTGATGGAAAACCTGGCTTTTTATGGGTTAACTGGACGAGAGCTGGCATTCTTTAAAAGCTATCTTTCTAACAGAAAACAATATGTTTCAGTAAATTCTAAAAATAGCTCAATGGAATATGCAAAATACGGAGTTCCACAAGGCAGTGTGCTAGGGCCATTGCTATTTAAAATTTACATCAATGACCTATTATTTAGGTCGGGCTGCAAGGAAAAATTTTCATGCATGCAGATGATTTATGCATTTTTTATCCATACAAGACACAAGAAGCACTTCCAACAATGATTACACATGCTGCAGAATTAATTTCAAAGTTCACAAGTATTAATAAACTAGTTTTCAACACAAATAAAACTAAGTTTATGCGATTTAGGCCACATCAGACTCGGGGTAATGATTGTACGTCGTAAAATACTTAGGTGTACACCTACAAAGTAATCTTCTTTGGCAATCCCATATACAACAATAAGATCTAAAATATCTCCAGTGGTTGGCATTTTGTATAAACTGCGACATAAATTGGATACATGTAGAAAGCTGATGATTTTTGAGTCGCTGATATAGAGCAATATTAATTACATGTCTCTCATTTACGGTTACAAAAGAAATTCTGATTTAAAATCCTTACAGATTTTGCAAAACAAAGCCTTGAAAAATGTCTTTAAGCTCTCAAGATTGTTTCCCACTTTACATTTATATAGTGATATAGCACGCACTGTTTTCCTTATCTAAGGTTTGCATAAAATTCAACTTCTTAAATTAATATTTTTAATGTTTTTGGTTATTTTAATTAAAACGAGTTTTTAATTATTTTAATATACTTTTTAAAATTTTATTGTATATTTAATGAAAATTTTATTTAGATTTTTAAAGTTTTTGTTTACTGTAATTTTAGTGAAAATTTTAGGAAAAATTTAGTTCATTTAATTCAATATAGTTAGCAATTTTTAATTCATTTACTTCACTATAGTTAACAATGTTTAATTTAATTGGTTCAATATAGTTAACAATGTTTAATTTGTTTGCTTCAATATAGTTAACAATTTTTAATTTGTTTAGTTCACTTATTTTATTTGTTTTCATTAAATTTCCACACACCAGTTTTTATAATCATTGTTATTAAATAAAATTAAGAAATCGTTCTTTAAATTAAATTTCAAATTTGTTCAGATTTATTCTCCTTACTTCGAGGATTCTTGAATTGAGTTTCATTGAGGTCGAACGTGTTTTACCTGCTGAAAAGAAAAAAAAATAAAATAATATTCACGGAAAAATTATTCGAAAAATAAAAGATTGATATTTTTTTTTTTTCAAATATAAGAAGAAGGAAAATTAAATGGACAATTTTATAATTCGTTTGAAAATGGATTCTGATCCATCTCCATGGGAGATTAACTTACCTCCTGATAAAATTCGGGAGATCTTAATATCAGACAAGCAACATTCAAGTAATGGAAATACTTTTTCAAATAAATCGGTGGAGAATAAGACCACATCCTGTAATGGTGAAAAGCCTAGATCAAAAAATGAAAAGATTTCCAAAAAGAAAGCTGACTCTAAACATTCAAGTGCAAGTTCAAGTGATAAAACTGTGGCATTTAAAGACGGTTTAATTAATGCTGATACCTCATACTTAAATCAAGATAACCTAAGTGATGTAGATTTGATTCAGGATAATGATCCCCTTGGCAAATCCATGGAGCTTGATGATTCGATTTTCTCCATTTCATCTGTGGATAATGATTTTCAACGTGTACAAAAACGTAAACGTAGTAATAACGATAAGGTAGATATTTCAAAATTTAATTTAAACAATTACAATTGTAACACCCAAACATTGTTAGCTAATAATTCGCAAAATTCGCAAAACAGATTTGCTATCTTAGGTGAGCTAGATATTCAGGAAGATAAAAATAATGAAAGGAAAGTACATTTTTCAAAGGAATCTAAAAATACAACACCCAAAGAAAAACCATTTTGTCCTCCTATATTCCTCTTTAATGTTAATATTGAAGATTTACTTAACCAGCTCAGTGCTAAAAAAGTAGATTTCAAAATTATTAATAAAAATAGATATAAAAGCAAATTATTTCTAAGAGATGCATCAATTCATGCTGAAATGATGCAATTACTTAGAAATAAAAATATAGAATCGTACTCTTACACACCGATTGAACAAAAACGTTTTAGCATTGTTTTGAGAGGTTTATATCACAAAACTGATACTGAAGTAATAAAAAATGAATTAGACAAACTTATTCCTAGTATCGTAGATACTGTTTCAAAATTTTCTACTGCTTTTTCAAGGAAAAATGGGTTCGATACAGGGTTATTTTTAATTTCTTTATTTCCGGGAAAATCTTGCAGTGAACTAACTAGTTTAAAATACATTTTAAACCAGAGAGTTACATGGGAATCTCCTAAGAGGAATTCAAGAGAAATACAGTGCTGGCGTTGCCAGCAATGGGGTCATATCTCTCGTAACTGTAATAGATCTTTTGCTTGTGTTAAATGTGATGAGAATCATGGACCTGGAGAATGCAAATTTGTTTCTAATAAAGATAATCCCCCATTCTGTGTTAATTGTAAGCAACATGGTCACCCCTCTAATTTTAGAGGGTGTTCTGCTTATAAAAAGTATACTGATATGAAAAAAAGAATTTTACTTGACGCCAAGGAAAGAAATCGAAAGGCTACTGACAATGTTGCTTCTGCTTTGAGGAGTTCTAACTTCGTTAGCACAAGTAAAACTTTTTCCAGTCTTTTCCAAACTTCAAACTCAAATCTTCCGGTGGATTCTAGTTCTGTTTCTCCATTAATAAAAGAATTTTTAAAAATTGCAAAAATTCTTTGTGAGCCTGAAACTGTATCCTTAGAAGATAAGATTAGTAAATTTATTGTCAACTATAAGAAACTCTCATTGGAGGAGGCTAAGCATCAATGTCGGGGTCTCCTAGCTGAAGTTAAAAAAGCTTATGATCCATAATGTTTTAAACTTACTTTCTTTTAATGTTAGATCGCTCATCGAGGTAAGTCGAAGACTAGATCTATTAAATACTTTAGTTTCTAACAACATAGATATTGCCTTTGTGCAAGAAACCCATTTAAAAGATAAACATAAAGTATCTCTTGAAAACTACAATTTTTTTAGAGATTATAGTCAACAAGGTGTTGCGATAGTATTGAGAAAATCGTACAAATATACAAAAGTAGTTATACCTGGTCTAGAAATTCCAAATATTTTTTTAACTATCGAACTTTTAATCAACGGTTCGATCAAAAAGATTTTAATAGGATCAATTTATATCCCTTGCAATTGCATATCATCAAAATTAACAAATAGTTTATCGATCCTGAGTAACATTTCACAGAATTACGAAGGGTCATTCATAGGAGGAGATTTCAACTCTAAACATTTATCTTGGGGTGACACTATGTGCAATTCAAATGGAAACTTGGTTTTTAATTTTTTACAACAAAATACTTTATATTTTGAACGAATTTCTAATACCGAACCAACTTACCCTAATGGTTCTTCTTTTCTTGATCACTTTTTAATTAGTCCAAATTTTATAAACTTTTCTAATCCAAATTTCAAAGTATCTTGCTTGCCTACATTTTCGGATCATTTCCCTTTAAAACTTCAAATTAAATTACCAAGCTTTGAAATTATTCTGAATCCACCAGCTACTTTCATATCTTATAAGAGGACAAATTGGGATAAATTTAGAAGGGATATTATATATGGAATTTTAAATCATTATCCAGAGCCTGATAGAAATCTCACAAACGAGGAAATTGATAAGTATATCTACAATTTTACCACCACTATACAATTGGTTAATAATAATAATTCGGACATTATTGCATGCAAGAACAAAAAATTTATAATTTCAAATGAAATTAAAAGTTTGTTTAAAATTAAGTACAGATGGCAAAAAGAGTTGAAAAGAATATATCATCGCAATTTATGTCGTATTAATTCAGATTACTTACTTATTTCAAAGCAAATTCAATTGTTAAATATAATCATTAAAAAACAGGTAGAACTTGAACACTCTGCCTTATTTAGCACAAAACTGCAGCAAATTAAACCAGGTCCTACTGCTCATCGACAAATTTATAACATAATCGGGTACAAAAAGAATAAAACTTTGAAAAACATAAGTATTAATGGAACTGTAGTTGAGGATAACTCTATAATATTAAGTGAATTAAAGACACACTTTTCTAATATTTACACAGGTTCTATTCCAGGTAGAGACATCTCGCAAATTTCTGATATTTTATATAACACAACTAATGAAGTCCCTCGTTTGCATGTTTTTTCTGAAAATTTCTTATCGACTAATACACAAAACTGTGAAAGCTTTACAACGTTAAATGAATTATTTTCGCATTATAAATCAATCAACAATAAAAAATCATGCGGTCTAGATAAAATTTCTAATTATATTTTAGGTAGGCTTCCTATAAAGGCTTTAGAATATCTTTTAATAATTTTCAATAATTGCTTAAATAACTCATACTTTCCAGACGCTTGGAAAATTTCGAAAATTGTTCCTTTACAAAAGAAAACGAATAATATTGATATTAATAACCTACGACCTATTTCTTTACTTTCCAATTTGGGAAAACTTTTTGAGAAAGTAATTAAGGAAAAAATGGAGACTTCATTTAATGAAAGCTATATCCCAGATTTTCAGTTTGGGTTTAAAAAAGGTCATTCTACTACTGATGCCTTATTAAAATTTCAGAATGATGTGATCTCTAATCTTCGTAATCGATTTTGTACAGTAGCAATTTCATTAGATGTCGAAAAGGCTTTCGACCATGCCTTTCATAATGGCATTCTTTTTAAGATGATTGAAATTGGATTTAATCCTTCTATAGTTAAACTCTTACAAAGCTTCTTCTCCAAAAGATTGTTTTGTGTTCAATTTAATAATGAGTTGTCAGATTTTGGTTATATTAATTGTGGCGTACCTCAAGGTTCCATTTTGGCACCTCACTTATACAACATTTTAATGTATGACTTCCCTCACATTTTACCTAATTCTACTGGCCTGCTTTATGCTGACGATTCTCTCCTATATTCCCATAGTGATTCTCCGATTGTTGCTTTAAGACAAGTTTCTGGTCACCTTCAATTAGTTAAGAAATTTTATGATGATTGGGGAATTGAAATAAATGCTTCCAAATGTAAAGCGATGTGTATCCGCAATGCTTCGGGAAAGTGTAAAAACTTTGTTGTTCCAGAGAGTAAAAGATTAAAACTATTTTTGGATGGTTTAGAGATCCCGTTTGTTAATAATTTAAAATATCTCGGAATCAATTTTAATAATCTTTTTAAATTTAATAGTCATGGGAGAATTGTTTTAAAAAAATCTTATAAGATTTTGGGTTCGTTCTCTAAGATTCTGTTCAATAAAAACTTATCTTCAAAAACAAAGCTTCTCTTATACAAAACTAGTATATGGGTTCCCAATTTGGTTTAGTGTATCTCCTATTGTAATAAAAGAAATGGAAATTTTTGAAAGAAAAGTGTTACGATGCTGTATTGGGAAATACTTTAGATTATTGAATAAACGTTATTCAAACTCTTATATTTATTGTCATTCAAAAATGATGCCAATCGGTTTATATGTGTGCGACATTTTGAAAAAGTTTTTAAATAGACTAGAAATGCATGAAAATGCTAACATTAAGGGAATATTTGATATTCAGAGGGCTTTTAATTGGAGAAATACAAACTACCTTTCACCTATCGGTTTTTTAAATGAAGATCCGGTTAACTTTGATTTTAGATCTAACTTAAGGCATGAGTTTTTTACAAAAACTACACCTGGTACTCACAGAGGATAGTATTCTGTTGGCGGAATTTTGTGAATTATTATTATTATTATTTTTTTTTTTTTTATTATTATTATTATTATAATTTTTTTTTATTTTATTTGCTTTTAAGGTAGGTTTAAGTGCATTTTAAGAGTTTTCCTCTTTATTTATGTTAGCCCCGGGAGCAAAGGCATATAAACTTTTATATTATTACACATTGTTAATTTATATTTTCCATTTTATTGTTAAAGCGTGGTGCTGTAAATTGCTTTTGTTTTTAAGACAATACATTATAGTCTTAAGTTATCTATGTTCCACATCCCTATGTTGTAAAAAAATAATAATTCTTGTTAAAAAAAAAGGCTCAAAGGCTCCTTACTTCGAGAGTTCTATAACAACTGAACTTTTTGGTTTTTCTACTATGTAGAAATGCTGAGTTATTTATATTTTAAATTTTCGTTTTTAGTCTGTCTGTTCTCTCTACCTTGAGAGTTCTATATAAAAAAAACTTTTGATTTTTTCTATGTAGAAAAGGAATAACAAAAGGAATAACTGCAAAAATAACTGAATTTAAGATTCTCTCATTAAAATTAAAAATGCTTACATAAATTTCTTACATACAAAAATTGTTACTAAGCGCATACAAAACATAAAATTCATTCTCCCCTTCAATAATAATCAATTTAACACTGAATAGCATAAATATGCGTACGTTCGTTAACTACTCCCCCCATTAAAAAAAGTTGTACCCAACTGACTTAGTTATAATTCAATAATATCTTACATTTAAGAAAAAATTTTATCATCCAAATTCATAGGTTGTAATATATAAATACAAATCAAGTTGCAGAATAATATCAAAATTTCAATTATTACCTTTGTTACATAATTTTTCTGGTTGAAATCAAATCGATAGTAAAAGTTAAATGTTAAAATACATGACAAAATTCTATGGAAAATCAGCGGATGTTATCCTTATGAACAATTTTGTTGTCAATTTCCACAGTGGATCCCAGATCCTTTTGAATTACGTTCTCCAGATAAACTTTACTGAATTTATTTCCTAGCCTTTTATTAACTTTAACGAAAACTGTTTGTCCTGGCTCGAAAGTACGAATGCATCTGGTTTTATTATGGAATTTTAGATCGTTTTCCTGTTTACTAATTAGCTTTTCCTTAACAAAGGTTTTTAATTCATCTGGTATTGAATGAAATATATCTATGGGCTTAAGATCAATAACGGAATGTATGGTTCGATTGTATTTTAAAACAGCTGTATAAATGAGGTCGATAGTATCATCTATCAAGTATTGTAATTTAATGCATCTAGCTATTTCGGAAAGTGTACTGTGGGATTTTTCCACTTGTCCATTTGACGTGCTGTGTAAGGGAGGAACGGCAACAACTTCCGCTCCGTGAAAATTTTTTATTAACATCCTGATTGATTCCGAGTTGAGAGATTTTTCATTGTCGCAAACTATTGTTTTTATATTTTTAAAGCTGTTTAAAATTTCTTGGAGGGCAGGTTTAACATCAACTATGGATTTTGAGGCTATGTGTTTTACAATGGCGAATTTCGAAAATTTGTCTACACACGTTAAAAAAGATTTTCCGTCTGTTGAATAAATGTCCACATGTAAAATTTCACCTGGGTAAGAAGGAATGGGCGTTTCTGATATTTTCTGTTTCTTTGGATGCCTATTATATTTGGCGTGATGGCAAATTTTGCAGGTTTGAGTAAGCTCTTTTAATTTTTTACGAATGTTTGGAAAGTAATAGTCCTGTAGGACCTGTTGTGTTCATTATTCAAAATTTCCATCTGATCATCGGCATTAAATATGTCAGTTACAAACTTGTTAGTATGCAAAAATTTTACAGATGGATACGCTGTTACTATAAAGTGTTGAATTTGGCCTAGAACTTGTAAGTCACAGTAAATGGCATTTACAACGTTAGGATTTACTACTTTATTTATGCTACTAAAAACGTTCCCAATATCTGAAAAAGTAATGCTGTGACGAATTCGGTCTTTGAAAATAATTTTAGTTTGCACTCTGTGTTCCAATCCCTGAGTAAGGATGATTTGATTACGAAAGCAATTGAGTGGACTTTCAACAGTTGATATTACTTCAGTAAAAGATTGCTCACTGTTCTGAACATTTAAAGATGAGGTTGAGGAAAAATTAAAAATCATATTACTGTACTGCCTCGAAAGTGCGTCTGCCACTACATTGTCTTTACCGGGCTTATAATGAAACGTCGGGGCATATTCCTCAATAAAAGCTTTCCATCTTTTTAACTTCGAATTGGGATTTCTTTCGGAAATTGCGAATGTCTGCGGTTGGTGGTCGGTGAATATATTTGGCTTATTAACGCCATAAAGGTAATTTCGAAGACTTTTCAAGGCCCAAACGATTGCCAATAGCTACCTTTCATTTACTGCATAATTTTCTTCCGCAGGGGATAAAGTTCGAGAAACCATTGTAATTGGACGACCTCCTTGTGACAGTACAGCGCCAATGACGTGTGAAGATGCATCGGTGGTAAGGTCAAAAGGCTTGCTAAAGTCAGGATAGAGCAAAAGAACTTCGTCTGAGGCAAGGATTTTTTTAATTTTATTAAAAGCTTCTATAGCTACACTGTCTAAATTTATTCGTACATTTTTTGATTGCCTTGCACTTATCTGGCCATTTTCGCCCCTAAGATACTTAGTCAATGGTTTCGCAATAGCCGCATAATCTCTTACAAATCTCCTGTAATACCCAGCTAATCCAAGAAAAGATCGTAATCCACGTAAAGATGTTGGCATGGGATAATTGACTATTGTGTTAACTTTATTAGGGCATGTTTTAATTCCAGCTGTGGAAACTAAAAAACCCAGAAATTCGACAGATGTTTTAAAAAAATTTGACTTTTCCATTGACACTCTCATGTTAGCATTGTAAAGTTTCCCTAGTATTCTTCCAATATCATCAATATGTTTCTGCTCTGAGTCAGAAAATATTATAATATCATCGATGTAGACGTGGCAGCATTTGCCAATTTCTTCGCGTAATATGTCGTCTACAGCGCGCTGGAAAATACTGGGTGCATTTTTTAACCCAAATGGTAATCTACAAAATTCGAACTTTCCGTTATTAATGCTGAAAGCAGTTTTTTCCCTATCCTGTTCTTTTAACTTAATCTGGTGAAAGCCAGACTTTAAATCTAAAGTAGTAAAATGCTTTGCTTTACCAAGATTAGCTAAAATAACAGAAGTTTCAGGAATTGGGTATTTGTCACACACTGTTTTAGAATTCAGTTTTCGAAAATCAATAACTAACCGCTTATTCGGCCTTCCGTTGTCATCTACGCCCTTTTTGTCAACCACCCAAATAGGATTGTTATAAGGCCTTATAATATTGTTCGCTAATAAGTCTTCTATTTCCCGATTTACAAATTCTATCATTGCCATAGAATACTGATAATATCTAGAATATACCGGCTCTTCATCCCTAGTTCTTATACTTGCAACAACCTTTGTATTGTAGGGGAGAGATTCGTTAGGATTCGCAAACACTCCTTTATACCGTTGTAATAGGGCAAGAAATTTAGTACGAACTTTCTCCGGAACGTCATTTGTATCAATTGCAACATGATTAGCTTCATTGCAGTAAAATAATTTTAATTTTTCTATCCCACTATCATACTTTAATACTCCATTTTTTATATCTAAATATGCCTTAATCTCATTAAGGTGATCAAAACCTATGATTCCATCAAACGTGGTAAGACATGGAAGTATAAACAAATTAGCGACTTTATTAAATAACTTAACAGGGGCTTTGCGATTAACAAAAGTTTCTCCATGGACGGACTTTACTAAAATTGGTATTTTAACATTTTCTACAAAAGGTAATATTTCCAAGTCCTTAATATAATTTTTCGATGATCCATTGTCTATCAAATACTTCAACTTTCTTCCTCCGATTTCCCTTTCCACATAGGGTAAGAAGGACCTGCGTCTAAAAAATGAACCTGATCTTCTTCAAAACATTCGTAATTATGACCCTGCAACTCTCCAGATGGGCCATTATCCCCACCCTGGTCATTGGATAAATGAAAAACTCGATTCCCGTTAAAAGCATGAGCAGAGCCCATTGGTAGTTGTCGTCTATGAGAATTATGTTGGGTAGTACCTACAGTTCTCATGCTTACGGCCGTATCAATCGGTTGTGGTTGAATGCTCTGTGTTGGGTAATAATTTTGTGATGGTTGAATGTTGTTTTGTGATGGTAGTTGAAAATTTGGAGTATTGGGATAACTGGCACGATTACGAATCGTATTAGTGGTTTGATAACGTGGTACGAATGGCATTTGCTGCTGCTGTGGTCTAAGCTGGATTGGATTTGGAAAAGGATGTCTCAAAACATTTTGGTTTACTATTGGACTATGATAATTACTATGACTATTTCTATTCATATTTTCATTATAAAGTCTAGAAAAATTGTATCTGGTTTGATTTGTTTTCATTTCCTGTGCTAATGCTAACGCTGTTGGCAGATCAGCAGGTTTGCATGAAAAAAGTATATCACAAAGAGGTTTCTTCAAACCAGAAACAAACACGCGAAGTGCATCATTTCTGTATTTTTTGTTCAATGGTGCTACTAAATCTGCATTGCCCTCGTAGCTCATTATAGTTTTATTAATTATAAGATTAAGTTTTTCTTCTACCTCATTGTAAAATTCAATAATTGTTTTATTTCCCTGAGTGAGAGTAGATAGTTCGCCTTCAAGAGTAAAAACTGATCTCTTATCTGCATAAGCAAAGTCTAATCTGGATAAAATCGCGAGAAAATTAAGAACTGTATTGTACAAACTCAAAACTCTGTCCGCATTGCCTATTATTTTATTTCGTAAGATGGCAACAGCTTGGTAGTATTTTGAACTTCCACTATACCTCTCATATAATTTGTGAGCCGTGATTGCAGCTTGACGCCACGAAATATATTTTGATGCATCGCCCTTAAATTCCGGCACAGATTTAACCACATCCAAGGTTTCGTTACATTCAACACCGGCATCTATTTCAATTTCCCTAAACTCTTCCACAGCCATAGGGGCTTCTAATGCTCTTAATCTAGTTGTAAGATCATTTACAGTTGATTGAAACTCTTGACGAGTATAAGCGGTGGCTTCTCTAATAGCCGTAGTAATTAATAATTGTACAGTCTCTGGATCCATTGTTCTACTTTCAACGTGTTCAATATTCAAATTATCCAAACTATCGATTAGACTTTCAATACTCATTACAACCAGAAGACAATAATTTTTTCCTTAATTTAATTTTGTTTTTTTTTTTTTCTTTATAGAACTATTACACGTTCCATAATATAAAAATCAAAGTTACTAGAAAAAGGTTTTTTTACAATTGTCAGTATTCTTTAAAAACTGCATATAATATTACAATGGAAAATAAATATTAATAAATGATAAAAACTTTAATGACGTCGATTCACTGTGTTCCTCGGTCCAATTACTCCAACCAAATCAATCTCCTTTATTCTCAATAGATGAATTAAGAAAAACGTAAAGTATGGGTTTACCTTGTTGGGCGCCAATTAATATTCTTAATGTTTTTGGTTATTTTAATTAAAACGAGTTTTTAATTATTTTAATATACTTTTTAAAATTTTATTGTATATTTAATGAAAATTTTATTTAGATTTTTAAAGTTTTTGTTTACTGTAATTTTAGTGAAAATTTTAGGAAAAATTTAGTTCATTTAATTCAATATAGTTAGCAATTTTTAATTCATTTACTTCACTATAGTTAACAATGTTTAATTTAATTGGTTCAATATAGTTAACAATGTTTAATTTGTTTGCTTCAATATAGTTAACAATTTTTAATTTGTTTAGTTCACTTATTTTATTTGTTTTCATTAAATTTCCACACACCAGTTTTTATAATCATTGTTATTAAATAAAATTAAGAAATCGTTCTTTAAATTAAATTTCAAATTTGTTCAGATTTATTCTCCTTACTTCGAGAGTTCTATAACAACTGAACTTTTTGGTTTTTCTACTATGTAGAAATGCTGAGTTATTTATATTATAAATTTTCGTTTTTAGTCTGTCTGTTCTCTCTACCTTGAGAGTTCTATATAAAAAAAAACTTTTGATTTTTTCTACTATGTAGAAAAGGAATAACAAAAGGAATAACTGCAAAAATAACTGAATTTAAGATTCTCTCATTAAAATTAAAAATGCTTACATACATACATAAATTTCTTACATACAAAAATTGTTACTAAGCGCATACAAAACATAAAATTCATTCTCCCCTTCAATAATAATCAATTTAACACTGAATAGCATATATATGCGTACGTTCTTTAACTTATATGTCTACAAAGTTTTGCATAATATTGGATTTCACACGATTGAACTGCAGAGGACACACCATAACTTGAATACAAGGCTGAGCTCCAATATAAGGACAATTAGATGCCGTTTTGAAACCACCAAGCAAAGAATTGAATACAATGGTAGTTTGCAATACAATAATTTGCCAATATGTATTAGAAATTCAGACTCAATCTCCATTTTTAAACATAGATTGAAACAACATTTGCTGCAAAACATTGATATGCTCCTATTATAAAAAAATCTATCATAAAAGTTTTACTTATAATTTTTATTTATGTATTTTTATTACTATTATTTTTCATCTTTTTATTATTATTATTTTTTCTTTTTTACTTAATCAAAACATTTATTTTTATTTTTATTTGAATTTGAATTCTAAGTTCATGCGTACATATATAGGTACATACATATTAATTTGCACTGTATAGTAAGAAACTGTTGCCAGATAGCCTCCAAAATGCCACACTGGTGCAGAGGCACTTAATGTGAGTTTTAAATATTTAATACAAATAAATTAATATTATCTAAACTATAAAAAAAATTAAGATACGAAAGATGTAGAATTGGAAAATGGAACAGACTATATTAAGGAAATAAGGGGTGGTAAAAACCACAATAAATACAGAATAGATGACGACCACTTACAGACCGTTAGAACTGGACATAAATGTTATAAGACACACCTAAAAAGAAGTACCAAGACAGGTACAACATAACCTCTTTTCAGATGACCTCCTTTCAGATGATCATAACTGCAAGCGGACAATACATAGAAATTCAAGACTTAACAATCAATAATCGATATATTCCTATTAAATTAGACGAAATTAAGCCAATAGAAACTTATTCTAAGATAATACACATTATCAATATGACCATGTACAAGGAAATCCTCGAGTTAATTTCAGACAATGTAGTAACATTGAAAACAACCACAACGGATACAAGGACACGGTTGACAAAAACTTTGCAATTCTTAAAGTCAAGATAGACAATTTGAATCCACAATTTAGACAAAAACGAGGACTAAATAACTTATTAGGCAAAGGATTAAAAATTGTAGCAGGAACAATGCACAGTGGAGATGAAGAACACATTAATAGTTCTTTAAAACTACTTCAGGAAAACAACGGACTTCTAGCTAACACAATACATATGTAATCTAACCCAAGTTAATAACAACACAGATAAAAACATAACTAACCATATTAACACACAAAAATACACGTGGAAAAATACTTGAAGCAGTTTAAAATAAAAGGCAACACTAGAGGACGAAGTAATATTCATGAAACATATTTATCAAATTAATAACGACATAACACTATTACGTAACCAAACTGATGACACAGGACAAGTAATTTTCTCCAGTAAACTAGGAATTATTCCAACAGACATTTTGACCCCAAAGGAAATGGACTTAATAACAGATTTCGACACCTACATAAACATAAAAACTTCTGTAGCCCTGCATGATAAAAATATACTTTTAATTTTCAAGATACAATACTTACCGATCACAACAACAAAATATATGAACCATTACTTCAAGATAATTTAGAGAAAAATTTAATTGTGATTTAAAATGATTGTATAGAAAATATTTTAGAGTATAAAGAGGCAAATTGTCCTATGAAAAATTCCGAAACAGAAGAAGTAGTAGAAATACTTCCTGGATTACTTATATTTAAAAATTATTACCAAAGTCTTAAACATAACTGTAATGAAGTAGAACTTCAAATTAAAGGAACTTTTCTTATAAAATTCGGAAATTGTAAAAATTATAACCAAACACAAAAACTTTACTAATGTTAATTTAAGAATTAAAGATAAAATAATACTGCCAAATATTGTAACAAAAATTAAAAATAACAAAACTATTACCCTTAATGATCTAAAACTAGAAACACTATACCTGAGGCAAATAAAATATGAAGAAAATTTAAACAATATACATATTACACGATGACAAGAAAACAAAAACGATTAGTTTTAGTATTGATGTTGTAATTATTTTATGCATCATAATTATAGCAATTATGTACTTATATATATTATAAGACATAAACAAATTTTTAATGTTTCGTCGGAGCCTCAATCTAACGATAGGGGTGTTATAATATCTCCTGTTATTCCCTTAATACGAGCCAACATAATATAAATATCCATATACATAGAATCTATATGGATCTATAAATCTATGTTGACCAAATACAAGAAGCAATAGAATCCTTACGATTGGAATGCTACAGACACGCACGTAGCATTAATATTATTGGGACTGCCCTGAAATACATAGCTGGCACGCCGGATCACGATGATATCACTGAGGTGTATGACAAACAAAATGAATTAATTACAGCAAGTAATGCACAATTAATTATAAACACTGAAATACAATCTAGAATAAACAACTTAACTAAAACTGTCAATACACTTGTAAAAGAAGTAAAAACCGCAGAAATAGATTCAGGATACCTACATATATAGTCTGCTAAGCGAGAGAAATAGAGAAATACTTAGGGAACGAGATAATATAGCTCTGTCCATAGCTTTGGGAAAAATGCAAGTGATTAATTCCATTTTGTTAGATAGCTCTGAAATAGATTTCATTTTAAAGTCCGAAGTAGATTCCAGTATTAGTGTAAGCGAAATAATTGTAAATTCAAAATTAAAAGTTCTACAGAATGAGAAAATTATCACATTCTTAATAAAATTGTAAAATTTTGTAATAAGAAACTAATATTTTCTGTTGTTCACCATAACATTACATTATCATTTGAGACCAATGATGTAGCAAAATGTGGATACGAATACATTATGTTGAAAAATTGTAAAAAGAGATGTATAACTTCATTTTGTGAAATCTTGAGTCACGAAAACAGTTCGTGCCTCAGCAATTTATTGAACAATAACACAGCCGCTTGCGGCACAAATTCCGCGCAAAATATGGCACCCTTTATGGAAATTGACGATGGAATTGTCATCATAAACAACCAGCCCTCCAAAGTTGTTTCCGAAACTTTAATAAAACATCTTCCGAAACGTATATATCTTATAACTTTTGACAATACTTTGACCGTTAATTCAACAGAGTTTAAAAATTTCCGAAAAATCGCTTTTAAAAGCCCTGAAATTCCAATAGCCCATACTGTAAACTTAACGGACCATACCACTGTATTATCACTCCAGTACCTTCACGATTTAAATATTAAAAATTTGGACCATATTTCTCATTTACACTTGAAAGTAAGAGGAACCCTGTACGCTTCTGCCTCTCTTTTTCTCCTAATCCTAATAATTTGTATTGCATACGTTTTTGCTAAAAGGCAACGCAAAATAAAAATTAACAATATCCTTCAAAATTGTGATCAGATGAGGACGTCCGATGCTTAAAGGGGGGAACAGTTAAGGTACGGAAGCGCAACCACGTCAAATTCTTTGCAAAATTGGAATATTGGCAAAATAAGCGCTGCACGCGCAAAAAAAATATTAAAACCAAAATATTAATTTTGTAGCCAACGCTACCTTGCATTTTATTTAACATTCCGTTCACATGAAATGTGAATCCCGAAACATTTCTGTAAAAATGATCGCTTCACGCGCAATAAAAAATATTAAAGATAAAATATTAATTTTGCAGTAGACGCTACTTTACATTTTTCATTCACATGAAATGTGAATCCATTTTGTTGACAAGCATAATTGTCGTCACCTTTACTTTGCATGAAGTTATGGAGCATTTTATAATTATAAAATGTTTTAGTTCCATTTCGGCACTCAACTCAAGCACGCATAGCGAGATTAATAATTTGTACTTATATTAAAATATTCAGATAAGTTCATATTAATTAATAAAATCTAACCTGCAAATAAATAATAAACATAATAATAATAAAGCATAATTACTGTTTCAATATTAATTTGTCGGAATTGGGCAGAAGATTTATTGGCGCCCAACAAAAAAAAACCAGTCACCATATAGTGAATAATAAAGTACAATACAGTGCTAAAAACATCAAATTAAAAAACACAAAAAACTGCAGTGGAGCTATAAAAATTAGTCACCATATAGTGAATAAGAAAAAAGCACGATACAGTGCTAAAACAAGAAATTAAAATAACAAAAACTGCAACGGAGCTATTGTAGTGTATGCATATTGTATAGTAGAGTACAAATGCATTCTCTTATTTACAATGTATTGGGTTGCACTGAATTATTACAAAGTGTTACTTTGAACCAACTGCATATTTGTTTATATTTGTGTGTGTTGTTTATGGAGTGATACTTTCAGTTTCTAAAGTATGTCACTATTGTAAACTGACCTAAGTGTTGGGAATACAGAATATGTGACATCTTGAGGTCGAGAAGCGCTGGGCAAAGTTGTGGTCAGAGAACAAGGATGCAACAAAACCAGCAATGCTAACTGTTGGACCAAAACCTTTAAGGATCCGCGAAGAGAAGAAAATCGAACCCAAATTTAAGATCTTTCCCCTACCAAACGTCAACAAAACTAGAGGTGGAGCCTTGGCGAAAGCCAAAAAAGAACTATCAGTAGTTATTTCTCAACTCTCCTATGAAGAGGATAAAGGGACGAGGCTAATTTTGGAGGGTAAAATAAAAACCCTGAAGAATATAATTAATATATTAGTATATAATATATTAGTATATAAGACCGAATTTAAATAAAGAAAGGAATCAATCTTATTTTTAATCGTAAAACATAAAGAACGAGTTCTTCTTTCTTTTACACTATAGAACTAAAAACTAAGACAAAACAAGGAAAAACACAAAATTTGAAAAAACTCAAAAAAGACAAAAAGACATAACACAGTGCACAAAAAATCTGAAGTCAAAATTAAGCAAAGGAGTAACAATACTGTGAAAAGAAACCACAAGTTTGAACAATTTAAAGAGAAAGCTAAATAAAGCCGAGATAAATTGTTATAGTAAAGCCCCTTAATATAAGATAATTAGTAATCACCCTAATAAATGCATAACTTGCTCAAATTTTTATAATATATTTATTTGGCAAATTTCAATTCGGAGAATTGAAATTTATTTAATAAATATTAAAATATTCATTTTAAATGAGTACAACATAAAATTCAATTCTTTGAATTTTATTTGATACCAAACCTTATTCTGTGAGAAAGTGCAAAATAAACATTTTAATAAGTTACGTTTAGTTCTTTAAATAAAAGCCCATTAAGCATTTTGTTAGTTATAAGTAATATTGTAAAGCATAGTATTAAGTCAGTCTTGTGTGAGTTGCTAGCCACTCTTAACAAAGTAAAAGGAACTACCCCGAGACAGGACCGTATATCATACCATATGATTAGAAACTTAACCAACCAATGTAAAAACCTTTTACTCCAATTGTATAATGAGATTTTTGATCAAGGTAATATTCCACATTCCTGGAAAACTGCAACATTAGTACCCATACATAAGCCCAGCAAAAGCTCAACCTCTCTTTCCGGATACAGACCCATTTCATTGCTATCATGCCAGTCTAAATTGTTGGAAAGCATAATCGCTAACCGCATCAAATGGTATATTATGAAAAGAAAATTAGTGGCAAAAACCCAACTTGCTTTTAAACCCAACATAAGCTGTACAGACGCCTTGCTACACATTGATCATTATATTTCAAAAGCACTTTCAGCCCGGAACCACATATCTATACTAGGGATATATTTCGAAAAAGCATTTGATCGCATAGGGATTCACATTGTACTTGACACATTGAAAAAATGGGACATAGGTCCAAAAATTTTCAATTATGTGAAATCATTTTTAACTGGAAGAACAATACAAGTAACCATAAACCAATTCATACCTAAAAAATACCCTTTAAAAAACGGTATACCACAAGGATCACCCCTTTCAATTATCCTATTTCAGATCGCTTTTAATGAAATCAGTATCATTATCAATAAACATAACAACATCGATCACTGTCTATATGCCGACGACTTATACATTTTATGTAAAAACAACGACTACTCCAAAACCAATGACATGCTACAAAAAGTAGTTATTGATATCGGAACATGGGCTGAGACATCCGGAGCAAAAATCTCTCTAGAAAAATCGTCTGTATTGCATGTATGCCGTAAACACAACTGCGTTCCCGTAAGCTTAACTATAAATAACACAACTATTCCCAACGTCTCAAAACAAAAAATACTAGGTATAATATTTGAAAAAAAAAACTATCGCTGGCATGAACAAATTCACACGCTAAAAAGATCTCTTATCCCAAAAACAATTTTTGTAAGATACCTGTCAACAAGGAGTTATACACATATTAACACACTCATATACATATATAGTTAAAACTTTATTTTTGAACAAAATTGACTATGGCCTATTCCTCTACGGAAGCGCCTTAAAATCCAAGTTAAACATAATTAAAACAATCTACAATCAAACAATTAGAGCCAGCACATATGCATTTAGAACGACACCAATTCAAGTTTTACCTATTGAATCCGGACTTCCATCGTTAGAACAGAAGATTTCTGAATCGTTAAACAGACTTCTTCCCAAATTACTTTCGGTCAACAACTCTATAATAGATGGTGATGTCACATCTGTCATTTCAACAAAAAAGCAACCAAAGGCACCATCAGCAATCTATAGAATCATTAACAACAATATACTTAACTACAAGGAAAAACTTTCAAATTTCATCACCAAATATCCGGTAAGGGTATTTGATACCAACTTATGTAATACTTCTCTCTCATCCTTCAAAAACACAACACTCCCAATGAATTGTACATACAACTAAGTATATCTGGAACTGAAAACATCTCTCGGAGGAATTAACTGGAAATGTCTCTACACAGATGCTTCAAAAGACAAAGAGAATGTTTCATATGCTGTGGTCGACGAGGCTGGAAAAACTCTCATTACCAAATCCCTCTCTAACTTCACATCCATATTTACAGCAGAAGCATCCGGAATTATCCAAGCAATAAAAATTAAAAAAAAAAACGCGACAAAATCACCTTATATTCTCTGATAGCCTATCAGTCTTAACTGCTGTAACTAATCTATCTAACACCGAATGGCGATCGATTAACAAAATACGCGACTTATTAATAGAAAGCAAAAACAAAATAAAAATAGTATGGATCCCAGGTCATGTTGGGATAAAAGGTAATACCTATGTATGCTGACTCTGCTGCGAAATATGGCTGCACGGCCCCAACTTTTAGAGATTCAACAACAGAAAAAACTGATCTTCGATACACAATCACAAAACTCCTAAAAGCTGATAAAGATAGTAACCTTAAAAATTACCAACACCCTCACTATTCGCAAATAAATCCGCATGTCAAACCCCCAACCTACCCAACTAATGTGTGCAAAAATAAAATAAAAGCTTTCTCAAGATTGCGTATGGGCCATACTATTACTACACACGCGTATCTTATTAACAAGAACCTAACCAACACATGTACATACTGTGGAACAACGAACTCTGTTAATCACATTCTCACGTCTTGCCCTAACCTTAAAGATTATCAAACCAAATATTTATTGAATAAAGGCATTAAGCTACTCAAAGATCCGTCAATAGATAACATTAATTTAATTTTCAACTTTATTTCAAAATTAACAATTAAAATCTAGTTCTACATTAACTCTAACTATAGCTGATGGCCTCGCAGCCTTGCTATTACTTTATTATATTAATTGTATATTTATATATAATTGATATCATGTAAATAAATAAAATAAATAAATAAGTCAGTCAGAAGATTGATTCAACACAGAAGACAGTCAAAAGATTGACTAAATAAAAAAAGGGAAAAAAATAATAAATTGTTTTTTTTTAAAGAACCTGTAAACAAAATTGGCGCAGTCGGCAGGATACCGCAAGTCCTACCCAACATAAAGTAAAAACGATTTTATTTTTCACGGTAGTACTCGGATATTCATCCTTAATGCGGTAACAAAACCACTAAAGTATTCACTCAAGAGAGGATACAAATTTTATATACATTTTTTTTTGCAAACGAATTAGTTATAAAACTAAATCAATTTACTAATTGATTATTGAAACAGAAGTACTCACTCAAGAAGATAAAAATTTTATATAAAAAAAATTTTAATTGTGCAGACGAATTATTAAAAAAGAACAAGTGTTGAAAAAAAGTGAATAAATAAAATAACTATTAATACAATTAAACAGACTGATTTAAAATTTTGTGTTAAAACAAAAAGTGGTTTACATTTTTTTAAATAAACAAATAATAATTATAAGGTATTTTTGATATATAATCTAAGGAATTAAATTATAGACCTCCAAAATATTCTGATCATCCTTGATCAAATAATTTAGTTAATTTTCTTCCTATAATTAAAGAATAATTAATTATGTCATAAGTGGAAATATAAGGTATAAATCACATAAAACCTAAATAGAAAAAATTGTAAAACTATTTTTTATACGAAACTAGCAAGAAAAAAAAGAAATAATCAAAACCTATAAAAGATACAAATAAGAAGTGTTCATTTATAAAATAATTGTGTGATAAAATTTTGGTGAATATGGCTCAAGTTAATTTCGAACCCCTAAAATACCTAGGCAACCTCCCTGACTTTAGTGGAGATAGAAGAGACCTTAACACATTCCTTAGTTTAGTAGACAGGATACATCCAATCTTACAAATGTATGACGCTCTTTCCCAGGCACTTTTTTCAGACCTCATTAAAAGCAAGTCAAAAAATAAAGCTAGAGAAGTGATAGAAATTAACTGTCAAGCGACTTCATGGACGGAAATAAAATCAGCCCTTCAAAACAATTTCGGAGATAGGCTAAGTTGCAAAGAGCTTTTTGATTCACTTAGGACCACAACTTTCAAAACTACTAGCCTTGACTTCTACGAAGAAATTAAAGGAAAACTAAGAAGACTTAATAACAAAACTGCTTTTATACTTGGTAAGGATCAAGACGCTATAAATTTAGCTGCACACAATAATTCCCAATCAGCCCTTAACATTTTTAAAGCTAAGATCCCCGAACCTATGAAGACCATATTAGCATGTCGTAACCCACATTCTTTAGAACAAGCAATGAACATATTGTTTGAAGCAGGATATGCACACATAGGTATAGACAATATTCAACCATTCAACAAAAACAAATTTGACTCGAGAAAATAACACAAGACCAACATACAAAAACAACAGACACGTTACTCACAATATCTTCCACAAAACTTTTCACAAAATCCACGGCATCAAAACTCACAAAATCAACCACAAAACTTTCCAAAACTTTCAAAACCAACAAAATTTTCCACAACGTACAACGAATGCAGCAAACGTCCCACGACACTGCCCAATACAACAAAGATTCCAAAATTATGGATACCAACAACAACCTCCACCTCCAGAACCTATGGATATAAACAATCATGAAATAGCAGTAGAAAATTTTCCGTTATCAGCCTCGGATACCTACCATATATAAAAATAAAGACTAAATTAGGGCATTTAAAATTAATTATCGACACTGGTGCAACCAATTCAATATTGAATCCAGGAATCTGTCATCCTAAGTGGTTGTACAAGACAAACCCCGTCTTCGTTATAACACTATTAAATAAAACTCAATTAAACCAAAAGGCTAGGATTAAAACTTTCAAAGAATTTGGTGAAAAACTTGACTTCATCGAATTCTTCATAATAAAATTTCACGACTACTATGATGGCCTAATAGGAAACGACATATTAAAACCATTGGAAGCCTGTATAAACTATAAAAATAAAACAATCCAGTTTGGTGACGTTACCCGTTCAGGAGAAAAACAATTCCATGGAAGAAATCTATTTTCAAGACTTATTACAATATAAAGAAATACCACTAGAAAAACAAATGCGAATAGACCACCTTAATTGCGAGGAGAAATCAGGATTGCTAAGGCTCATAAAAAAATATTCAGATATATTTTACCAAGAGCATTCCAAACTTACCTTTACTTCTGCCATAAAACACAACATACATACTGTTAATAACGTTCCGATATTCACTAAATCTTACCGCTATCCGTACATATGTACATAAGGAAGAGGTGAAAAAACAAATCCAACAAATGCTTGAAGATAAAATAATCAGACCTAGTAATTCACCCTACTCCGCACCTATATGGATCGTGCCTAAGAAAGCTGATGCCAGTAACAAAACCAAATGGAGACTTGTCATCAACTATCGCAAATTAAATAAAGCGACAGTAGACGACAAGTACCCAATACCAAATATCGATGAAATTTTGAACAAGCTGGGAAGATGCCACTATTTTACCACCCTTGATTTAGCTAAGGGACTTCATCAAATAGAGATCGCGGAGGAAGACATACATAAGACTGCTTTCAGCGTAGAAAACGGTCACTATGAGTTTCTAAGAATGCCGTTTGGGTTGAAGACAGCCCAGCGACGTTTCAACGACTGATGAACACAGTCTTAAGTGAATACATAAATAAGATATGTCTAGTCTATTTAGACGACATTATAATTTTCTCGACTTCATTGCAAGAGCATTTAAACTAAAGGAAGCTAATTTAAAGGTACAATTGGATAAATCCGAATTTCTAAAGAAGGAAACGGAATTTTTAGGGCACATTGTAACACAAGACGTAATAAAACCAAACAAAAAAAAAAAAAAAAAATAGAATGTGTAAAGAACTTCCCCATACCCAGGACACCAAAACAGGTAAAACAATTCTTAGGTTTAACCGGGTATTATAGGAAATTTATCAAAGACTACTCAATGATTGCAAAACCAATGACCAGATATCTAAAAAAGGACGCTAAAATAAAAATGTCCGATCCGCAATACCAAGAAAGCTTCAACACCCTCAAAACTTTGCTAATAAATGAACCAATTTTAACATACCCAGACTTCTCAAAAACATTCACTGTCACCACGGATGCGAGCAATTTCGCCTTAGGCGCTGTTTTATCACAGGACAATCACCCAATCTGTTTCGCAAGTCGTACACTCAACGAACACGAATGCAATTACAGTACGATTGAAAAAGAGCTCCTGGCTATTATATGGGCAACTAAATATTTCAGACCATATATTTTCGGGCGGAAATTTATCATAGAAACAGAGCACAAGCCACTAACCTGGCTTTTTTCCATTAAAGAGCCCAATTCGAAGCTCGTTAGATGGAGGATAAAGCTTTCCGAATTCGACTACGAAATAAAATACAAAAAGGGTACGAAAAAACGCCCTGTCAAGAATCAAACCCACATCCATTAACGTAAATATACTGGAATGCAGCCCAACTGCTCTGAAGGAAACCGATAACCCTATTAATATTTTCAAAAATCAAATCATCATCAGAAAAATCTGCTCAGGTTCAGCTAGAATTATAAACGAAAAGTTATTTAAGAATAACAGAAATACCATAGGAGTCAAGGAACTCGACAGAAAGACTTCAATCTCAATATTAAAAAACCACTTCAATCCGAATCAATTGAACGCAATCCTTGTGGAAGATGACTTTTTTGATACCATTAAGAATACCTACGAAGAACCCTTCTCGAATAATAATAAATTTAAAATTATAAGATTCAACAGGTTACTCGAAGATATCGAGGATGAAAATAAATTAACCACACTCATAGAGAAGGAACATTTAGATAAAAATCATAGGGGAATTCAAGCCGTATTCGAGGAATTAATATTAAAAATGTACAATCCTAAATTAAAATTAAGAATTACGCAATTTATCAATAATTGCGAAATTTGTAATTTAGAAAAGTACGACAGAAAACCATCGAAGTTGCCTTACAAGCTAACAGAAACACCTTCGAAACCGCGCGAAATTATCCATATCGATGTCTTTTATACATTAGAGAAACAACTGTTCATAACAATGATCGACAAATTTACCAAATTTGCAGTGGCTTATAAAATTAATGGACGATCATGGATAGAATTCACAACTAAACTACTTCAGTATATCAACTCATACGGGAAAATTGGAAAGATAATCGTAGATAATGAATTCGGATTCAAAGCCATACCAATGCAACAATTTTTAAATGAAGAAAACATTGTCATACACTACACCTCCAACAGCAACCACACCTCTAACGCGGATATCGAACGACTTCACAACACAAAAAACGAACACATTAGACTGTTGAGACATGACAAAAAGAGTAAAACTGAAACTATTGAAGAAAAGATAATAAGAATAATAGCTTTTTACAATAACACCATACACAGTACAACAAAAATCAGACCAATTGATTTCTTGAATGGAAAGGTACATGAAGACAGATACCCCGCAATACACGAATTAATTTTGAGTAAAAAGGAAAAATATTTAAACAAACTAAACACCAACAGATCTGACGTAGAATTAGAAGAAGGAGTCAATTATGTTAAAGAAATAAGAGGTGGCAAAAACCACAGGAAATATAGAAAAATAGACACTAGTAAATTAGATAATGACCACGTAATAGACAAAAAGACAGGATTAAAATATTATAAAACACACATCAAACAAAGAAAAAAATATCAATGCTTATGAATACATAAATATCTACATTTAATCTCAGATGAATTACCCACTACTATTACTGACACTGATATCCACCGCAAGTACACAAACGATTGACATACAGAACCTTACAAACAACAATTGCTACATTCCAATTAAGACCGACGAAACAAAAGTAATTGAACACTACAATAAAATATTACATTTTATAAACATCACAACATATAGCGACACCTTATCACTATTACACAACAACATACAATCACTGAATATTAGTGCAACAGAAAACAGACCACTACTGGACAGTATATATAAAAACTTCGTTATAGTCAAAGAAAAAATAGAAAATTTAAAACCCCACTTCAGACAGAAACGAGGACTTATAAACATTTTAGGAAAAGGACTAAAATTCGTCGCTGGATCCATGGATAACGACGACGAAATAGAAATTAGAAACTCTTTAAATTCTTTACACGAAAATGAGAAAAACTTGACAAACAGAATCAACAGCCTTACAATAATAAATGACTTAATTTTTTCACAAATCCAGAATATTACAAATCACATAAATAAAAAACAGACACAAATTGGAAACTATTTAAATAAACTAACAGATTACTTGCAAAACAAAATATTAAATATGGAAGACGAAATTAGATTCTTGGAACATATCTACCAATTAAATAATGATATTTTACTTCTTCGTAACCACATAGATGACATCGGACAGATAATATTTTCCTGCAAACTAGGAATAATTCCCTCAGACATATTTACCAAAACAGAACTAGACTTAATAAATGACTTCGACAGCTACGCTAATACCGAAGTAGCCGTAGCATTACACGACAATAACATCATACTTATCCTCCAAATACCTCAATATTCAAAAAATATTCTGTCGAAAATAATTTTTGAGCCAATCCCAAATATAAATAATAAATCTATAAAATTAAGCACGTATGAAATACTATTAGATTCAAAAAACAATATCTTTGACACTAACATTAAAAACAATCTAAAAAAAAATTTAATCAAATTATCAGACAAATGTTTAACAAGTATTGTAAACTTCGAAGAAGCACAATGTAAATATCAGAAATATCAGAAATCATTGAAGGAATACTTGTATTCAAACACTTTAACTCAAAGATAGAACATAATTGTAACAAAATGAACATTAAATTAAGAGGAAATTTTATAATAAAGTTTGAGAACTGTGAAATCAAAACACTAAACAAAACATATTCTAACATAAAAATAAAAACTTATGACAAATTCATTTTACCTAACTTTATCACTAAAATTAAAGAAAAATCATTGAAAAATTAAACTTTGGAAAAACTAAAGTTAGAAACATTATACATATATAGAACAAATTAAACATGCAAAATCCATTCAACAAATAATTACACAAAATGTCCACTCAAATTTACTAAATTTTTGCACTAACGCACCAATTATAATTGTAATTATTTTATTAACAACTTTTTTTCCTACGTAACATAAGAAATAAAATGTCTATATTGCACATTTCGTCGGAGCCTCAAACTAACAGTGGGGGTGTTATAGTAAAGCCCCTTAATATCATATAATTAGTAATCACCCTAATAAATGCATAACTTGCTCAAATTTTTATAATATCTTAATTTGGCAAATTTCAGTTCGGAGAATTGAAATTTATTTAATAAATATTAAAATATTCATTTTAAATGAGTACAACATAAAATTCAATTCTTTGAATTTTATTTGATACCAAACCTTATTCTGTGAGACTTTCTCACAAAATAAACATTTTAATAAGTTAAGTTTAATTCTTTAAATAAAAGCCCATTAAGCATTTTGTTAGTTATAAGTTTATAAGTTCCTATATATATATATATATTACCACGTTTATACGCGCGTCTTATTTGCAAATAGAACTATTTGCAAATAACTAATTCACTGTCTATACGGGTAATTGCATACAGAACTTATGTTATTATTAGTGATGCCATGTGACGAAAATATGATTGTTTGGTAAGTAACACACAAAAAACTTTCATGAAGTGGCAACGTCTTACTTTTTATTTGCAAATAGTGTCGTTATTCACGACTTGTTTAAGTGAGATAATAAGTTACAATAAAAAAGTTATACGGCAACATTCTTCTTTTTTATTTGCAAATAAGACGTGCGTATAAACGTAGTATATGTATATGTATATATATATATATATATATATATATATATATATATATATATATATATATACATAAGTATATTGTAAAGCATAGTAATAAGTCAGTCAGAAGATTGATTCAACACAGAAAACAGTCAAAAGATTGACTAAATAAAAAAAGGGGGAAAAATAATAAATTGTTTTTTTTTTCTTTAAAAAGAACCTGTAAACAAAATTATAAATCCCAACTGCCAAGGGAAAGAGCCTAAACAACTGTTATCCTACAAATGTAAGCCTAAAGGTGAATTCACCCATTCGTTCTGAATGTTCCAAACGATTTTTTTATACATATGTAGTTTGACGTCTCTATTTTGAGAAAGAGAGTAAATTTAATGTGGAATTGTTTATTCATATATTGCACCAATTTATATTTTGCAATACACGCTTATTTTGCAATAAACGCTTATTGATATTTTGCAATTAATGCAAATCAATTCTTAGAAATAAGTCACACTACTTTTATATTTAGGTCATTTATATTAATATAAATTAAGTACTTTTAAGTTTATTCTTGAGTTGTAATTTTGACTTCAATAAAGTGCGGTCATTGTGACCAAACAATAATTTTTTTTAAGAACTTAAACTAACAAGTTCTTAACTGGCGCCCGAGCAGTTATACTAAAAGTCGGTAATCAGGCTCCGTAGTAGCGGAACAGCAAAATGGGGGTATTTATGTGCCAGCCTGTGCCGCAACGACAAAATCCGTAAAGGATAATAAAAAGTGAACAAATCAGTAAAGGATAATTGCTAAAAATCCGTAAAGGATAATAAAAAGTAAAAAAAATCCGTAAAGGATAATTGCTAAAAATCCCTAAAGGGCAATAAAAAAATCCGTAAAGGATAATTGCTAAAAATCCGTAAAGGACAATAAAAAAGTGAAAAATCCGTAATAATAATAATAATAATATTAAAAAATCCGTAAAGGATAAGTGCTAAAAATCAGTAAAAAAGTGAAAAATTGGCAAAAGACTAGTGCTAAACAAAGTGGACATATTCCGTGAATTAAGAAAAACATCAAGCAAAGAAACGCATACTACTATTAATAAATATTGAACAAACATATCCACAACACAAACATCTTAGAGTTACTGCGCAACGAGCGGATAAAGTGACCTTATGAAGTGAAACATATCATATTCAACTACAGTGGCTATCATCAAATTCAGAACCTGAAGAGGCTATCATCAATCAGCACCCATTTATAGGAAAAATCACCCAAAGAAGGAATCGTCAAGAGAAAAAAACAAGAGAGCATCAGAGAGCTGTTACAACAATTCAACAAGACATCGTAAGTTATTTAAGTTTATTTAAATTTGAGTTAAATGTGTAAAAGAATTATAGAATAGTCATTAAGAAGAAAAAAAAGCTAATTAAAAGTAATTCCTCAAATGAATTGTAGAATATAAAGATATCAAACGATAATTTTTAAGTGAAGATAATATTTCTGGTAATAAAATGGCAAATCAAAATAATTTGGTAAGGTCCCCTATAATCCCTCCAAATTCCACTCCTGGTACTTCACAAAATGCTCAGTTGAGTATAGAAGATTTGAGAGCACTTATTTCAAATATCGCGATAGACCTTTTTAGGAATCAAGGACTACAGGCTATCCAAGAACCTTTCAATCCAAATGCCAGATTAGAAAACGTTAGGGACCAACCAATAGATAGACAGAGGGAAAATTTAAACGATATGGATAAAATACCAGATGTTGTGAAATGCTTAAAAGAATTCTTTGGGCAGCCAGGAGAATTCAATTCGTGGAAAAAAAGTGTAGACAGGATATTGACAATATATGAACCAATAAAAGGAACTCCTAAATACTATGGGATTCTAAGTGTAATTAGGAACAAAATTACGGGAAACGCCGTTATAGCATTAGAATCGTATAACACTCCTCTAAATTGGCAGGCGATCTCGCAATGCTTACTCACGCACAATGGTGATAAACGTGATCTTTCGACTCTGGAATACCAAATGACAACTTTGGTACAGGGTAATAACAGCATACAACAGAAGGTATACTCACACCTTTCACTTATTTTGAATAGATTAGGATGCCTTGAGATGGGCTTACTAAGTCCTACAGAGAAAAAGCTCTAGATACTTCTGTAAGGGGTCTGAATGGGGACTTGCCTTGTCTTCTGGTAATCAGAGAACCAGCGGACTTACCGCAAGCTCTCCATCTTTGCCTCAAGTTGGAGAATCAAAATTTTCGTTCAAACTACGCTTACAACACAAAATGGAGTCAGCCACCACGACCATCCTCAAAGCGAAACTTTGGGTAACAACAAAAAACATTCTATCCACAACTAGCCTACATACCACAACCATCCCGACCCTTCTCTAAGCAACGGGAACAAAATAACACAAATCCTCCTCGTCCACCTAAACCACAGCAACGGCCAGAGCCGATGGAAGTGGATTCGAGCATGCATTCCCGTAGAATAAACTACATGAACAGGCCGCAACCGAACCAATATTTCGGAAAAAGGCCACAGCAATTCGAAAATCAGCAACAGAGAAAAACTTTGAGAACATTTCATATTAACACATCCGCAATAGGTAACAAGCAACACTTAAACGAGGATAAGCAGTTCGGTGAACCTACCGATATTCATTTTTTAGTATGATTAGCTCTTCGTTACCATATTTTGAGGTGAAGACGGAGGGCGAAAAAATTTTAAAATTTTTGGTAGATACGGGATCGAGTAAAAATTATGTAAAACCTGAATTCGTAAAAAAACGTATATTAAATGAAACTCCATTTTTTGCTAGGTCAATCAATGGAGATATAAAAATTAGTGAACACACATTGGTTAAATTTTTAAATTAGATGATAAGATAAAATTTTACCTAATGCCCTCTTTGGAAACCTTCGATGGTATTTTAGGGAATGATACCCTTAGGGAATTGGGAGCGATTATTCATACAAACAAAAAATATTATGGTACTAAAAAATGGTCTGGAAATAAGCCTGAAGCAGCTTCCAACGCAAAGCGTGAATGCAATTAATATCATGAAAGAAAATATGTCAATCAAACAAAGAAAATAATGGAAGAAATTGTAAATACATATAGTAAGCTTTTTTCTGAATTGGATGAAAAGCTTACATATACAACTAAAGTAGTGGGCGAAATTAGAACCACGTCGAACTCATCCGTGTACACAAAGTTTTATCCTTACCCTGCTTCGTTAAAATCCGAAGTGGAGAGTCAAGTAGAAAAGCTTCTAAAAGATGGAATCATAAGACCATCTAGGTCTCCTTTTAACTCACCGGTATGGATAGTCCCGAAGAAACCGGACTCAGCCGGGAATAAACAGTACAGACTATAGGAAATTAAACTCAATCACAATTGCCGACAGATATCCAATTCCGGAGATTTCAGAAGTCATCTCTCAATTGGGCTCTAGTAAATTTCTTTCTGTCCTCGATCTGAAAAGTGGTTTTCATCAGATTCCACTAAAAAAATCTGACACTGAAAAAACTGCGTTCAGTATAAACAATGGTAAATACGAATTTACGAGACTACCATTCGGCTTAAAAAACGCGCCGTCAATTTTCCAGCGCATGCTTGACGATATCCTACGGGAATACATTGGAAGATGTTGTTACGTTTACATAGACGACATCATTATTTTCAGCAAGTCAGAAGAGGAACATTTTATACACATAAAAAATATATTCAAAGCTTTGAAAGAATCCAACATGAAAGTGCAATTAGACAAATGTAACTTCTTCAAAAAAGAAGTCGAATTTTTAGGTTATATTATTACACCTCAGGGGATAAAAACTAATCAAGAAAAGGTTAGGGCTATACAAAATTTTTCAGAGCCACAAACCTTCAAAGAGCTTCGTAGGTTTCTTGGTATGTCAGGATACTACCGACGATTCATCAAGGATTACTCCAAACTTGCTAAGCCCCTGACATCCCTTTGGAGGGGAGAGGGAGGACGAACGTCCAAAAACAAATCTGCGAAATTAAGAATAAGTTTGAACAATGATGCCAAGGAATCTTTTACAAAAATCAAGAATGCACTCACTTCCAAGGACCTTATACTTGCCTACCCAGATTACAGTAAAGATTTTGAGCTAAAAACGGATGCCTCAAACTTTGCTATCGGAGCAGTTCTTTCACAAAATGATAGGCCAATAACATTTATCTCTGGAACTTTAAACAAAACGGAGGAGCATTATGCAGCTAACGAGGAAGAGATGTTAGCCATAATATGGGCTCTGAACTCCTTGAGGAACTACTTGTATGGATCGGCTAAAGTCAAAATATTTACATATCACCAGCCGCTAACTTACGCGCTGAGCAATAGGAATAATAATAGCAAAATGAAGAGATGGAAGGCTATACTTGAAGAATATAATTATGAAATGTTTTATAAGCCAGGAAAGGCAAACGTCGTAGCAGACGCCCTATCTAGGATAACGGAACAAGAGTTACACACGCTATCAATAGCCACGAACACAGATGAAAGTTCGGGGCATAAATTAATTTATAGTGTGGAGGCACCTATTAACGCCTTTAAAAACCAAATATTTTTGAACAGAGACGTGATGTCAACATACCAATTTAAAATAATCTTTCCCACATACCACCGTCATATTATTACAGAACAAGACTATTGCGAGCAGAAATTGATTTCTATTTTGAAGAGATATTTAAATCCATCAGTGATAAACTGTATTAAAACAGATGAACAAATTATGGGGAGAATACAGGAATTGTACCCATTACATTTTCATAAATACAAGATAAGATTCACCCAAGTAATGGTGGATGATATAACTAGTGAAGAAGAACAAGAAGATATCATAGTGAGGGTACATAACAGGGCGCACAGAAACTGTAAAGAAAATCGTATTCAAATTCTCAAAAGATACTATTTCCCATCAATGGTGAACAAAATTAAAAAAATTATAAAAAGATGCGTAACATGTAAAGAAAACAAGTATGATCGCCATCCAATGAAACCCCAAATTCAGCCAACGCCCATACCACATTTTCCTGGTCAGGTAGTTCACCTAGATATATTTGTGATCGGAAAAGAATTAGTGCTAACAGTTTTAACAAGTTTTCCAAATACGCTATGGCGAAGTCCATAAGGTCCAGGGCGGCAGAAGACATACGCCAACCTTTAAGAGACATCCTCTTTTCACTCATTCCTGAAACGTTGGTAATGGACAACGAAAAATCCTTTTATTCAGAGTCAATTAAGTTTATGATAGAAAATGAGTTCGGAATACAAATTTTTCGAACAGCTCCGTATTCAAGTTGTTCTAATGGACAGGTTGAACGATTTCATTCAACACTACAGGAAATAATGCGTTGCTTGCAATGCGAACGAGTACACCGGTCTTTCCAGGAATTATTAGAAAGGGCAGTAAAAGAATATAATTTTTCAGTCCACACGGTTACGAAAAAAACCGATGGAAATATTCCTTGGTAGAAGAGTAAGTAGCGACCCAGAATTGCTAGCAAAAGACAGGGAAGAAACAGTGAAAAAACTCTCGGAAAAACAAGCTACTGACCTGGAATATCACAACAAAAATAGGTCTAGTCCCAAGGAATATGAAGAGGGACAGGAAATATTTGTTAAAGTAAACAGAAGATTAGGAAACAAGTTATCAGCTAGGTTTCGGAAAGAAATAGTGGCCCAAAACTATAACACAACAGTAAAAACTAAGACTGGCCTAATTGTACATAAAAGTAATATCAAGCAATCATGATAAGGCACTCATAAATACATCATATTCCAATACCTTATGTTGCAGGATAGAACATGATAACTTTTTCAATCCTGTCGCTGATGCAAGCAGTTACTGCTCAGCATATTGACGTACAGGACCTCACGAACAACAATGGGTACACACCCATCAAGACGGGAGAACTCAGGACAATAAATCACTACAACAAAATCCTTCACTTTATAAATTTAAGAGCGTATGAAGAAACAATAGAATTAATTTCCAATAATCTAAACACATTAAAGGCAGTAACATTTGAGGACGAGCGACTTCTGAACACGGTAAATAAAAATCTAATATTGTTGAAAGCAAAAGTGAATAGTATACACATTCACTCTAAGTCGAAAAGGGGACTAATTAACGCCTTAGGGAAAGGTTTAAAATATATCGCCGGTTCCATGGACAGTGACGACGAACAGGAAATAAAGAACGCGATAACCAAAATAAATGACAATGAACAGAATACATACAACAAACTAAGCAACTTGACGTATATAAATAATTTCATGACCGAACAAATAACTAACATAACTAAACACATAAATAAACAACAAACTTTAGTCAGTAGATACATTAACGAGTTTAAGGACGGGACACAGAATAAAATCAAAACATTAGAGGATGAAGTTCGCTTTATCGCACAAACCTATAGTATAAACAACGACATATCGCTTTTGAATAACCACGTTGACAACATAGGACAAATTATATTTTCTAGCAAATTAGGAGTTATCCCCACGAACATTTTGACACAAAAAGAGTTAAGTTTGATTAATGACTACAATAGCTATAGCAATACGAAAATTGTAGTACTTTTCTAACAAAATAATATCATCCTAACCTTACTAATACCTCAATTCTCCCCTAATTCTCTAACCAAAATCCATTTTGAACCCTTACCAAATATAGTAAATAGATCAGTGTTTTTTAACCCATCAGAAATATTGTCAGATACTTCCGATAAAATTTACGGTATAAATGTAAAAGACAATCTGGAAAAAAATTTGATTCCACTGGATAATGAATGTATCAAAAACATTTTGCGATTTGAAGAAGCACATTGTAAAATGCAAATAACTGTAAAATCTGAAGTAGTAGAAATTGTACAAGGAATAATCATATTTAAAAATTTTAGAGAAAAAATAACTCACGATTGTAATAAATTAGAAATAAGGCAAAAAGGAACCTTCCTTATTAAATTCGAAAATTGTAATATTAATGTCTTGAACAAAACCTATACAAATGTGAGCTTAAAAATGTACGAAACACTTATATTACCAAATTTAATCACAAAAATCAAAGAAACTAAAAATGCTACAAAATTAGACTTACAACTTGAAAACTTATATTTGAAACAAATAGAACATGAAGATATCATCAAAATTTTAGTAGATAAAAATAAAAGAATGCATATAATTAGCCCAAGTTCAGATATATCTTTGTACTTTCTCTTATTGTTACAACATTTATTCTTGCTTGTATTATTAAGTATAGACAAAAGCTGTATTTATCACCACAAACAAAAATAGATACGGAGTATATCCCAAACACAAAAGCTGGGCCATTTCTCCAAATTAAAGCACCATAATTTAGCATTCGATTGTGGACAATCGATTTAAGAAGGGAAGAGTTAACTGAAACAAAGTTAAAGAACTCTTTTACCTTACCTATTTTTTATTTTCATTTCACTGGAATTGTTTATTCATATATTGCACCAATTTATATTTTGCAATACACGCTTATTGATATTTTGCAATTAATGCAAATCAATTCTTAGAAATAAGTCACACTACTTTTATATTTAGGTCATTTATATTAATATAAATTAAGTACTTTTAAGTTTATTCTTGAGTTGTAATTTTGACTTCAAGAAAGTGCGGTCATTGTGACCAAACAATAATTTTTTTTTAAGAACTTAAACTAACAAGTTCTTAACTTATATATAAGTATGTACTTAGAACACAAGAAAAAAAAACAAAAAAAAAAACAAAAGCGTGTGTGAGTAGGTAAGAACATGTTCCTACATATTTACATACATATATACATATGTATATGAGAACCATTCGTATGTGCTTAACTAAAAAAGAAATGTACATTTGTGCTTAACGAAAAAGAAAAAAAAACCAAACACAAATATAAGTTAACACACAAATTAATTAATTTACCTTTTTAAACTTATATTACGGAAATGACACACAAATTTATAAATTCACTTTTATTTAATTTTGCAGAATTGCAATTTCATTTTGTTATTTTCCATTTACATTAATTTTGCACTAACACAACAAAATTAAAACTCATATTGCAAGTTATTTTGTTATTTGCAATAATTGCAAGATCAGCGTCTGCAATTAATGCCAAATCAACATTAAAATTAATAAGAATTAAATCACGCCACATTTTTTATTGTGTCATTTTTGTTCATGTAAATAGAGAAATTCTGTAAAGTAGTTAAGTTCATTTTTCATATTACATAAAGAACGGTCATCACGACCGAAAAAAAATAAATTTTTTTAAATCTTTTATTACGCGTAATAATAAGTGGCGCCCGAGCCAAATTTTAAATACCCGAGAGAATTTAAAATCCTTTTATTTTTCGGTACGTGTGAGTGTCCTTTCTGTAAAAAGCCCTAAAGTAGTGCAGCAGAAAGGAGTAAAAAAAGTGTCCTCGCAAAAACAGAAAAATAAAACAAATTAGTTTCACATAGTGAAATTTAAAAAGAAAAAAAAAACAAAAAACACTTTTACATAGTAGAACTTAAAAGTAACAAATCATGCGGGAAAATTACTAACTGAATATTTGGTTATTCCGTGAAAATAAAAAATAAAAATTTTTTTTTAAAAGACAAAAAATTACAGAGAATAAATACATATAAGAATAAAAACAATCATAAGTGAACCAAAATAATTTTTAAATAACAATTATCGAACTTTTTAGATGCAGTGATCGTGAACAAATCTTAGTGAAATCAAAAACTACCAGGAGACATCAATAAAACATCAACTGTGCATCTGTGAATCCTTCAAACAACAATAGTCGGCCACTTAGTAGCAGCTTCAGCAAAAAGGACGGTATTACGTACCAGCCAAGTATCCCCAGTAAAAAGAAGAGGAAAACTACGATGCAGAAAGTAATATTGTAAGTCATAGTTATAGCTTAAGAATACAGTATATTTAATAAAAAATTAAGGCAAAAGGCCAATTAAGTAAAATTAAATATTCGATAAACTTTGTTATTATTTGAATTTTGTATGGAAATTTGAATTGTAATTGTAATGAATAAAATTGTTTTAGGAGAATAAATTAAAAATACTATAATAGAGATATTAAATAATAATTTTTAAAAAAGAGCAATTCATTAAACAATCTTCTTAATAAAAAAAAAATATGTCCAATCCAGAAAATCTTATACGCCCACCAATTTTAAATGCAACTGGAGCAGAACAGGCACCTAGAACACTAAATATTAGCGATCTGAACAATTTAATTAATGAAACAACTTCTAGGCTTTTGCAACAGCAATTGTCAGGATTGATTCAATCAGTATTGAATCCAAGTTATAACGTGGCATCTGACCAAGAAATCAAAAGCGCAATATTGCGGAAATTTGGCAGAGATTGATAAAATACCAGATATAGTCAAAAGCCTTCGTGAATTCAGTGGCAATCAATCTGAATTTAATTCATAGCGCCAAAGCGTTGAAAGAATTTTACAAATCTATGAACCAGCTAAGGGTACCCCAAGATATTACGGTATTCTCAGCGTTATACGAAATAAGATCGTGGGTAACGCCGATGTTGCCCTAAAATCCTACAACACTCCTCTCGATTGGAAATCAATAATCAAATGTCTTTCCCTCCATTACTCTGACAAGAGGGACTTAGGAACCCTCGAGTACCAATTGATTTCACTGGTACAAGGAAAATTATCGATTCAAGGATTTTACCAACTCGTTTATAAACATTTATCTATAATACTTAACAAACTTGGAAGCTTAGAGGCATCTAACGAGTCTCTAAACCTACTTACAGAATGGTATCGCAATAAAGCTCTAGATACATTTATCAGAGGATTAAATGGCGATTTACCTAAACTTTTAGGTGTGCGGGAACCGGTAGATTTACCGCAGGCCCTTCATCTCTCCTTGAAGTTAGAAAACCCAAGTTTTCGAGCGAATTATTCTCAAAATCTCAACTATAGAAAACCTACTACTCCCCCACTTCCACCCCGCAATTATTCTCGTAACTATCAAACACAGCACATTAACATTCCCTCTCGTTTTAACCAAAACACTTTTTACCCACATCTACCACATATACCCCATCCACAACAAAAACCTTTTACGTTATACAATACAGAAAACCACATACCACCCAATAATTATCCACTACAATATCAAACCTACACAAATAATCACTATCAACCCAATCCTCCAAGACCTGGTATCCCTAAACCACAACCTTTACCACAACCTATGGAAATTGATAGTAGTATTCATTCGAAACGAGTTAATTATATGAGCAGACCACATCAACAGAATGCTAACAAAAAGATCAGCATCTACAATTGTAAACTCCAACTATCGACCAAAGTACAAACCTATAACAGTGTTGTTAGTAATTCTATAGATCCAGACCAACTCGATGAAATGCCATACGATGAAGATAATGTTAACGAACTTAGTGACGTTCATTTTTTAGAATAACAAGCTCTTCGCTCCCTTATTTCGAGTGCAGAGCAAAGAGCGGTAAAATACTGAAATTTTTAATTGATACTGGCTCAAGCAAGAATTATATTCGGCCAGACATTGTAAAAAAATCATAACAAATAAGGAAATATTCTTTGCAAAGTCAATAGCAGGTAACATTGAAATAAAGGAACATACATTTCTAAAGCTTTTTAACCTTGAAAATGAAATAAAATTTTAAATTCTCCCAACATTAAAAACATTCGACGGTATTCTTGGAAATGATTCATTAAAGGAACTTAATGCAATAATTTATACACATCATAATTTTATGCGAATAGGGAATAATACCAAAATAAGGCATAAACAACAATCTTCTCATGGAATAAATTCAATAGCAATTCAAGACAATCATATGTCTCCACAACAAAAAGGGAAAATGAGAGAGATAGTAACAAACATCCCGAATTGTTCATCGAACCCAATCAAAAGTTAACGTATACAACTAAAGTTGTCGGAGAAATTCGTACTTCGACAGATACACCTGTCTATTCAAAACAATACCCTTATCCAATTGCTTTAAAATCGGAAGTCGAAAACAAATAAAAAATTTACTCGATGATGGCATCATCCAACCTTCTCGTTCACCATACAACTCACCAGTTTGGGTCGTTGGGAAAAACCCAGACTAACTCGGCAACAAACAATATAGGTTTGTAATAGATTATAGGAAATTAAATTCGTTAACAATCCCTGACAGATACCCAATGCCAGATATAAATGATGTACTCTCACAACTACGAGACAGTAAATACTTTACGGTCCTAGATTTAAAGAGTGGATTCCACCAAATCCCCTTAAAAAAATCAGATTTTGAAAAAACAGCTTTTTCCGTTGCCAATGGCAAATATGAATTTGTGCGCCTTCCCTTCGGATTGAAAAATGCTCCGGCAATATTCCAGCGAGCCTTAGATGACGTACTTCGTGATTATATTGGCAAAATATGTTATGTTTACATAGATGATATTGTGATATTCAGTAAATCAGAAGAGGAACATTTTGATCATATTCGAACTATATTCGAAACACTTCAAGCAGCAAATCTAAAACTGCAACTTGATAAATGTAATTTCCTTAGAAATGAGGTAGAATTCCTAGGATTTGTTATATCGGCAGATGGCATAAAAACTAATAACAAAAAAGTTCAAGCTGTTCTCGATTATCCGTTACCAAAAAACATAAAAGAACTACGATCTTTTCTGGGATTAACTGGCTACTATCGCAGATTTGAGAAAGATTACGCAAACTTAGCAAAACCCCTAACACAAATTTTAAGAGGGGAAGAAGGTCGTCTTTCAAAAAACAAATCAGCGCAGAAGCTCATAACACTAGATAATGACGCTATTGATGCTTTTAAAAAATTGAAAAACACACTGGTCTCTCAGCATATCGTACTTGCTTATCCAGATTATAGTAAAGAGCTTGAGCTTACAACAGATGCTTCAGATTTCGCCTTAGGTGCAGTCCTGTCAAAAAACAACAATCCAATCGCGTTTATATCCCGAACATTGAATAAAACAGAAGAGCATTACGCAACAAACGAAAAAGAAATGCTCGCGATAATTTGGGCATTAAATTCACTTCGAAACTACTTATATGGATCTGCAAAAGTAAAAATATTTACTGATCACCAGCCCCTTACCAACGCTCTTAGTAATAAAAACAATAACAGCAAGATGAAGCGCTGGAAGGCCATTTTAGAGGAATATAACTACGAACTTTTCTATAAGCCAGGAAAAATGAATGTAGTGGCAGATGCGCTGTCAAAAATTCCCGTCACAGCTCCAATAAACACGCTTTCCGTAGCAACACACAGCGATGATAGTTCTGGACAGAACCTAATATTAAACGTTGATACGCCAATAAACTGCTTTCAGAATCAAATCATTCTTCATACACATCCTACATCTCAGTATAAATTTGAAATCATTTTTCCCCACTACCATCGTCACCACATTTTTGAACCAGAATTCACTCAAAACAAACTCACTGATATTCTAAAAAAATACCTTTACCCTTCAATCCTTAACGCAAAAAAACCATCAGAAGAAAATATGGGAAAAATTCAAGGAATTTACTCTCAACACTTTAATAAATATGGTATTGGATTCACTAGACTACAGGTAGAAGATATACGAAATGAGGAAGAGCAAAACAAAATAATTATAGAAACACGTAACAGAGCTCACCGCAACAGCAAGGAAAATAGACAACAAATTTTAGAAAAATACTACTTTCCAGCTATGTCTAAAAAAATAAAAAGAATTGTAAAACAATGCACTACATGTAAAGTAAATACGATAAATACGATAGACATCCAATGAAACCTGAATTAAAACAAACACCTATACCCAAATACCCAGGCGAAATTATTCACATAGATATTTACAGAACTGAACATAATTTGGTATTAACGGCGATCGATAAATTTTCTAAATACGCTCAAGTTAAGCTAATAAAATCCAGAGCCACAGAGGATGTAAGACAACCACTTCGTGAACTAATATTCACATTTGAAGTACCCAAAACAATAGTTATGGATAATGAGAAATCTTTTAATTCTCCAACAATCACCTTTATGATAAAAAACCAATTAAATATAGAAATATTTACAATTCCACCGTATTCAAGCAGTGTTAACGGACAAGTAGAAAGATTTCACTCTACGTTGTCTGAAATCATGCGATGTACAAAAATAGAAAATATGCACAACAACTTCAAAGAATTACTTGAAATTTCAGTTTATAAATATAACTGCTCGATACATAGTACAACAGGAAAAAAACCAATAGAATTATTTTTTGGTAGAAGAGTTAGTACAGACCCCTCGCAACTTGAAAAAGATAGATTAGCAAACATAGACAAATTAAAACAGAAACAGGAAGCCGACATACAATACCATAACAGACGCAGACAAGAGACAAAAATGTATAAACCAGGCGAAATAATATTTGCGAAAGTAAATAAAAGATTAGGAACTAAACTGACCCCAAGATATAAGAAAGAAATAGTAAAAGAGGACAATGGAACATATGTTACTACTGAATCTAACAAAATCATTCACAAAAGCAATATTAAAAGTTAAAGTAAATAATTCATTACATTTTCAGCTTCCTTTTCCTCCATTACACAACCATCCTATCCCCTTCCAATGCAGAACTCCAAATCCACAATTACACACTCTCCCATATCATAACCTTAACGGAAGGAGTAGCAAATATACAAGATGGAACCTTTAAAATTATACATATGTATAGTAAATCTTAAAGAGTATAAAAACTTCTTCGATGAAATTAGATTATTCCTTAATACTAATGAACATTCCCAAAGTATGTTTATACCCTCTTTAAAGCACGAATTAATACAAGCGACCGAAATGCTGGAATCATTAATAGTAACTGATGAAATAAGAATGAAAAGGTCAATTTACTTAATCGGTACTGCATGGAAATACATCGCTGGTTCTCCCGACCACGATGATTTTGAATTGCTAAAAAATATATTAATGAACTAAATTCAAATAATAATAAACAATTAGTTATAAATGAAAATTTTATTAAAAGAATAAATGAGTTAACAGAAAATACAAATGTATTAAATAAAGCAATAAAAAAATCAAGATTCAATTGGCCATGCTGCCATAATAACTACGCAAATTAGATTAAGATTAGCTAAGGAAGAACTAGAAAATATTAAATACGCCATCCAATGGGCGAAAAATAATATGATTAATTCTGTTATACTAAATAAAAAAAGAAATAAGCCCTGTAACCGAAACACTCCATAAAGAAAAATTTTCATTTAAATCAATTGAAGAAGCATTAGAATTCGCTGATGTAAAGTTTTATATAAAAATGACACCTTACTATACGTTATACAAATCCCGCTTACTTCTAACGAAATCTATGAAAAATATTAATAAAACCTATTTAAAAAGTCAACAAAATTATAAACATAGATTTTAAGGAAATTTTGAAAAATAAAGAGGAAATTCTAGCTATTAAAAAGAATTGTAATATTATTAAGACTGTAACAATTTGTAAACAAAATGATTTAAAAAATATTGTTAACTCTTCTTGCATCCCGCCTCTTTTTAACGGATCGCGGCCGCATTGCGACATATCCGATGCTTCCATACCTTAACGGTTGAAGAATTAAAACCAGGTATAATTCTATTAAATGATTTTAATGGAACAGTAAACAACCAATCAATAAATGGAACATATTTAGTAAACTTCCACAATGAATCGATTACCATAAATAATAAAACTTTCCGGAATATAGAAGCCCCGACAGTCTCAGCCTCGCCACAAATAGTGCAACAATCTCCCTTAGAAAAACAATTTACTGAAATACTCTCTCTAGAGAAATTAAACAAACTCCACTTAAATAATACAAATAAAATTGGCATATTAGAGACTGAAGCAATCATTAATAAATCACTAACAGTAATCATTCTTGTCATTTTATTAGCAGCCATAATTTTATCCCGCCTCATTTGTAAAACAAAGGAGAACATAATATTCCATAATTCTTCTAATAATGAACAAAAAAATGAAGATCACGTTGAAAATATCAGAATTACCCAAAAACAAAATTATACTCCAGAAGAAATTTCAAATAAAACTCCCATTGAACCAATTGTCATAATTTCAGGTCCACCTAAACCCCCAAGATTGTCCATCCTCAATGTTTGAGGACAAACATTTTAAGAGGGGAAGAGTTAACACACAAATTAATTAATTTACCTTTTTAAACTTATATTACGGAAATGACACAAAAAATTATAAATTTACTTTTAAGCTATTGACACACAAATTTAGAAATTCACTTTTATTTAATTTTGCAGAATTGCAATTTCATTTTGTTATTTTCCATTTACATTAATTTTGCACTAACACAAACAAAATTAAAACTCATATTGCAAGTTATTTTGTTATTTGCATTTACCAAAATTTGGCAATAATTGCAAGATCAGCGTCTGCAATTAATGCCAAATCAACATTAAAATTTATAAGAATTAAATCACGCCACATTTTTTATTGTGTCATTTTTGTAAATATTAAATAAAGAACGGTCATCACGACCGAAAAAAAATAAATTTTTTTAAATCTTTTATTACGCGTAATAATAAGTTATATAATGACGTGCGTTGAGAATAAGAAATAAATAAAAGAGAATAAATACGGTGAGTAAATGAAAACGTAAACAAGAACAAGATCGCCTTGAGAAAAAAAAAACAGTTGGGACGAAAATGCTAGTAAAAGTGTCGGAATTAAAATCGGAACAATTAAAACTATTATTACGCGAACGCAATTTGACGACGACGGGAAATAAAAGTGAGTTAATTCTGCATCTTACTCAAGAAATCGGGTGCGACGAAGTAGAAATGGAGTCATCGGAAGCAAACGTTCAGACTCAAATAAATGAGCTGAAAAATATGATGCAGCAGTTAATGGCGACAGTAATGGAAAATACGGTCCAGGATATCAATCCACCTAACGTTACGGTACCTCGAGTAAATGTAAGTGAAAACGCAAATGAAAGTCGCAGTCATTATTCAGTGAAAGAAATATCTGAGACCTTACCTGAGTTTGACCCTACAGATGACACATCCTTAAGTGCTGAGCAATTTGTAAGTAGAGTGAATACGGCAATGTTGGCATATCGTTTCGATGAAAAAGCGTTGATACTGGCAGTGTACAGTAAAGTGAAAGGTTCAGCTAAATTATGGTTGGACGCATCGGATGAGATGTATTTAAATTGGAAAGAGTTGGCCGAAAAATTACTCGAGGAGTTCGGTGTCTATTTAGATGAGGCGGAAGTACATAAGAAGTTGGCGAGTGCACGTAGGGCAACAAACGAAGGTATAATCGACTACTGTTTTACAATATCCGCTCTTGGTCGGAAATATAAGTTAAGCGATCGGGCTATCATCAAATATACGCGAGATGGATTGAACAATCGCGAGCTTCAGTCCGAAACGGCCGCTATCTCTTTTTCATCGTTGCGAGAAATGCGCGAAACATTTTCAGAATTTTTACGCAATACGCCGTTGGGTAGATATGCGACTCCTGACGGTGGGATACCGAACTTCATAATATCCAATGGTCAATTAAGGAAATGAAAAACTCAACAACAGGCTGTTCTCCCCACGAAATACTGTATGGATTTCAACCTAGGGACATCCTGGGGAATAAACTCGTATTGATGTTATATGATGATGACTTGAATTTGATGTCGCACGAGGATCGAATGGGCAACCTTAATAGCTTGCGGCAATCCGCTGTGAAGAATATTGAAGCGTATCGTGAGAAGGCCACACTAAGATTCGACAAGAAACATTCAGAACCAAAGCAGTACAGAGTCGGCGATTTGGTGCTCGTTAGTAACGTAGCCCCTAGTACCGGCTCCTCCAGAAAATTAGAACCGCGTTTTAAGGGTCCATTCCTGGTCACGAAGAAGCTTGACAATGGCAGATATGTGATCGAGGACATTCCTGGCACCAACCGGAAACAACGTCCCTATTGTTCCGTTTATGCGTCTGATGGTCTCAAACCTTGGTGTTGTCTGCCGCCGCTCGATGATGATATTTTCCCCTCTGACAGCGAGGACGCTGAATAACCAGGATGGCCGATTGTAAGAGTAACTGTACATATTTCTTTGAATCTTGTATTTATTTTATGAATTATCGTTCTTGCTTTGATATTTTGTATTTTGTGTTGATGGTCTCAGTTCTAAAGTAACGTTTACGTGAGCAACATTAAATAAAGCAGTAAGCGGCAAATCGTGGTTGTTTTATTTTCGCTTACACAAGTTATACTGCTGCAGCTGAGAAACAACATGAGGACTTATTTGTAAGCATTATAATTAAGAATTTTGTTATTTTATTATTGTATATTCTACCATTTTGTTTAAAATTAAAAAAATTAATTAGAATTAAAGTTTATATTGGCCTACATAGTTTTCGGATTTTAAAATGAATAAACTCATTTGGAAACTTTTTATTTAAAACTAGTCTTTGAAAAAATCTGATTTAAATTTTTAAATTACCGTACAGTAGTTTTCAGAATTTGGTAATTTTTTTTATCGATCAGAACAGAAGAACTTTCAGTTAGGATAAGAGCCTTGGTGATTTCTGACAGGCAAGTAGAAAACACAGTACGAAATAGAAATAGTATGGACCCAACAAATTTAAGAGTGCTTCTAGATACTGCCATTGATCAGGCTGTACAAATAGGTAAAGAAGAATTTCAAACCACTATCAATGATTTGACTGCTAGAGTTAGTAGTTTACAACCACCGTCCGTTGTCGAAGAATATAGAGAAATAGAAATCAGACGAGGTGTACAGTGTGATGAGACTCTAGATATAGTCAAGTCGGTACCTGAGTTCAGAGGTGCATAGTTATAGTAACACCTAATCTCTCTTTAACTCCAGCCAATATAATTTAGCGTCGCCCTATTAGAATCAACAAAAATAAGTGCTTACCTATTTTTCCGTACACGCGCCAACATTTGTTTTTTGGTTAACACGCGCGCACGGAAAAATTCATGAAGTTGCACTTTAATATAATTTTTATTAAATCCAATTTTTTAAGTTTCCTATCGTCACCAAAATTTTTAAAGAAAATTAAAAGTAGTAAACAATTCATAGAACTGTTTACTAATTAACAAATGCATTGCCCCCTTTTGCAAGTACATTTTTTTTTGATTTTGTAAAATTGGTAAACAATTCCAAAGAATTATTTACCAAATTAATTAGTTCTCAAGCAAAGCGAAATTGCTAAGATTGGCACTTTTATAAGTATAAAACCATGTATTAAGAATTTGGTAACAGCAGTTGAAAATGTTAAATAAAATAGAGCAGTCAAATAAGTTTGAAACAGAAAGTAGTTAAATAAGTTAAATTAATTAAAATAAAAAATATATCCATCCTTTTAATAAATAAATAAAATATTAAATAAATAAATCTTTTTTTTAATAACTACAAAAAAAGATCCTTTTACTGTGCATCACACAGATATGTTCCTTGGCGCCAAGCCGCCATCACAGCGCACAAGCTGTTCGAACCTTACCAGGGTAGCTCTAAATACTATCAGGCAGTAGGAATCCTGAGAAGTAAAGTCATGGGAGTCCGAAACCTTTTTTATTCTTCCAAATTTATCCCTTTTTGACGGCATCATTGGATTTAGTTTCATAAAAAGTATAAAAGGGGTTATCGACACCGAACACGACATTATCTACTTTGATGGTGGTCAAGAAAAGTTACAGTACCTCGGGTTAGACACAGTTAATGCGTTAATAAGTGAAGTTGGCATTCCAAAAAACTTTGAACAGGTCTTTTTCAAAAAAAAAAAAAAAAAAAAAAAAAAATCAATGAAAACTCGGTCGTTTTCGCAAACCCAAATGAAGCTCTACCATACAACACTAAAATTTCAGCTACAATTAGAACCATAGACCAGGAGCCAATATATTCCAGGTATCAGTCCTATCCCACCTCAATGATAGAGTTTGTGAATAAGGAGGTAAAAGAACTATTCAAGAATGGCATAATAAGACCGTCTCGATCACCCTACAATAGCCCCGTTTGGGTTATCGATAAGAAGAGTTTGGACGAACATGGCAAACCTGATAGACGTCTGGTATCTGACTTTACTAAGCTTAACTCTAAGACCATTCCAGACAAATACCCGTTCATTATCCTATCAAATCTTGGAAAGTCAAAATTTTTCACAACTTTGGATTTAAAAAGTGGGTTTCACCGAATTAATTTGGTTGAGCGTGATCGCGAAAACCCGCTTTTAGCGTGAATAATGGAAAATACGAGTTTTGCCGTTTACCATTCGGGCTTAAAAACGCGCCTAGTGTTTTCCAGAGAGCCATTGACGACGTTTTGCGTGAAGAAATAGGGAAATCCTGTCACGTTTACATCGATGATATCATAATATCTTCTGACTCTGAGCAGAAACATATTGATGATATCGATAGAATACTGAAGAAGCTCTACCACGCTAACATGAGGGTGTCGTTGGAAAAGTCAAAGTTTTTCAAAACCTCTCTAGAGTACTTGGGGTTTATTGTTTCAACCGACGGAATAAGGACCTGTCCGAAGAAAGTCGAAGCTATTGTAAATTAAAGTCCCTAATACGCTCCTTCCTTTTTAGGGTCAGCGGGGTTTTATAGAGGATTTGTTAAGGACTATGCAGCCATCGCGAAGCCGCTTACTAGATTTTTACGAGGCGAAAATGGACATGTCGGTACTAAACATTCAAAACACATCAAAATAGATTTAGATGAAGACGCCATAAATTCTTTCGAAAAATTAAAGAAGATCCTATCCTCCGAGGATGTCATTCTCTTGTAACCAGACTTCGAAAAACCATTTGATCTCACAACGGACGTTTCGTCTCATGCCACCGGAACAGTCCTTTCACAGAATGGACATCCTATCACAATGATATCTCGAACATTGTCCACTACCGAAGAAAGCTATGCCACAAAGGAGCGCGAACTTCTCGCTATTGTGTAGGATTTGAAAAGTTTTAGACATTATCTCTATGGGGTTAACAATCTTAACATATTTACTAACCACCAACCCCTCACATTTTCGATTTCTGACAAGAATCCAAACTCAAAATTGAAACGGTGGAGGGCCTTCATCGAGGAATATTCTCCATCTTTTCTTTATAAACCTGGCAAGGACAATGTGGTCGCCGATGCTCTTTCCAGGCAATTTGTCCATATTATGGAAGATTCTGGATCTACAACTTCACTCCAAGCATGTGGAAGCGAAATTTCGCTTACTGAAGTCATACCCGCCGTCGAAAATCCGATCAACTGTTTCAGAAACCAAATTGTTCTTACCGAAGGTGCTGAATGTAAAAAGAAAACGAAGATTATTTTTAAAGACCGTATTCGACACCACGTAACTTTAGACGAAATTGAAAATATTTTAGCCACAGTAAAATTGTGTAAATCCGCAGGTGGTTAAGGTGATTTATT